>JAVJIF010032111.1:0-400508 GCA_038442645.1 Agave tequilana | reverse complement strand
AAGTTATCCATCTTCTTGCAAGATTCTTTTTAAGAAAAGCTTTTGGAAAATGTGAGATTCTTTTAGATTTGAGGCTCCAATAACATTTAATACGGGTATTCCTAATCTTAGACTTCTAATGTCTACTTTAGAGAAAGTGTCTACTTTTTTTTCTTTATAGTACATCAAATTGCCTACCTTTTTTATATATTATTAGAAAATAAATAGAATATTTTCTATTTAATAAATATAAGAAAGAATAATATTGGAAAAATGCTTATTTTTCAGATGGAGGAATTAGAGTACAATTCTTTCCCCTTGTAAGCACATTTATAATCTTCTCATTTTTTCCTTTTAGACTATTATTTTTTTTCCTTTACTTATAAATTTAATTTGCTAAATTTTTATATCGCAAAAATATTGCCAATAAGTGTTCATAGTTATTTTGATAACAACAAACATATTGAACTATAAGGTAGAAATTTTATGTGAAATGTAGACATAATGAATTAAAAAGCAGACAACTTCATCGAAGAGGCAGATATACTGATCTAAACGGTAAATTCATCATAAAAGGTAGATATATATTGATCTAATACATAAACAGTTTCATATAGAGATAAAGGTGCACAGTTCGATATCAAAAGTAAATATACTAAACTAAAAGGTAAACAGTTATGAAACACAAACATATTGAATTAAAAGCTGGACAATTTGATATCAAAGGTAGACAATTTGATATCAAAGGTTGATAATTTATATAAAGATGGCCCGCTGAACTAAAAAGTAGACAATTTTATATGAAAAGTAGACATACTAAACTAAAGGTGGACATTTTGATATCAAAGGTAGACATACTAAACTAAATTTGGCAATTTTATATCAAAAGTAGATACACTAATTTAAAGGTGGAGGATTTTATATCAAATGTAAAAATACTAAATAAAAGGTAGAGATATTGAATAAAAAGTAAACTGTTTCAAAAGAAAGGCAAATATACTAAACAAAAAGGTAGACATATTGAATTAAAAAGTAGACAATTTAAAGAGAGAGGTAGATATACTGATCTCAAAAAGTAGATAGACTAAACTAAAATATACACAATTTCATATGAAAGATAGATTTATATTGAACTAAAAAGTAAACATTTTCAAAGAAATACATATAAACCTATTGAAAAGGATTTTATATGTAACGGCAGATAATGTATATGTAAACGTGGATATTTTAGACACAGACCTTTTAACTTAGATATTTTAAAAATAGAAACAGATAATTTACAAGTGTAGATATTCAAATATAAAATTGGACAATTTAAAATAGAGGTAGATATTTTATATGTAAAATATTAATATTTTAAAGATAAAATTGGACAATTTAAAATTTTACATTGTAAAACACCTCCACAGGTTGAGTGTCCTTTTTCATATGCCGAAATCTTAGCTTTCCTGCAATGGTATTTTTTCTAAATCTACTTTTTAAATACACACCTGAAGGAATTTGAGCTTGGGTTGTACGATATTGCTATCACTCCGCCAAAACTCTAAAGTCGTGGTGACGGTTGAGAGTAATATTTTTATATTCCAGCACTTACCATGAAGAAGAATTGAATTGACATTCTGATACAAACATAGATCATCTATTCCCCTATCATGCACATTAAAGCACAATCCTCAACATTTGACACAACCCTCTACAAGAAGTATTAATCCTTAACTTCCTTACTTCATGCTGCACCATCCTCTTGAAATTCATTTTGTGTGCATCAATCCGAATGACTAGCTTCAAAGTACCTCCTTTGTTCCCAAACTTTTACAACTGGGTTTAACACCCTACAGTAGCCAAACAACTCATGAGTCCTACTTTTACATGAGAAGGAATAAAAACGTGCAAGGAACTCTTAATACTTCATTGTCTTTCAAGATTTTCATACTTAGAGAGGTAGGCATGTACAAAAGTTGTAATTGAATATGATAACACAGTAGTAACACTCAAAGAAGTTTATATGCGGATAAAACATGAAAGTTAACTACATAACCATTTAGTCGTCGCGCTATTTAATTCACATCATTATCATTAACAGGTTGTCACTTCTCATCAACATCGAACATGAAAATGGACCTGACCTGTGCTAAGGTCTATATATATATATATATATATCCCGACAGTTTTAGGTCCGATTCGATCAATAGAAATTTGATCCAAACTCTGAACAGATTATTGACTTTTATTCCATCCCATGCCAATCAAACAAATTTAACAACCGGATTGGACAATTTCTAAGTTTAGGGTAAAATCTTGAACCAAGGGGGGATTGACAAGTTTTTAAGGCTAAAATGGAAGAGTAAAACATTATACCAACACCATATGTATATTTCCCTCAAAAACAAAATGATAAGCACATTTAATCTGGACTAATTTATGTTGGGAGTGTTGTGCCCGGTGACAACAACCTGATGAGGATCTCACAAATCTCCCAAGCACAGAGAATAATCCCAAACAGTACAAAACAACCACCAGAAGAAAGCACAAAACGCAAACAACAACTTTAACGAGGTTCGGCCTCAATGCCTACGTCCTCAGGGCAATCCAATGGAAAGATTAATTACCAGGAAGATGATTACACTTGCTAACAGCCTCTTTGAATGTAAGAGAGTTCCAGCAAATCCCTTTTCTTGGATACTCAACTCTAGAATTAAACAACAGCCTTAAATACACAGATTTCCAAAACAGCAGATTTTCACCCGAACCCGACTGTCGATCGACAGGCGGTCGACCGACCTCTTCCCTCGGTCGACCAGTCGGTCACCCGGGTGCCCAACAGAGAGTTGGGCACTTACAGTCAGGTGATGCGGTCGACCGGGCGGTCGACCGCTCTCTTCTACCGGCAGACCGGCGGCCGACCGGGTGCCCAACAGAGAGTTGGGCACTTACAGTCAGGGACTGCGGTCGACCGGTCGGTCGACCGCCTTCTGATCCTGTGCACGCTGTGCATGTCGGTCGACCGGGCCGGTCGACCGACGAGCCTGTTTTCTGCTGCTGCTATTTCCTGCTGCTGTTCCCTTCGCCTTTCATCGTCGACTTCCTTGACGATCATCTCGACGACCCTCGGCAATCCATTGTCAAATCCTCTGCAATAATCTCTCTTTCCAACAATTCTCCACCTCGGCGAAGATTTCCAAATCTGAGCCGATCTCCAACGTACCCCGATCTTTTACCTGGTGAAATCGACACACGATCTCGGCGAAATCGACACACGATCTCGGCTTGCGCGCACCAGACGAAATCGACACACGATCTCGGCGAAATCGACACACGATCTCGGCTTGGGATCTTTAGCTCATCTGTCCACTGAAAAGCATCGCACATGCCTTCCTTGCACTTCACCTTAGGAGAATTTTCATACATGCCGATCACCAAACTGTGGCTTCTACTCCGCAACTTCACGACCTCACGAAGACATCCTCACGAGCCAACACTGACTCTCCAACTGACTAGCTCTATCTAGCCTTCCTGTCTTCCACTGACGGTCCAACCAAGTCTGCGTAGAGCACACCAAACACCATCGGCTTCAACTGGATGCACACCACTCCTTATGTAAGCTCAACATCTTCTCACCGGAAGATCACATATTCATCGAGATCACAACACCTCACCTCTACGTGAAGTCCAACTGGCCACAACACTTCACCTCTACGTGAAGCCTCTCCACCTCTACGTGAAGTTCCATCGGCCACAACTCTTCACCTCTACGTGAAGATCCAAACAGCTTCTCGAGAACCCAAATAGCTTCATATGGGTTGCATCCCAAATGGCTGCGCCTTTACGGCTGCCTACGTACCTTTACCCAAAAGGATCAAGCCAACCATAGTTCATTCAAGATGAGCTTCATCAAGCTCAAGCAATGGTACCTATATTTGCAGCAGTGAACTTGTCTAACCGAGTCATATGAACCTCTTCCCGACCATCATGGAGAACAACGGCCTTCAACTTCAGCTTGTCACGATCACAAGCTTGAGATTCATGCTTCTTTCCCCCAAGCGTGGTTTCACCTTTGTTCCAATAGCTGCAAATAACTCGACATCCTCAACAATGTCTTCAACCTGTTCAGCATCAACCTTTGTATCATGATCTCCACCCGGTGTCACATCTGGTGAAGCCTCCTCTAATGCCGAACCAACTAGAGATGATGGAGTAGCATCAACCTCCACCCGCTGCGATCTTCCCTTGGTCTCCATCCTCTCCACCTGCTGAGAGACGGTGGACTTCAACACTGAAGTCTCTCTAAAAGTGACATGCCTGCTCATCACGATCTTCTTATTTTGGGTCCCACAACCTGTAGTTGTTCCTCTTGACGCCCAAATAGACAAATCTCTTTGCTCGCGGATTCACCTTACCATTCTTGGCACTGAAGTAGGCCGAACTTCTAAACTCCCGCAGCAAACAATGATCTTGAGCAGCTTTTCCAGACCAAATATTCAATGGAGCTTTACCTCCTATCGCAGTCGATCTGTTCCTGAGATGGCTAGCATACTCAGTCGCCTCAGCCCAAAATGACCTGTCTAATCCTGCATTAGATAACAACCGCCAAACCTCCCCCATCAAGGAACGGACTACATCTTTAGCCAACCCATCTGTACCTGTTGTGAAGTGAGTAGCAATACCTATGTTCTGGCCAAATCATAGGAACTGGTACATGTCCTTTCCAACATTACCAATCTGAAGCTCCTTTATCTTCCTACCTATCTGCCTCTCCATTCTTCCTCTCCACTTCATCAACACATCTAGGGCTTCACCCCTTTGTCTCATTGGATATACCCAAACATGGCTAGATGAACCATCAACGAAAGAGACACAGTACCTGTAACCTCCAAGCGATGTCGTCTTAGCAGGTCCCCATACGCACATGTGAACACAATCAAGAAGATCTTCATTGCGGTGAGTACTGGTGCTGAATCTCACCTTCTTCTTGTCTAGAACGCTGTGTCCACCTTCCAACTCGCAGGTAGCAGCACCTTCCAGGGATTCCATCTTGCAGGAGCTCGCAAAGATTTTTCTTCTTCCTGTCCGACCTTTCCCTGCCAGACCTCCGGGCCACCATCTTCTGAGGAACTCGAAGTCTCCACCTGACCTGTCATCGTACTACCCTTCAAGTAGTAGAGGTTGCCTCGGCCGACGCCCTTCATCACCACCATCGAGCCCTTGATCATCCTGAGATCGCCATCTCGAACAGATATCACCATGCCCGATGCTTCCAAAGTGCCAACTGAGATAAGATTCCTTTTGAGCTGAGGTACATACCTCACCTCCTTCAACTTTCGAACTATCCCATCATCCATCTTGATGCGGACTGTACCCATCCCTTCTATATTACATGGATGGTCACCCCCCATGACCGTGTAACATCCATCCAGCTTCTCAAAGCTAGAAAACCAGGCCCTGTTCGGGCACACATGATAGGTGGCTCTGCTATCCAAGATCCACTCAGCACTATCTGAGTTACAAACAGTAGGGGTAGTAACCGAGAGAGAGAACACCGATGAGTCATCATCCGATCCATCCGCCTGTGCGAGATTCGCCTCGGTCTTTCACTCCACCTTCTTACCTTTGGCCTTCGGGCATTCTGCTTTCCAGTGTCCTAGTTCCTTGCACAAGGCACACTGATTCCTCTTCAGATTTCTGAAACCCGGTCTGGACTTTGATCTTCCTCTAACCTCCTTGCCCTTCCTCGATGAACTTCTGCCTCTTACTTCCAGTGCCTCCGCCGATGAGCTTGACTTAGAATGATGTCTCTCCTTCCTCGTCTCATAACTTGTCAGTGCAGACGACACCACATCGTAATCCAAGGTCTGCCTTCCATTGATGAAGGTCAGAGTAAATGTCTCATACTCCTCCGCTGGGAGTGAGTTCAGAAAGATGATCGCCTTATCTTCCTCTTCTATCATGACATCCACGTTTACCAAGTCTGTAAGAAGCTTAGTATATCGGTTGATGTGTTCATTCACTGTGCTCCCCTTCTTCATTTGAAAACTGTACTGCTTACTCTTAAGCTGCAACCTGGACTCAACACTCTTAGTCAGGTATTTCTTCGCAAGGGTTTCCCACAGTTTCTTCGCCGACGTCTCATGTTGCGCAAGGTATTTTATGTCTTGCGACAAACATGAACGTATCAATCCACATGCCGACCTGTTCATCTTTGCCCACTCTTCATCAGTGGTCGTGCTCTTCTTCTTCTCCAGTAGGAGAGTATCTTCGAGGTTCGATGCATCCAGCGCATCCATAACCTCACATCTCCACATCCCGAAGTTATTTATACCGTTGAACTTGACAACTTCAATCCTCGGGTGAGAATTCATTGTCTTAGCCGAAACAATTTCTTCTGCCATTGAGATTTATTTATCCTCTATCTATGCGAAAGAACAATCAACTGGAAATAGATCTCTACTCAGATAAAAATTAGATTTTTACCTTTCCTTGAAACCCTAGATCGAGTTTCACACCGGATCTACTCCAACACAGATTCCACGAGCCCTCCTTGCATCCTCCTGAGATAGACACACGATCCTACGAACACCAATACCTCTGATCGGAGATCGACACACGATCTCCACCGAATCAGATCTCGAGCCCTCCGAATCTTCAGAAATCCCAAGCCAAACCTGGATGCTCTGATACCACTTGTTGTGCCCGGTGACAACAACTTGATGAGGATCTCACAAATCTCCCCAAGCACAGAGAATAATCCCAAATAGCACAAAACAACCACCAGAAGAAAGCACAAAACGCAAACAACAACTATAACGAGGTTCGGCCTCAATGCCTACATCCTCGGGGCAATCCAATGGAAGGATTAATTACCAGGAAGATGATTACACTTGCTAACAACCTCTTTGAATGCAAGAAAGCTCCAGCAAATCCCTTTTCTTGGTGATTGAGATTTTACCTGCACACAAAATAAAGAATTTTTGATTTAGAAATAAAGATGTGCAAGGTGTTCAATACTATCCGCTGCAGCAAGGGCCAAAGCGGGTCGATCCACAGGGAAGGATGCGATGCAAGCTTTTCGGACGATTTCTCTGTATCTTTCAAACAAGACAAAAGAGATTAGATTTGAAATATATATGATTGGAGAGATGCAGTTTTACTGATCTTCTACCACAACCCATAGCGCAAGTTAAGGATATTGAATATCATCTTGAAATACATGAAATCGATCCTAGGTTTATTAGAGAAGATGCAAGTAAGAGAAAAAGATTTTAGAATCTTACTAGTTCGCACTCCTAAAAATCCAACAAGTATTCATCCTAACTTCTAAGTACAGCATAAGAAAAGCTTTACCTTAAGGTTACGCTGTCAAAGTACTTAAGCATGAAGTGTGAAGAATTATTTAAAGGTGTAACCTAGATTAGAAAACTAGTCATCAATTTAATCTTCAAGCAATCTGTCTTAAACCTAGGGTTTCTAAAAATTGTTATCAATCCATTCAATTCCTAACTGCTCTAGGGTTGTTTAAGAATTCAGCAAACCACACTTAAGAATTAGTTCATCATCTTTTTTTATATTTTCAATTTTTATTTTTTTGTATTTTGTTTAATATGAAGAATTGCGAAAGAAAGAAAAACAAAACAAAGAGAAAGATCGCAGAGAAAAACAAAATAAAAGACAATAATTGAGATGGCAAAAAGGTAACCTTTATTCGAAAATATCTTCCAAATACAATGCTCCTTCTTCTCCACAATATGCTCAAAACGAAATTACAATTGCAGAAATTTAAAGAGAAACTAAAGAAACCCTAATCTCCTCGTCTCTGAATGGCCCTCTCTGTTGCTCTACAGGGGTATTTATAGGCACTGGAGGAAGTAGAGTCCAGGTGAAACTCAGCCACGAAATCTGGTATTCAGCCTCATCCATATTGCCGCGGAAAAGCGGCTTAGGCCGCGTTTCCGCGGCCATAGTCTTATCCCTCCGTCCATCTGGGCCTATCCATTTAGATCTGGCATCTCGACTTTTTAATTTGAAATTTTGGGATAATTTGAGAAGCAAGTTACCCTAAATTCAAATTTCTTCCAAAACGAATTTCATCCTTGCACTCTATTTATCCTCATCCTGCAAGCATTTAGGGTTGAATAGAAGTCTATCCCTTCTCTCTTTTTAGTATTTGCAACATTTGCACTTTGTAATTGCAATTTTGACATTTGGTAATTGCACTTTTGCACTTGGGCTTGGACATGGGCTTTTGGGCTTCATTTAGGCTTTTATTCTTTATTTAAATAAATACTCAAGGCCTGCACAAATTAAATAACAAAACATTAGTAATAGTGCATGATTATAGGAATAAATATGAAAATGTGATAGTAAATGTAATGATAATTATGCATTTTTTACTACCTATCACACCCCCACACTTATCTTTTTGCTCGTCCTCGAGTAAAAATCAAAAAGAAAAAGAAAAACTAATCTAGCTAACTCACTTTCGTAGGAATCACGGTTGCACTTAGTATGTGCAACAAGCCGTTAAACCCCTAGGTTAACCTAGAGGACGAGTGTTGTCTCGTGAGGGTTTTCAGCAGATTACACCCACAAAATCCATAAAAGAAAAATATTTGAAATACGTTTGAAGAGACTAAGTAGTCTATAAGTTTTAGGATTATCATTTTTATTCATTCTTAAACTTAGTCTTTATAAAGTAAATTGTTATCCATTTTAGGTAAGGATCAAATTGAATTTTTGTATAGTCTTTTTCGTTACCAAAAGTCATATGCACCCTTGTGAATCTGGAATTCCTTAACTTGGACTTTCATGTCTTTTATTATTATTGTGATTATTTTTTCTCTCTCTCTTTTTTTAATATGTATAACTCATCTAATTTTCTTTCGTGTAAGTATCAAGGCTTCTTGAGGCCCTCATACCTAACTAATTGACTATTAGATGTGTTAATACATATATAATATTTCTTAGTTTTCTTAGGCTTTCTAATCCACCATGTAGCGAACTTAAAGTCGGTGACTCCCAAACTGGTTGGTTTTAGGGCACCGGATGAGAAAACACCCCTCGGACTCAAATTCGAGTGAACTAGGCCACAAAACTAAGTATGCTTATTTATAAACTCACCTTTAGGCGTGAATACTTATGCTTCTTGAGGCACATGTATCCGTCTTATTTAGTGATTTTTTTAATTTTTTTATTTTTTATGAGGCACAAGGGTCTTTGTCTTAGAATCCTAAATATGCATTAGGTATGCACATTTCATTAAGGTAAAAATCAAGACTAATTACTTATTCAATTTCTCCTCCTATACTTAAAAATTAAACAATTTATTTATTTTGACCAAGTTTTTAGAAATCCTAATCATGATTTTCCTAATTCTTAAAACTAACTTAGATTTCTTTCAAAAGATAAGTCAAAATATTGTCCTTTTTATAATTTTTTTTGCAAATAAAGAGAAAAAGAATAAATTTTATATATATATATATATTTTTTTAATTTTTAATATATATATATTTTTACTTTACATACCCTTCCCCCACACTTGTCTCATGCATTGTCCCCAATGTAGGAATGAAATGCATGGATGCATGATTTGGCAGAGAGATAGAGTTACCTTTAGTTTTGACTAAACGTACATATACCTTGAAGTAGATTTAGTTTTGATGATTTCATATTTTTGGTAAGGAATTTCATATTTGAGCTTAAATGCCTTATTCCAAGACTTTCGTTGATTACATGACTTTGTACACTCACATTACTTGATGTTTACTCATGATTTGTTTTCATAAGATTATATGAGCTTTATTACTATTTGAGTGTTGATGATTGTGTGATTTTCATATTTTCATGGACATGTTATTGTTTTATTCCTTACTTGAAGGATTTCATATTAGTTTGCAAGATTATCATAAAACTAGTTGCGTTATTCTTCATTTGGTAGAGTTTTCAATTATATTAAAATTATTTTCAAACTTATTTTTGAAAACCCCTACCCATAATGGGCGGTTGGATGGGCGACCATGCCTTGTATGCTCTTAATTGAAAAATCTTTATAACATGTGCATGAATGGGTGGTAGGTATGAGTTATAACTTGATTCTCATCATATTTTCAATTGGTATATCAATTGATATTTTCATAAGTTGTATACTCATATTTGATTTTCAATATATGTAAGCTTCATAACGTCAAAAAGTATCAATTTCTATTAGTATTTACTTTTTCATACATAGATATATGATTTGATTGTGCTTATTATATCTTTCTATCTTAAAGCACAAATGTTGTTTATGTTAAGCTTGATTTACTCCTAAATGACTATTAGTTTTAAAATTGGTATTTTATACAAGCTTATGCATCATTTTCATTGGTATTTCATAAAGGGGAGAAAACTTCATGTTTTAGTTTTCAATCGATTGTATTTTCAATTGGTATCTTATTCCTACTCTTTATGATGAAAAATGACCTTATTTGGTTTATTATTTTTCAATTGGTTTCCTATGCTTCAAAATGAAAAATATTTTAATTTGAAATATGCCAACATTTTTAATATTGGTATCAAAAATCTTAAATTGGCTTTATTCTAAATTTTGGCATCTTTATTGCAAAATGAATTGTTTAACCAAATAGTTGGTTTGTTTTTCAATTGGCATCATATTTCATTTTAAAATGGTATCCATATTGAAATTAGTTATGTTTAAATAAATATATTTGGTTTTCACTTTCAATTGATATCAAAATTATAAAATATTCTCATTTGGTATCAAAATTACAAAATGTTTACAATTGGCATCATGATTTATAATATACATAAATATTTCAATTGATATCAAAACATACAATGTTTCATTTTCCATTGGTATCAAAAGTTTACACGACATTTTCCCATTGGTATCTTTCGGTATCTTATAAAAATTTTATTTATTTTCAATTGGTATCATAAGTTGGTATCAAATGTTTTGATTTGTATTGCCTATATGCAAGGGAAGCTTAACATCTTCTCTATTTATATATATTCATGTTGAGTGTATCTCACATTGACGAGCTTGACCGCTCTTCCCTATGTCTTACGCATGTGTAAAAGGAGCTTCACATCTCCTTTATACATTGTATATTATGTTTATGTGGTTAGAATTTAGTCATCTCTTTTCATATAAATGCATGTATGTAGGGGGAGTTAACTTCACGTCTCTCCTCTTCATGAATGTATATAGCATATACACCTTTACTGTTTTAATTTATGACAAGAAAAATATGATTTATGTCTTTAATGTTTGTACCCCTTTGTTGATGAATTAACAAAAAGGGGAAGAGAAATTTGGAGTTTTATATATGCATGTTTGTTTTATTTGTTACCTTTTACCATTGGTATCAAGATTGGTATCAAGAGCATCTTCTGTTGTATCTTTTGTTGATATCAAGAGCATGTTTATTTCATTGATATCAAAGATTATCATTATGCATATTTATGTTGAGCATTCATTGCATATCTTTATTGTTTATTGCTATGCATGAGTCAAGGGGGAGCTTCTATGACGCTTAACTTTAATCCATGCATATATAACACCATGAGTTTTGTCATCATCAAAAAGGAGGAGATTGTTGGCCCAGAGGTCCTTCACTCTAGTTTTGATTATGATTAACTCATGTAGTTATAGTTTGCTAATAATCTTGTAATATTTAGTTTCAAATATTTGATCAAGATATTAGTAGGTGATTAGCTTCAACAAAGGTGTTTTGGAGTTTTCACATGGTGATTCAAGAGCTCGAGCGTCAAGTTCACATCTAGCACTCGGTTGGAGTCAAGCTCGTTGGATCGAGTCAACTTGGAGACGGAGTTCTACAAGAAAATCTCGGTTGGTTTAGCTTAAGATTATATTTAGATCTTGTGTAAAGGTAGATAGTGTTGTATGCTCAAGTTCACAATACACACACTTGTTCAAAGTTTCATTTTTGATTTTTAGTTTAACCGGATCTTGGTTTTCAAGTCAAAAACATAGATATAATATCTTTTATGTATAATAGATTCTATCCATATACAACATGTGTAAAAGTTGTTTAAATATCATGTTTTTGTATTGCATGAGTTTTGGAGAAAACGGTTTTCTATTTCAAAAATTCAAGTTTTAGAAAATACAGTTTTTGGCTTAAGGCAAAATTTCAAAGACACAAAAATGGTTCAGATTGTTTCTAATATGTGTTGAATTTTACTCACACATATTTGTATTTCAAAGATATAATAAGAACTGATTTTTGTAAAATTTATGTGATTATATGGGATTTAAGTGAAGATAAAAACCCAAGTTTTTAATCCCTATAATTTAGACATGGATGTCTGCCGGTCGACCGGACCGGTCGACCGTAGCAGAAGTCGATCGACCGACGTGCACAGGTCGTGACGCAGCCTGGGTTGGTGGGCCGGTTGACCGGGCAGTCGACCGGCCAGAGAGCTCTGCTCTCTGGAAATGGCCCTGAAAGTACACCTAGAGGGGGGTGAATAGGTGTACGGCTAATCTAATGAACTAAATGCGGAAATTAAAAACTTAATTGCAACAACACTTAATGCAACCAACGAGTGTAGCCGAATTCCCGGTGAAGGGCTCTGGACTAACTCCTCTTGATTTCTCTGAATAAGAGTTGAGGCGCTATATGAAGCTCTCGTGGTTAAGCACAAGTGAGGCACACACAAACAAGCCAAGCATATAATATGAATGAGCAATATGAAATGATGCAAGGCACAAAGTAAAGAGAGAGAGAGAGAGTAAGAGTTAATGGATCAAACGCAAACACACGAATATGTTTCGAGGTTCGAGCACACAGCTCTATGTCCCCGCCTTCACACAGAAGGATTTCCACTAACTTGTCCACACAGGACTCCCACACAGGGAACCTCCACTGAGGATTTAGGGCAATACAATAACCGGGAGTACACAACTCCTCTCTCGACCGAAACAACGTCTACACTTAGAGGCTAGGCACAAAGCCACACAAATCAACCTCACAAATGAGGGATAGGCACAAAGCCAATACAACCAATCAACCTCTCACTAGAGGGATAGGGCACAAAGCCACCACTCTACAAATCAACCTCTACACAAGAGGGATAACACAAAGTAGGAGGGTTTACAACTTAGTGATCAAAAGACCACAAACCAATTCTTTCTCACTTACACAGATCCTAATAGATAGGTAGATATGATAAGCTCAAGTGAGAAAATAAAGTGTTTTGAACAAAGAAAATCACTTGGAAAATCTCCAAATATAGAATTTTTAGACCAAAAACAAATTCCCAAAAGACTATTTTCTTTGAAATAAAAAACACTTTAAAAACAATTAAAGATCAAATATTTGAAGCTCTAAAACTCTTTTAAAACTTGAAATAAAACACTAGAGAATGGGAGAATTTTGCTCTTGAAAGTCTTATTAAAAACACCCAAGAGATGGGGTATAAATAGGCCCAAAACAGATTTGCCCGTTGGTTGGCAGAAAGGTCAATTTTGACCTTCCGGTCGACCGGCCGGTCGACCGGCCAACGGTCAAATTTTTGACCGCTGAGCCTTCCGGTCGACCGCCCGGTCGACCGGGCCCTGAACCAGAGAGCAACGACTCTCTGGTGGTCGACCGCCCGGTCGACCGGGGCAACCCGAGAGTGGGATGCCTTCAGTCGGTCGACCGCTCGGTCGACCGGCCAACTGATACGGCCTTGTGCACGTTCTTGTGCACGTCCGGTCGACTGTGCCGGTCGACCGGCTCCTGGTCCGGTCAACCGGTCCAGTCGACCGCCAGAGCCTGGCAGGGTTTTTAAGGGATTAGAAAACTAGGTTTTAATTACCAAATAAATCCCATAAAATCTCTAAAAATCCACAAAAATAAGTTCAGTATAATACATTGATATACAAACATGGTTGAGTAAAATCAAACCATGTTACAAACATTTTGAACTATTTTTGTAACTTAAAAATTTTGCCAAAAACCAAAAATCATATTTTCTAAAACTTGGAATTTTCAAATGGAAATCCGATTTTTTCAAAACTCATCCAAATACAAAAACATGATATGAAACAACATTTAGGCATGTAGTATATGGATATAAATCCAATATACATGAAAGATATATATATATATATATATCAATGTTTTTGACAATAATTCCAAAAATAGGTTTTGTTAAAATACAAAACTCCAAATACATGAATAGGCATATCAAAATAAGTTTGTCTAAGTATATGAAGCATACATGTATATAGAACAAATCTAATATACATTAAACCATGTAAACTTATTTTGATTCTATCTATTCATGAAAACAAGATCGGTTAAACCAAAAACCGAAAACCAATAAACATGAAACTAGAAACAAGTGTGTGTGTTGTGAACTTGAGCATATCACACTATCTAATCTTTAACAATGGATCTAAACACTAAACTAAACACTGTACCGAAGTCTTCTTGTAGAGCTCCGTCTCCAAGTCGACTCGATCTAAATGTGATCCACTGAGCTTGACTCCAACGAGTGTTAGGGTATGAACTTTGACGCTCGGGCTCTTGAATCACCATGTGATAGCTTCAAAACTCCTTTGTTAAACCTAATCACCTACTAGTATCTTGATTAAGTATCTGAAACTAAATATCACAAGATTATTAGTAAACATAAATACATGAGTTAATTATCATCAAAACTAGAGTGGAAGGCCTCTGGGCTAACAATCTCCCCCTTTTTGATGATGACAAAACTCATGGAGTTATATATGCATGGATTAAAGTTAAGCTTCAAAGAAGCTCCCCCTTAACTCATGCATAGCAATAACCATAAGATATTCAATAAAGCACATGATACTAAACAAATGTATGCATCAACTAGGAGAGAGAAACATGCATAACACAAACATATGTCTCAAAAACCTTCTCCCCTTTTTGTTTAAACTCTCAAAATCATTTTTCTCACATACACAAACACAATATATGCAAAAACACAAATATGCATATATAAACTCAAAATCTTTCTCCCCCTTTTTGTCAATCATCAACAAAGGGGTCAAAGAAAACAATATTCTCCCTTTTTGTTTTAAACAAAAAAATATCAATAAGGGGTGAAAGCAAAAAAAACATTATGATACCAATTTAAAAAAATATATATCAATTGAGTACGTCATGATATCAATGAAATATACCAATTGAAAGTACATATGTGGTACATAAAACAAATATTTTTAATATAAATTTAAATACCAATTGATACCAATTGTAAGTAAATACCAATTAAATATCAATTGTAAATAAATCATTTTGAGCAATTCAATCAAAAAAATTTATATTAATAAAACATACCAATTGTAAGTAAACTTATAGATAATCTTGATACCAATTTGTAAAGATTAGTACCAATTGAAAGTAATTTTTCATTAAAAGCATATGATACCAAAAATAATCAATATCCTTTTCTTTTAAATCATTTTAACATAAACTATGGGAGTAGAATAACAAATAATTGAAAGGTGAAATACGAATTTTCTCCCCCTTTATGAAAAACTAAATAAAATGATGTATAAGTTTGTATATGATACCAATTGAAACATAATCAATTGAAATAAAATAGTCATTTAAGAAATCAAGCTTAGCATAAGCAAAATTTGTGCTCAAAGAAATAGAGATATAATAAGCACAAATAAAGCATATATATGTATGAAAAATTAAATACCAATCGAAATTGATACTATTTGAAGTGTAAGCATACATATATAAAAACATATATGAGTATACAAAAAGAATGTCAATAGTGATACCAATTGAAAAGATCCAATGATACCAATTGAAAACAAAATAAGATTAAGTGTATAACTCATATTACCAACCTCCCATTTCATGCACATGTTTTAAAAGAATTTTCAATAATAAGCATACAAGGCATGGTCGCCCAACCAATCGCCCTTCAATGGAAAGGGTTTTCAAAAATAGGTTTGAAAATAGTTTAGCATAATTGAAAACTCTTCCAAAATGAAGAATATGAACTAGTTATATGAAAATTTTGTAAACTAGTACGAAATCCTTCAAGTAAGGAATAAAACAAAAATATATTTTTCATGAAAATATGAAAATCACATGATCATTAAACACTCAAGGATCTATAAAGCACAAATTGTACTCATGAAAACAAAATCATGAGAAAACATTAAATAATATGAGTGTACAAGTTATGTGAAAAACATAATCATGAAAATAGTCAATTTAGCTCAATATGAAATTCCTTAAAACATGAAAATCATCAAAACGATTTAATCTTCAAGGTATATGTATGTCATGTACAAACTAAAGTATACATACATATCCAAACATAAACGAGTCCACAAAAGTATATGCATGAAGGCAAGTGGCTCAAGGATGTATATGTATAGCTAATAGTTTAGACAAAATAGACATATACATGAAGCTAAACATATAAACATGAAAACATGTATAAAATGGGAATACAAGTCAAATGCATGAATCATCAAAACTAGGCTATACTAGTACATCTAATGGGTACAAATGAACGTTCAAGCACAAACATATAATAGTTTATTTGTGGCTCATTAGTTGTACAAGTATATATCCAAATTTTAATGAAAACTAACATCTAAACATGTAATCAAAACATGAAGCATAGAAAATAAAAACAAAACTCATAAACATACATATGATCATTATGTACATGCACATGCATAGATCTAGGACATACACATTAGTTAAAACAAATGTGAGAGCACAAAGATATAAATCCATATTAAACATGGGTGTCTCAAATAACTAAACATGTATATCACTAATCTAAATATCATGGCATATAACATACTAATCATGAAACATCAAAACATGTTAAAAATCAATGACATGAAAAGCATGTAAACAATAAATGAGGAGTAAGAGATTGTTACCAAAACCGAAGAGGCAACTCTCCATGTCTCAAAAACAAGGTGGTCCTCCCACCAAACTCCCCTTGAAAGTGATGCATCCAAATTGTCCTCATAAAGCTAGGAACGCATCCACCTCAAGGTACCATCGCTCTCACGTCATGCGAGAGCCCACACCTACATCAAATACAATAGGGGTGGTCTTTGGTACCCATACTCTTTTGGGTCCATGGGGGTTAGCACCTTTCCTAACCCAAACAAATTTAGTTGCTAAATTTGAGTCATGTATACGATCATAACAAAATTTAGCAAGGTGGCCCTTACGTCCACAATGTGTACAACATACACCGTGTTATGGGAGTGAACGTGGGAAGCATATGCATGCTGTGATTTGTGTGCATGCAAAGATGGAACTTGTTTCTTTCGAAACAAAGATTCCAAACGTGTATGATTAATGGCACATTGGCTCAAAGTGGAGCCCAAACAATTCACACTCTTCTTTAACAAACATATATCATTATCAATTCTAGAAGAAAAGGTGCATGCAATAGGTAGGCTAGAAGAAGCTACACTAGTATGACAAACATGTGTGTCTATATCATTTTAAAAAACAATGTTTTTATTAGAAACCAACTCTAATTCTTTTGAAATAGAAATAATTTTGTTTTTCAAAGAATCATTCTCTTTTAAAACAAAATCAAGTTTTGAAGTTAAAGATTCATTTTTCTTCAAAACATTTTCACAATCATTTTTGCTTTTTAAAATTTTATTTTCATTAAGTGCAAGTTCAAGTTTAGATTTCAATGAATCTCTTTCATTAGAAATCTCCACTTTCTCTTGCAAAACCAAGTCTAGTTTTGAAAGCAAATCTTTATTTTCATTGTTAAATCTAAGACTTTTCTTTTTCAAAAGATTATATTTTTCAAGCAATTTTTCACATACAATTAATAGTTCTTCATTCAAAGCATTTAGATCAACATAGTCATTACATGAAGAACTAGCATCATCACTATCTAATTGAGTTTCCGAGTATACCTCAATGGAGTCATTCCCTTGAACCATGTAGCATTATTGCTCGGATTCTCCACTAGATTCATCCTCCACAATGTTGGGCGTTTGTAGCTCGGGGAGGTCAACGTGTTCCACACTGCAAAAGCGGAATCACAGTTAGAAACTAAGCACAAATATTCTTTATTTAGCGTGCTTCTAAGTGCCTCAAGGGCTTGTGCATTGGCCTCTATATGCTTGCTATTACCAAGATAGGATTTCTTGGTAGCGACAAGGAAAACATGCAAGCCTAGGGTTTTTAAATACATGGACATTCTAAATTTCACATGTCAATGTTGGAGACATCAAACATGGGAGGTGACAAGCAATCCATGAGTGTGTGTAAACAATATACGTGTGCAAATGCAAATGATGGATTAGCAAACCAAGATAACACTCTTAAGTGGTTAAACCAAATATCAGGAGCGTAGGCTCTGATACCAATTGAAAGTACACCTAGAGGGGGGTGAATAGGTGTACGGCTAATCTAATGAACTAAATGCGAAAATTAAAAACTTAATTGCAACAATACATAATGCAACCAACGATTGTAGCCGAATTCCCGGTGAAGGGCTCTGGACTAACTCCTCTTGATTCCTCTGAATAAGAGTTGAGGCGCTATATGAAGCTCTCGTGGTTAAGCACAAGTGAGACACATACAAACAGGCCAAGCATATAATATGAATGAGCAATATGAAATGATGCAAGGCACAAAGTAAAGAGAGAGAGTAAGAGTCAATGGATCAAATGCAAACACACGAATATGTTTCGAGGTTCGAGCACACAGCTCTACGTCCCCGCCTTCACACAGAAGGATTTCCACTAACTTGTCCACACAGGACTTCCACACAGGGAACCTCCACTGAAGATTTGGGGCAATACAATAACCGGGAGTACACAACTCCTCTCTCAACCGAAACAATCTCTACACTTAGAGGCTAGGCACAAAGCCACACAAATCAACCTCACAAATGAGGGATAGGCACAAAGCCAATACAACCAATCAACCTCTCACTAGAGGGATAGGACAGAAAGCCACCACTCCACAAATCAACCTCTACACAAGAGGGATAACACAAAGTAGAAGGGTTTACAACTTAGTGATCAAAAGACCACAAACCAATTCTTTCTCACTTACACAAAGATCCTAATAGATAGGTAGATATGATAAGCTCAAGTGAGAAAATAAAGTGTTTTGAACAAAGAAAATCACTTGGGAAATCTCCAAATAGATATAGAATTTTTAGACCAAAAACAAATTCCCAAAAGACTATTTTCTTTGAAATAAAAAACGCTTTAAAAACAATTAAAGACCAAATTTTGAAGCTCTAAAACTCTTTATAAAACTTGAAATAAAACACTAAAGAATGGGAGAATTTTGCTCTTGAAAATCTTTTTAAAAACACCCAAGAGATGGGGTATAAATAGGCCCAAAACAGATTTGCCCGTTGGCTGGCAGAAAGGTCAATTTTGACCTTCCGGTTGACTGGCCGGTCGACCGGCCAACGGTCCAATTTTGACCGTTGAGCCTTCCGGTCGACCGCCCGGTCGACCGGGCCCTGAACCAGAGAGCAACGGCTCTCTGGCCGGTCGACCGCCCGGTCGACCGGGGCAACCCTAGAGTGAGTTACCTTCAGTCGGTCGACCACTTGGTCGACCGGCCAACTGATACGGCCTTGTGCACGTTCTTGTGCACGTCCGGTCGACCGTGCCGATCAACCGGCTCCTGGTCCGGTCGACCGGTCCGGTCGGCCGCCAGAGCCTGGCAGAGTTTTTAAGGGATTAGAAAACTAGGTTTTTAATTGCCAAATAAATCCCATAAAATCTCTAAAAATCCACAAAAATAAGTTCAGTATAATACAGTGATATACAAACATGTTTGAGTAAAATCAAACCATGTTACAAACATTTTGAACTATTTTTGTAACTTAGAAATTTTGCCGAGAACTAAAAAACGTATTTTCTAAAACTTCAAATTTTCAAATGGAGATCCGATTTTTCAAAACTCATCCAAATACAAAAACATGATATGAAACAACATTTAGGCATGTAGTATATGGATATAAATCCAATATACATGAAAGATATATATATATATATCAATGTTTTTGACAATAATTCCAAAAATAGGTTTTGTTAAAATACAAAACTCCAAATACATGAATAGGCATATCTAAATAAGTTTGTCTAAGTATATGAAGCATACATGTATATAGAACAAATCTAATATACATTAAACCATGTAAACTTGTTTTGATTCTATCTATTCATGAAAACCAAGATCGGTTAAACCAAAAACTGAAAACCAATAAACATGAAACTAGAAACACCCCAATCCTAAAGATACGGAGTCGTTATGGCGACGCATATACGCAAGGGAATACCCCACGTATACGCGCTAAGCCTAAGTTGTAACCTGAACAAGCTATAATCTCAACCATGAAAATCACTGCAATATGACATATAAAAACTACACATGATAACAATATGAATGACTGAAAGAAAATGGCAACTGAATGCAATACAGATAGAGTCATGGAGTAACAGGAATAAGGGAGAAATGAGGATACCAGAATGAAGAGAGGAAGACTGTGTCTAACTCCTCGCAAAGCGTACCGCCTCATCAAACACCTGCACATTAGAAACAATCGTCCAATAGCTGGACGTGCAAATCCAGGGTCGTCAGAACGCGACCATAATGAGTGTGTGTGTAAAGGGAAAACAGCTCGTGCAGAAGAAACCATGTGCATATATAATAATAAGGACAACTGCAGATAGAAAGACTAAATAACACAATAAATGACTGAACAGTAACACATATGATGAAGACATGAATACAGATAGCAGTCAAATGACACAACTGTAAATATGCAATCAATGTCAAATAGGTATCCATCACATGTCACTAAACTGGTATCCAAGTCTGGTCATAAGTCTGGTCCTGGTTATAATCATGTGGTCCTGGTTACAATCATGTATACAGTCATGTGTCATAAGGCAGGGTAACCATTCAGGGTATAACACAATGTGTTCATTCAATTCATTCAATAACAATCAGTAATGTTCTACGTTATCTTTATCACTTTCCCACCGGCGTCCCACAACATCCGACAGTTCACCCTGGAGCCCGCACATCCAGTAGAACTCATCCGAACTCCGATATGCGGGTATCATTGTTCGAATAGGGAAAGAGAACCAAATAACATGCATCCTAGGGGTTATCATCATACAAGTGCGTGTGGATGCTAATAGGCACTGAGAATGCAATATCACGCTAACACCAGGCGTCACGTACAATAGATAGCCCTACAGATTCAAGAGGTGGCCCCCACAGATTCAAGAGGTGGCCCCCACCATGTGTATGGTGTGGCACTTTGCTCCGTGTGGCACTTTGCTCTGAGGGAAACAGGATTCTAGAGGTGGCCCCCGTGGATTCAAGAGGTGGCCCCCACCATGTGTATGGTGTGGCACTTTGCTCCACGTGGCACTTAGTTCCTTACAAGATCCGCCGGACGCTAGCACGATTGTGGGATACATCCTCGTCAATCCCGACACCAGGCTGCAAACCGCCGGACGCCGGTTTGACTGTGCTATTAACAGGTCAATAGTACAGGGGATATGGGTACCGGGTACAGGAGTCCAGATGTCAAGTAACAGTGATACAGTCATATGTCAAGGTCCAGTAAAAGGTGTCTAGTGCACAGTCAGTGAGGTAATGCCATTAGTGACAATCAATACCTTATGCCATTCCAATTACTGGGATGCTACGGGACGGTAACAATATCAGTACAGTAACAGTCAATCAATAATCGTATACACGGTGAACAATATCAGTAACAGTAACAGTAACAGTAACAGTAACCGTGTATACGATGAACAATAGAACTGTACCGTGGTTACGGTCAAACAATCATTTCCCAGTAACTTCCAGTAATCTGAACATAACTAACAGTAACAGTCTAGACACTGATCCTCAAGTCACCAATAATAGGGATCAAATAGTAAAAGCTATCAAACTCTGAATATATATAAAATCACCGACATCGCTAAATTCACTCTCACAATAATTATATCCATATCACTGAGTAACCCAGTCTCTAACATCACAACAAGTCTATATCAATATCTGAATGAGTCATCACCAATAAAAGAATATCAAGTCTAGAAAGTCCTCTACCTGAAATATATCAAACTCATCTTAATGCATATCAGGTTTAATCATAAAGAATGTAAATCCAATATCATCTATATCACAAGTTCAGTCCAACTCTGAATAAGTTCATGTACCAATCCAATCGTCATTATCTTTTAGTAAGGTAAGTGCACATCCAATATGTCCTCGATCAACTGCAATATAGAATAGCTACCACTGATACTTAACATCAACAACATATCATCTAATGAATCTCAAATGCCAACAACGTCAATCTCATCTCAAGACAAGTCAGACTCCAATATAAGGAACATAGATTCTGGATAACCTCTAATTCAAGATCAATCTAAATCACAACTCAACTAACCCAATCATATCTGATATGTCCTCAAATACTCAACTAACAAAGTCAGGTCTAATTACTGATCATCATTCTATGTAAATAACATAAGTCTAGATCAATCCCAAGTCATTACAACCAACTTAAGATTCCAATAGTTCCATGATCGTCAAGTATCAACATACATCAAAGGATCTGATATAATAATTATCATTCCAACATATATCCATAATCAAGCTCAGTTCTCTCACTCTAACAATTTAATCTGATTCCCAAATCCTCAAGGATTCACACTTCTATTAAGATCAAACATGATATCCCAATACTCGGTATCACGACATATACATGCATCTAAGTTCTATTAGATCAAGTCATTACCACCAATATCCATCTCAAATACCCTCATGCTACATCCTGATATGTCTACAACAATACTCTAGATATACATAGGACAAACATGAGGGTTCTAACATGTATCAATAGTCATGCATATCATATCCCTATACACCCAACATGAAAAATAACAGGAGATGACTGTCCACCCCCACGCTCGATGATCTCCACACATAAACATGTAACATAAGAAATCTACTCAACAATTTACATCACATATAAAATAATATCTGCGATCATTTAATAAATAAAGAGAGAGAAAGAGAGAGAGACACTCACCTGAGCTCGATCGCAAATCCAAAGCACTGAAATCATAAGGCTCCAGTAAATCTACATAAATTATTAAATAGAAATTGTTAGATTCTTTAAAAGAATAATTTAAGGAGTTTAAATCTTGGTTAATTAGTTTGGGAGTTGGAGATATGATCCTTTAGGTTTAGTGAATTTAGTAGGTTTAGTTTAAACCAATTTCTGATTTTTGTTGGATTTTTAATAGGCTTAAGCTTTAAAATATTTAACGAGTTTGAATTTACAATTAAAGAAAACGGCTTTAAAGTGGTTGATTCGGATTAATTTATGTTGGTATCACTCTAAAATTTTTATCATAGAATGTAGAATATTATTTATATTTTAGCTATTTTTAATAAATTATTTTAATATAAATCTTTCTTCCTTTCTTTCTTTCCCTTTTTTTTTTTACACTAAAGCCCAAGCCCAGGCCCAGGTTTTTTTTTTTTTGTTTTTTTTTTTATATCCAGCCCAGCCTAGACCAGCCCAGGCCTGGTCCAGATTCCCTTATCATTTTTTTTTCTTTTTCTTTTTATATAACAGAACAGCCAAAGCCCAGGCCCATGTACAGGCCCGGGCTGGACCAGGCTGGACCAGGCCTGGTCCAGAATTTGTCTTTTTTTTCTTTTCTTTTTTTTTTTGTTATGGGCTTCTCTGGTGAAGCCCAGCCCTGCCAGACCCGGGCCAGGCCAGCCCAGGCCAGGCGGGTCTGGTCCGGCCTTTTAAAATTTGTTTTTTTTTTTTTTTATGTGACTGTGCACAGTGGGCCGGCCCAGCCCACTGTGCACAAAAATCCCGCACAGACCCCTCTGGGTCTGTGCGGCAGAGGCTCTCGGCCATTGGCCGAGAGCAGCCAAAGGGAAGTTGTTTTTTTTTTTTTTTTTTCCTTAAATCCTTTGTTAAAGATTTGGAATATAATCTATATAGATTAAAATTATAAATTGGTTGATCTTCACATGTATTTTAGTTAGATTTTAGATTAGGTTTTGATCTATAAAAAATATTCATTAATAGGACATGATTTTAATAAACAATTTTGATAAAAAAAATTTTGATAAAACAAATTACTTACTTGATTTGTGATCCCCTAACATGCTCCTCAATTTGTACTTCAAGATCTGGATCCTTTTGTTCATGAGGAGAAAGAAGGATGAAGGTGGAAGGAGTTGGATTAAGGTTTCTCTTGAGGTAGAAGAGGAAGAAATGTTTAGGTTCTTTGAACCTGGACTCTAATTAGGCTAGATTGCTTAATTTAGTAAGATAGGATTAGGATGGAAATTTGGATTGGAATTAAATATTTAAATTAGATTCTAGATTTGGATTTGGATTAGGATTTATTAAAATCATGATTTTGAAAATAAGATTAGGGTTATGATTAGAATTGAGTTTTGGGTTAATGGGTAAGAATCTCATGCTAATGGGTTTTGGGCTTTAATTAAAAGAAATAAATAATATGAAGAATGAGAAAAATAGATAGTGGGCTTATGGGCTTAGACAAAAATAGAGAAAGGGGAAAAAGAATGAAAATAAGTGGGCTTGGCTCAAGTGGGCTTAGCATGAAAGGAAAATAAAATGAAATGAAAAGGAGAATAGGCTTGACTTATTGGGCTTGGATTAAAATAATAATACTACTAATAGTGATTAACAATATCATAATAATAATTAACAATAATAATTACAATAATAATAATATCACCAGTAAAATAAAATAAATACTTTAGAAAAATAAAATACAGTATTTTAGATTAGAGGTATTACAGGTTTACATTCTTGCACTCCTTACTCTACTTTGCTTGCACTCATTACTTGCTCATCATATTCATTGTCATACTTGCTTGCATTCATCTTGTGATTCTTGTTTGGTGATTGTTGTGACTTTAAATTTTTAAATTGCTCTTTGATTAGCATCATCACCTATTCACCCCCCTCTAGGTGATTTTCAAGGAAGACGCACAAGAAAGAGAAAGATCCGGTTGTTTAGGTGCTCCTGTGTTCTGCGCGATCACGACAAGAAAGAGGGCAGGGAAACAAGACTAGCAGTCGAGTCTTTCTAGACTGTCATAGCTCGATGATGGTAAGGTGGAATCGGGGTAGGACTTCATCCGTGCTGGTGATGAAAGGAAGGAAGCGATGGCCTGCGCGGAGTCCAGGTGCTTTGTGGTAGTGGTTGAGAGGAAGTTAAGAAGGGCATGACCTTGGCAGTTGATGGGTCTCGGGCTGCTAGATGTGAGATGGAAGGAGAGAGAAGGAAGATGATGGAGGGGATAGCGGTTGTGCTGCTCTTGTGTATGGGGAGTTTGATGAGGCTATTGGGGTAGGTGGCTGGGTTTCATGAGACAAAGGGAGAGAGATGAAGGAGAAGGTAAGGGTGGGCACGTGGGTAGGAGATGAGAACTTTGTTGGGATTTTGATTTGTTTATTTTTTTTCAATTTTGTAAATAAGAATCTGATTGATGATTGAGATAGGATTAGATTGGGATTTGTGAAAGTGGAATAGATATGAGAGAGGAAATAAGAGATAACAAGGATAACTAAGAGTTAGATTCACACACAAATCTTCCTTGAATTCGATTTCACACCCGAATTCATAGAAGAGATTTTAATTTCAAAAACTCAAATTTTTTTATTAATCAAACTTCATTTTTCCAATACAATATTCAAGGCTTTATATAGGCCAACAAGCGACTTTATCCACACATCCGATGTAGGACTAAAAGAAAAAAAAAAACTACTAAATAAAAGGAAAAATGACTAGACTCAATAAAATAAAAAAGTAAAGACTCCAATCAATAAGAACGAATAAATTCGTGGCGCTTCTGGTGTCGTCGGATGTTCGCATCACATAATGGTATGACCAATGTGCATCTAGGGAAATAATACTTCAACCATCATGCTTAAAGGCCCTAAAATATGCCGAATATATGGAGCAAATATTTCGACACCAATAAAGAAAGTAATTGTTCTCTGATGACTTAGACCATTGCCAAAAAAAATTCCTATTATATTATTCAAAAACATCGGATCAATATTGGTCTTATATACAAGTTACACAGAGACTAGAAACTCCTATCTGACTTTCCACTATAGGACATGAATGAAATGCGAAGAGAAAATTCTCCTATCCAGGAATGTTCAGATTTAACCACAAACACTAGGAATTATGTCTCAGATCATGAATTCCATATGGGAATGATTCACGATCACTGAAGGAGAGATATGTTGAGAGAAAAATTACTGAAAGCTGTAATGACTCAGACACAGGTCCTCTATCAACTTGTAGACTCAGAATCAACATCAACCTGAATAAGACAGTTTATGATGGAGTTGCGGCAATAACTGAATTGGAGACAAGAGAGTGGTTGGCCTAGCAATGGCTTCAAGAGTCACAATTGTAGTTGTAGTTGGTGATAACAATGATGATGGTGTGGATAAATAAGTATCCAATGGCATCAGAGAAGTTTGATCCTTGTTAGCTACAATTTGTTTCTACTCATAATAGAATAAATTGTAAGAAGCCTTGCATAACTCTCAGTTCTCTCTAAAGGGTGGAGATTCTCTTCTCACAAGTGGGCGATTTTTTCTCATATCTACATCATCAATCATTTCTCATTTGCAAGAGTATGAAACAAAAATGAAATGAAGATTTAATGGCCCTGATACCACTTAATGCAATTTAGGGAGAAGGGGGAAGGAAAAGAAGTAGGGAAACAAGACCTCAACCTTACTACAGAATTGAAATCAATTCTATTAACGTTCCCCTTTTCTTGTCATTTGTGAAGGCTTTACAAGATGAAGAAATAAAAATAAACATGATGGGGGAACAAACAGTTTAGATTTAGTATATTTGAGATTTTTATTTAAATTAGATTTGGATAGATTTGGTTGAGATTTAGGAGTTATTTGAATTTAGATGTGATTAGATTTGGTTATATTTAGTGAGATTTGATGTTATCAATAATTGCACGTATAGTAGTTATATATAGTCATCTAGTAATCTTTGAAAATTATTGAATGATTTTGACAAAAAAAATGAAGCTATTTATTTAGGTATTGATTTTAATCCCATAGATTGAATCATAGGCGACGAAACCAAAATCCGGATTGTGATCCGCAATCATATCTTTCCTTTCTTCTCTTATTCTTTCCCAATTTCACAAAATCTCCACCACAAACCCTAAAATCCCCTTCGTTCACATCAATTTTGGTATCAGAGCCGAAACTGCTGATTTCTCCACAAAATTCTCAAACTCTAGCTCCACAAATTTCCTAAATCTACTTCAAAAAAATTTTGTTCCATGAACAATAAATTTACTATTCTATGAATAGTAACTTTACTATTCACTACAGAGCGCAGCTACAGACCGGGGTCTGTTTCAGGCCTGTTTGGAGTCCGATTCGAATTTCGTCTGAATTGTTGTATGCGTAACTGAGTTCCGGAGCAACTGGAAATATTTCACAGCAGTTGGACACCAGATCTGACCTCCACAAGTTTTTTTATTTGGTGTCAGTACTATTCCTGCAGTAGAAGATCAGTGTTTCACGCCATGTTTCCAGCCCGATTGGAGTCTAGTTCGAGCCGTTCAGACTTGGGATAAATTCTCAGCGTATGCACTATATTATCTCCATGGGGCTTTTATTTTTGTGGTAGTTACATAAATACTGATGTTGATAACAAGAAAGTTGAACGGGATATGTATGCGGCTATCCCGTATTTTCAGGGTTCTGATGATCATCATGGATATAAGAAGTAGGAAAACAATCTTGAAGTTTTCTTTAGTTATTTTGCTCTGAATTCTGAACAGAAGTGTCATTATACCCAAATGAAACTGGTTGGAAAAGTTTATTATTAGGAGAAAGGCAGTCATATCGACTATCAATGTTGGTTTGTCTTAAATAATCTTCTCTGTATTTTGCATACTCCACACCTTCTTTATTCATCTGAGGCAGATTACAAAGAGTTATAAGTTATTGATGAACCAGAGCTAGAGGTTGTTGATGAGCCAGAGCCAGAGGTGGTTGATGAGCCAGATCCAGATCCTCCAGTCCTTGTCGAGCCAAACATTATTAATGAGCCAGATTCAGAAGTTATTAATGAGGCAGAATTAGAAGCAGAAGTGAAAAGCCTCTTATTGAGACTCTTATAGATCTTCCAGTGGAGCCTACCATGGAACCATCTTTGACAGCTATTCATTAAGACCGTCTGACATCTACGATCCGTTGCATATCTTTTAACAAGAGACGGATTCACTGAAAATTGGTGTCTTAATATGTGAGTTAATTTTCAGTGGAGCTGAGTTGCCTTCTTATGCTGCATGTATCTTGTTCAAGCTACCATCAACTTCAGCGATTTGTCACGAAAATCAATTTCGCCTCCACCACCTTAGTTCAGCTAGGATGCATCAGTGTTGATTCCCTGACCACCACCTTGGCCTGATTGAGGACTCGTGATGCGGTTCAATCCCATCCAGTCGTGCTTATCTTATACGTACCACTACATTCGTCTGAGATGAAAATTTCCAAGCCGAGGAGAATGATGGGAGAAACAAACAGTTTACATTTAGTATATTTGAGATTTTTTATTTAAATTAAATATGGATAGATTTGATTGAGATTTAGGAGTTATTTGAATTTAGATATGGTTATATTTTGTTAGAATTGGTGAGATTTGATGTTATCAATAATTTCATGTATAGTACACGTTGTAGGCTATATATAGCCATGTAGTGATCTTTAAAATTATTGAATGATTTTAAAAAAAATTGAAGCTATTTGCTTTGAGTATTAATTTTAATCCCATTGATTGAATTATAGGCGGTGAAGCCAAGATTCGGATTGCGATTCACGATCATATCTTTCCTTTTTTCTTGTTCTTCCCCAATTCCACAAAATTCCCACCACAAACCTTTAAAATCCCCTCTGTCCCACATCATTTTGGTATCAAAGCCAAATTTTCTGCTTTTTTTCCACAAAAATCCACTTCAAAAAAAATTTATTGTTCCGTGAACAGTAACCTTACTGTTCTATCTGTTCACTACAAAATGCAGCCACAGTTCGAAGTCTGTTTCAGACCCGTTCGGAGTCCGATTCGAATTTCGTCTGCACCGTTAGATGCGTGACTGAGTCCCAGAGCTACTGAAAATATTTCACAGCAATTGGATAGCAGATCTAACCTCTACAATCCCGTGTTTGGTGTCGGTACTGTTCCTGTAAAAGAAGATCAATGTTTCATGCCACATTTCTAACCGATTTGAGTCCAGTTTGAATTGTTGAGATTCTTGAGTAACTTTTAATCTTTATCACTGAAATTTCTCCATGAGTTTTTACTTTTGTGGTAATTATATATTGATGCTGATGACAAGGAGTTTGAACGGGATACATATGCGGCTATCCTGTATTTTTGGGGTTCGATGATCATTATGGTATGAGAAGTGAAAAAACAATCTTGAAGGTTTCTTCAGTTATTTTGTTCTGACTTCTGAACAAAGTGTTATTATATCCAAATGAAGCTGGTTCGAAAAGCATATTGTTAGGGAAGGCAGTCATATCGACTATCGATGTTGATTTGTCTTAAAAGACCTTCTCCATACTTTGTATGCTCCACACCTTCTTTATTTATCTGAGGCAGATTATAAAGAGCCAGAAGTTATTGATGAACAAGAGCCAGAAGCTATTGATGAGCCAAATCCAAAGCCTTCAGTCCTCGTCAAGCCAGATATTGTTGATGATCCAAATTCAAAAGTTGATGAGGCAAAACTAGAGGCAGAAGTGAAAGCCTCTTATTGAGACTCTTTTAGATTTTTCAGTGGAACCTACTATGGAGCCGTCTTTGACTGCTATATCGTTAAGATCGCCTGATGTCTACGACCCGTTGCAGATCTTTCTACATGAGACAGGTTCACTGAAGATTGGTGCCTTGGTATGTGAGTTAATTTTCAGTGGAGCTGATTTGCCTTCTTATGCTGCACGTTCTTGTTTGAACTACTGTCAATTTCAACCGATTTGCTTCGAAAGCCAGTTCCACCTCCACCACCTTGGTTCAGCCAGGAAGCATCAGTGATTATTATCTGACCACTACCTTGGCCTGATTGAGAATTCGTGATGCGGTTCAATTTCACTCAGTTAAGCTTATCTTGTACCTACCACTACATTCATCGGGGATGAATGTTTTCAAGTCGGGGAGAGTGATGGGGGAACAAACGATTTAGATTTAGTCGATTTGAGATTTTTATTTAAATTAGATTTGATTGAGATTTAGGAGTTATTTGAATTAGATGCGGTTAGATTTGGTTAGATTTGATGAGATTTGACATTATCAATAATTGTATGTATAGTGCACGTATTGCAGCCTATATATAGCCATGTAGTGATTTTTGAAAATTATTAAATGATTTTGATAAAAAAAATGAAACTATTTACTTTGGGTATTGATTTTGATCCCATGAATTGAATCATAAGTAGTGAAGACAATATCCGGATAGCGATCCGTGATTATATCCAACCCTCAAATCCTTTTTTTTTTTCCAATTCCACAAAACTCCTCACCACAAACCCTAAAATCTCCTCCGTCCCGCATCAAGTTCCAACATTAGCCCTAACTAAACTAATTAGAGAAAATTTTAAAACTGAGAATAAAACCGCTTTACTGTTCATGCGATTACCGTTCACATGAACAGATAGTGCTACAGTAACAACTTAATCTCATTTGTGTATATATTAATCACAACCAAATATTTCTACAAAATCTAAGATTTAGTTTCACAAACAAAATATGAAACTAAAAATAAATCGTAATTGTTAGGATATAATCCTAACCCTGGTTTAAAATCTCGATATTGATATCGGTATCGGCCAATAAATTATATCATCAATGCAATCAGTATCGTCAATATCAGGCATATCGGCAACATTGGTCTTCACAATGGCCGATATTATAGGGTTGATATCATATCGGGTCCTGATCATCTATATATGGGAGTCAAATTTGGCCGGCCCATTGCAATTGCCACCATTGATGAGATATATGCTAGGGTTTCCCCAAAATTTGTAATCCCCTGCCGCTGCGCTTTGTTTTTGACACATGTGAGCGCGTGTAGCATACCTTTTTAAGAAACTATGCATGATTTAGGGCTAAATATAGGGTATTTGCCTAACAAAGCATTGAAAAGGTATGAGTTGGGGAAATATGTCTTTCCAGAAAGATCAACTCAGATGCATACAAGGGACTACCTCCCTTCCAACTATAGCAGAAGTAGATACGTCTGCAACTATCCATTAATGCCAAAGAAAATGCACAATCTAATGAACTGTTCTCAGATTGAATACTCTTCTCTGAAATAAATGGCGTGAAGCGCCCTAAAAGAAAAAAAGGGACCTCCAAATTGTAAATTTTCATTACCATAACAATAATAGGAACAACCTGATTTGTGTCCGCGATTGAGCTATGTGTTGATCAACAGGGAGAGCACTATTGCCTTCCTCTTTCATTGTTGGAACACCTGGTGTTATACCATCATCCTCAACACATCGTAATCTGCAATGAACAAGTGGAAAATGAAAAAGAAATTTAAAAAAAGATCCAATTTCTGCAGATATAACCAAGGAAAGAAAATGAGAAGTCAACACACACTCAGCCAATTTATCCACTCTACTATAAATAGAAAATAACACAAATAAGTGGAAAGATAATAATTCAAATAGTAATTTGCAACATTCATCACAACACAAGATAAGCCTTGGAACTAATTAAACGCTTCATAACACAACCACATACCCCGTTCATCAAATTCACGATTGAGAAGAGCAAGCTGTGTCCTAATATCCGGTAGATGTGCTCTCATTAGAAAGGGAGAGGCCTGCAACTGCTGCTCAGTATGCCCCATCTGTTCATTTCTTGTTGCAGCATGACCTTTCTGACAACAAGTATGCATCCAAAGGATGCCAGCAACCAAAACGACACCCACTACCACAAAGAGCTACAAGCATAAACATAGCAATCAAATATGTCGTCTACGTCAAAATTTGGTAACACTTATCAAGTATATGAAAAGTTCAAATAACAAGTACATATACCAGCATATTGGGTGCAAATTGCTCCGTCGTCAGTATCATGAGCAGGAAAAAGACTAGGGGGAAAAAATTTGTACACAAGACAATAATATAACAATCATTATCTTTGGGGGAAAAAAAGAGTATACACGCGATGCACAGTAAATCTTGAAATACATACCCATAAAACTAAAATAGCACAAGGCCGAGCGCCTATGAGGGAGAAGCTCAAAGAACCGGTTCTCAATGTCGATCCCACTTCCACAAAAGAAAGAGCCCATGCTGGCTATGGTCACAAATCTACAGTGTGTGCAAATAGAATATAATTCACAAAAGACATTAATCCAGCAAGCAGAAAATTCAGAAGCTAAACTGAAGTTCTTAGTGACATTCTAACAAACAGTTAGCCTGCAGCTATTAAAACAAGAAAAACATATAAAATTTGAAAAAGTTACACCGTTGAAAGGCAGGAACCGCGAAGAGATAGAGCAATGCACAGAGTTGAAATGGGATGTCGAGAGATGAATTGTTCTTGAAGAAGGAGAAGCACAAATGTTTTTTTTTTTTTTTTTGGCAGATCCTGAGGCTGATGGGTTTGGCTACGGAGAGAAGCACATTGCAGCAATAAATAGAGAGAAGGAGAGAAAAAAAATTGTCGGCTGCAGCTGTGAGGAGATGCCAGCGATCGGTGCTTCCATTGCTACGCGTTGCACACAGGGCAGAAGATGTTGGCCGCAGGCGCAAGACATCAAAATTTTTCAGTTTCGAATAGTGACAGAGAGAGAGAGAGAAAGAGAGAGAGAGGCGCACTAGCTGACCACAGTGAAATCTTGGGCTTGGCCCATTAAGGGGGTCATGGGCCCATGTAGGGGCTCAACCTTCAAAGCTTATTCACAACATTTGTCTCATATTTTTAGGGATTATTTAGATCATTCATTTCTTATTTCCTTAATTTTCATCTTCATTCTGATAATTTTTTCTCGAGATATTTATTATATCTAGTGATTTTCGGGGGGAACTAAACAGGAGTTCGTGTGGGAGCGGGTTAGCTCCTTCAAGTGAAAAACAATTTGGTCTTTCGCACGATGTTTGTTGTCCATCACAGATGATGGACGACTCGTTTAGGAGAGAAAAAAACAAAAACACGTTTTATGAGTCCCACTATAAAACATGTTTTTTTCTCTTTTCCTATCTGGCCGTCATCAGCTATGATGGACGGTCCACAGTCCACAAAAGACCATCCTGATCCTTCACGCGAAGGAGCTAACCCACTCTCGTTCGTGTCTGAAGTCACACACACATATTATAAGAGGATAAATTCTGTGTTGACACATGAGATTAATCCTCTTATAATATTATTAAAGATCCAAAGACTTTAAAGCTTTTGTACCCTTAAAACCCGACATTTTATTCATATGTCAACGCGGGATTTATTCTCTTATAATATGTGTCTGTCGCTCACACACAATAACCGAATCTCAAAGCAGGACGGTCTTTGAACTCTTGAGGCAAATTAATCAAATATTTCCAATATCATTCAATAGGAAACAACAACAACAATATAGCCAACATATTTATTGTTTATGGCCAAGAGTCTGAACGGGAACAACCAATTTGGACATTGACAAGTGAAAATAATTTCGATGTTAACTGTTGTTACGAGCAGAAATTTTACGAGGGTCAAATTGGTGCTACTTGCACCGCGCACAGGTAGCACTTGAAGGTTCAGCTTGTAGTTTAGGGTCTGTTTGGTTGTCGTAATTGGCCGTAATTCGTAAGTTGTAATTGGTAAAGTCTTTTACATTTGTAAATGAGTTACATGCATGTAAGCTTTATGGTGTTTGGTTGGTAATATAAAATTGTAAGTGAAAAAGTGTATTGTGTTTTACGGTGTTTGGTTGTCGTAATGTGTAAGTCGTAAGTGAAAAAGTTGATCACAAAATTAACTATTTGGTGATTTAAAAAGTTTTAATATTGCAAATAAATATTAAAAATGTTAAATATTAAAAAAATTTAATATTAACATAAAAAATAATACAAATTTGCATGACCACAAAATTAACTGTAACTGGGCTGTAAGTGAGTGGTAATTGGGTTGCAAGTGAGGGGTAATTGGGTTGTGTAAGTCTTTTACGAATTACGGTCCAAACAACCGCCGTAGTTGTAACTGGGTTGTAAGTCATTTACGAATTACAGACTTTTACGCGAAACAAACGGCCCCTTAGTTCCACATGGAATTGAGTGCTGCATTTCTATGCTTGCCTACTGATTGTTTCATTTAGGGCACGGTTACTGTCACCCAAAAAAAAAAAAAATAAGAGCCTCCCTTAGATTAAGGCACCCCAAAATTGATAAAGACACCCCTAAAATTTTTAAAAATGATCAAAATATTATTTTCTTCTTCTCCTTTTTCTTCTCCTCTCTAACCGGCAAACCCCCCTCTAGCCTCCCCCGGCGAAGTATCCCCACCCCTCCGCCTTCCCCCCCCCCCCCCCCGCGCCCCTCCCTTGGCGCGCCCCCGCCCCTCTGCCTCCCCTCGCCCCCTGTTGTTCGGTCGCTCCGGCCGAACAGAGCTAACTCTGGTGTGCGGGGATGGGAAGGGAGGTGCAGGGATAAGGAGGGGAGGGACGCGGGGGGCGGAGGGGGGAGGCGGCGGGGGTGAGGCAGAGGGGCGCTCAGGGAGAGGGAACAGAGGGGAGAGGTGCCGGGGTTGAGGCGGAGGGCGTGAGAGGGGGTTCGCCGGGGGGTAGTGGAGGAGGGCTAGAGGGGGGGCGAGTGAAAGTACACTTAGAAGGGGGTGAATAGGTGTAAGACTAATCTAATGATAAATGATGCGGAATTAAAAACAAATTGCAACACACTTAGGGCCTGTTTGTTCCCCGCAAAAGGCTGCAAAATCGCAAGTCGTAAAACCTCTTTTCCATTTTCCGCTGTTTGTTTCGTTGCAAAACATCTTGCAAAATACAACTCTCATTTCTCACTTGCAGTTGCTACAGTTAAATTTGTGGTCATATAAATCTCACTTTTACACTCAAATTTTCCCACTTGCAACTGCTACAGTTAATTTTGTGGTCATGTAAATTCCACTTGTAATACACTTGCAGTCTCAAAGCAATTACTCGATAATCAATATATAATTTAATATTATTAAATATTTAATATATTTAATATTTTTAATAGTGTTTAATTTCTTACCTAATTATTTTATATTTGTATTTTTAGTTTTTTATTATTTTTAATATTGTTTTAATATTTAATATTTTAATATTTTAATTTAATATTGTTATTTAATACATTATTATTTTATTAATATTTACACCAATTTTCTTAATATTTTATTTAGTTTTAATATTTTATTAATATAACAATAATGTGCTTTAATATAAAATTATTATATATTTAATTTATTTATTTCTTAATATAAATAATTACTTTATTAATATTATAATATACTTTAAAATTATATTAATATTTTATTATGTTAATATTGTAATAATTCATTATAATAATATCATAATAATATTTTATTATTAAATTTATAATTATATTTTACTTTGTTAATTTTATATTTTTATAATATTACAATATTATTATAATAAAATTTAATATTATAATAATCTTAAGTATTTTATAATATTATAATATTATAACTATATTTTATTATTTTTCTTAAGATTTTTTTAATATTTATATTTATTAGTATCCTTAAAATTTTATTAATGTTCTTTAGATTTTCTTAAAATTTTATAATTATTTATTTAGTTAATATTTTAGTAATATTTTACTAATTTTACTAATATTTTATTAATATTATTGTTATAATTAAAATATTAAAATTATTAATATTTTATCTCAAATTTATTAATACAATTTAATTTTCAATAGTATATTTAATTTAATAGTATTTATAATATTTAAATCACTGCTACAGTTAATTTGTGGCCAATTTTTTCACTTACACTTTTAAGCTACCAACCAAACACCGTAAAACACAATATACTTTCTCATTCGCACTCACACTTTACCAACCAAATACCGTAAAACACAATATACTTTTCCATTTACACTTTCACTTTACCAACCAAGCACTGTAAAACACAATATATTTTCTCTGCTACAGTTCACTTTTTCCATTCTCATTTTATGACTTACGACTTGCGACGTTTTGCGGTGAAACAAACAGGCCTTAGTGTAACCAAAGAGTGTAGCCGAATTCCCTGTGAAGAGTTCTAGATTATCTCCTCTAAATTCCTCTAAATAAGAGTTGAGGTGCTATTTGAAGTTCTCTTGGTTGAATACAAGTATGGGCACATACAAGCAATACCAAGCATATAAGTATGATATGAACAATATGAAATAATGCAAGGCACAATATAAGAGAGAGAGAGTTTACAGATAGTGGATCAAACGAAAACACCAAGATATGTTTCGTTGTTCGAGCTACTGCTCTACGTCTCCGCCTTCACACAGAAGGACTTCCACTATATCGTCCACACAGGACTTCCCACACAGGGAACCTCCACTGAGGATTTGGGTAATACAACTTTGGAGTACATAACTCCTCTCTCCAACAAATACAACTTCTTCACAAGAGATAAGGCACAACAATTATCACCTCTATACTTAGAGGGATGAGCACTTAGCCAAAACAACAATCACCTCACACTAGAGAGATAAGGCTCAAAGCCAACACTCCAACCACAATCACCTCTACACTTAGAGGGACACCAACACAACCTCCACACTCACCTCTACACAAGAGGGAACTCAAATAAAAGAAGGTTTACAACTCTTGGTGGTCTCACTAAACCACAAACTAATTTTTCTCATAAAATAAGTTCCTATAGATAAGATAGATATGATAGCTCAAGTGTGAGAAAATAAAGAGTTTGAAAATCAAAATCACAAAGAAAAACTTGGGAAAACTTCTAGGATAAATTAGAAATGAAGAAGAAAAACAATTCCTAAATACTTCTTTTTCTTTGATTTTTCCAATCCTTTTAAAACAAATAAAGATAGATCTTTGTAACCGAAAAACTCTTTAAAAACTTGTTGCTAAAACACTAGAAAAAATAGAAAATTTTGCTCTTGAAAAACTTGGTTAAAACAGCTCAAGAGAAGGCATATTTATAGCCTCTCAAAATCTGCCCGTTGACAGTTTGGAAAAGGGCAAAACTGCCCTTCCGGTCGATCGCCCGGTCGACCAGCCAACGGTCATTTTATGACCGTTGTGCCTTTGGTCATTTTTATGACCGTTGTGCGTCCGGTCGACCGCCTGGTCGACCGGGCCAAAGCCAACGGTTGACCGCTCGGTCGACCGTCCCCACCGGAGAGTTGGGCGCGTTCAGTCGGTCGACTGCGCGATCGACCGCCCAAAGTGGCTGGCCATGTGCACGTCCTCATGTACATCGGTCGACCGTGCTGGTCGACCGACTCCTGGTCCGGTCGACCGGCCGATCGACCGTCAGTAGTCTGGCTGGGAAATTCTGGGACTTGAAAGCATAGTTGTTTATTACCAATTAAATCCCATAAAATCACATAAATTTCGTAAAAATAAATTCTTTTAAGATCTTTGAAATATAAATATGTGTGACTCAATTTCAATACATATTATGAATTATTTGAACCATTTTTGTGATATTGAAATTTGCCTTTAAACTAAAATCGGTATTTTCCAAACTTGGATCTTTGAAATGGAAAACTGTTTTTTTCCACAACTCATATAAATACAAAAACATGATATTTAAACAACTTTGAAGCATATTGTATATAGATAGAATCCAATATACATATAAAGATATATATCTATGTTTTGACATGAAATCCAAAAATAAGTTTTGTTTAAATATAAAACTCCAAACTCATGAAATAGACTATCAAAGTAAGTTTTTCTAAATAGATGAAGTATAGATGTATATAAATCAAATCTAATATACATTAAATCATGTAAACTTGTTTTGATTCTATCTATCCATGAAAACTATATATATAAAAACCGAAACAGGTTAAGCCGAAAACCAAGATCAAACATATTGAAAACTTGTATGTATGTACTTGAGCATATCAACACTATCTAATCTTTATACAAGATCTAAACATACTAAACTAAACAAACCGAGGTCTTCTTGTCTCCAAGCTGACTCGATCCAAACACAATCCACCGAGCTTGACTCCAACCGAGTACTAGATGCGATCTTGATGCTCGAGCTCTTGAATCAACACGTGAAAACTTCAAAACTCCTTTATTGAAGCTAATCACCTACTAATATCTTGGTTAAATATCTGAAACTAAATATCACAAGATTATTAGTAAACTATAACTACATGAGTTAATCATCATCAAAACTCGAGTGATGGGCCTCTGGGCCAACAGCGAGTGTGGTCACCGGCGAGGGAGGAGCAGAGGCATGGGGTCGCCAGGGAAGAAGGAGAAGGGAGAGAGAGGAAAGAGGGAGGAGGAAAAAGAGATGGGCATTTTGAGTTTTTCATCAAGAGTGAAAAGATGTCAAAAAAATAATGGCACATTGTGATTTTTTTTTTTTTTTTGGTGGGGGGGGGGGGGGGGGGGGGGCAATAACCGTGCCTTTGCAATTAATGAAAGCATGGGAAGGAAAATGTAAATACATTTTACCCTCTTAATCAAAATAGGAGACCAACAAGGAACTACAATGAGCGTCGAGAAATTCTGGGAAGTAAAAAACACACTCCCCCATGCAAGAGTGCCGAGATCTCGTCGATGTGGTAAGAGTAAACTCGTTTGAAATTGTTGGAGAAAATGTAGGAAAGCAAGAAAACTAAAGCAACACAGTTTTATTTTTAATAGTTTCATATCATCCCAAGCTTATGCTTTTTGGCAAAGGTGCTAATGTTTGGCACATGGAAAGCAGATCCAAAAAAGTACAGTGGGGGGCTCGTGGTCTCAGGTTTTCGGTATTTTTCGTTCAAAAAAGTCGAAAAACACTTCTTGCACTGTTCATGCAACTGTTCATGCAATTTGTTAAGTTGGAGGTGAGGCCCCACCTCATCAGTTTTAAGGGCAAACAAATTACTCGGAGTGAAGGAAGACGCTCTGCGGGTCACATTGTCGGGACAAAAACACAATTTTCTGTCACTTTTGGGCAAACAAACAACGCCTAAACTGCTTGGGTCAAGGACAACTCAGACTTTTGCAGTTACCAATATAATTGTAATAAAGCTATTGTTTAACTAACAGATTTTACTGAGCAACCCAGGTTACATTTTATCTTAGGTGTCAATAACTATTGCAACAAAAAACACTCACATTTTGCAAATAACATAACTATTGCACCTAAAATATCAACTGTAAGTTTGTCATGTGACTGAAGAGGCATGGCCATAGATCTTTATTTTGGTGTGAGCCCAGTGCACCAGGAATCTCCACATATAACTTCCAACCTCACCTCAACCACAACTTAGTTCTTAGAAACAGGCGTTCTTTCCACTTGCATATCTGTTTCAAAATCTTCTCTAGCTCACTAGTACATCTCCATAACATTTGTTTGCCTGCAAGTCAGCAATCTGTTTAAATTCTCAGTAATGCTTATCAAAAATTGTGCTTTTGTTTCTCTCTCGCCCTATCGGGTCGTCCATCAGCTGTGATGGACGGCCGACAACGCGCGAAAGACCGGGTGGTGCTTAGGCGAAGGAGCTAAACCGCTCCCATTTTCAAAACTATCTTAAAGTCAAGACTCTTAACAGAAGTAATCATTATCACTTGAAAACTTCCCCATACCTCTCTAGCATTTAATATGTTGGTTACTGTTACATAATGGAGTATTAATGAAAAAGTAATCATTTGTTACTTGATACACTAATATTAAGCATTGTTTGACTGAATAGATTAGTGGTACCAGTATTCTCACATAACTTGATGAGTTCTCACTCTACCAAAGTTGTAAAATTCTTCTTCTGTTTTTTTTAATAAAAGACGAAGCGGGCAGTCTTGAAGTTGGAACCTCTCATTTCCCAACCAAACCCCTTTACCCTGAAGTAGATCTCAGTAGTTGTTGAAATCTATTCTTAACTCACCAAAATACATTTATCTAACTTCTCTATAGGTTATTCTCAAATCCATGGAGTTAGTGTACACTATTGACAGGCCAATCATATTGTGTAAAACCATAAGTAGTCCTGTCTTTGGCAACCTCCATGGTTTATCTTTCAATTTCCCCTTTGTCAGTACTCATCATGAGCTCTCTTCAGCCTTGTCCTGAAAATCTAAAGAATAGCAATGTGGATCTAAGAGTATAATGAAATAGAACCAACTCAGGGTTCCCTATGAAATGACGCATGGAACGGTAACACTACAAAGATGTTCTAAGAGTTATGAAGGAAGTTTCGCTTATGGATTGAGAATAGGAGTTGAACTCTATGAGATCGAATATCCTGTTGTTCCTCAATAGCTCAATTTCGGTCAACTATTAACTAATTGATTGTAAGTTCGAATCCAACTTTGGGAGTTCTGATTGATTCTTAATTTAGTTAAAGAATGAAAAAAATAAATTAAAACACTCGTTTTGACTGTTAGGGATAAGTAAAACGTTTCCTGTCTTTGTTTTAATTGCATTCTATCTCTGGAATACAATACAGACAAGGGGCTAATTTGGTCAATGTCTACTGATTAAAATATGGAAGCTAAAAGTTGGTTGATTGGTCACCTATATTGCATATATAATATCACATTCCCATAAATATTGTCTAATAAATCATGCATTTAGTCTTATATTTTTTTATAAAATGCAGACTCATTACTAATGAAGGTGGAAGAAAATTGAGCCCAAAAGCCCGCTTTAATTCTTATTTAAATCTAAATTAAAGAAGGGACAAATATTCAGGAGGATAAAGACGATCCCAGGTGAAGATCAATGGAAATCAAGAAAGATAAAACCAGTTGAAAATCTATAAAACAGATCTTCACAAATCAATTGGTTAAAGTCGAAGATCAAAGGAGGTTTCGTCGAATTCAAGATCAAAAATCTGAAAATCCAGTAAGAGATAAGCGAAGATCGCGAAATAAGGGATCTGCATCAAAAATCTGAAAATCCAGTAAGAGATAAATGCGGCCAAAGCCGCGTTTCCGCAGCTATCTAAAGGAATCAGTGGGAGCGTTTCCTCCCCTATCTTCATACGCTCTCCCCTTTGATTTTTGCCTATAAATACTACATTCTACAGAGAAGAAGGAATCGAAAACTAGTTTAAGTTTTTTACTTTATTTTAGAATTTAGGATCATTCTTAGATAGTTTATGAGAAGTTGTATCTCTTTTGTTTTTGTAGTTCAGTCCAGAAATAAGTGAGAGAGAGAGAGAAAGAGTGACTGTAACCTGACATTGAAGTGACATCAATAAAAATTCAAGATCTTCCTTCTTCTCCAAACTATCTGGTATGTTACATTTATTTAATATGCATTGTCTTACATCGATCATGAATAGCTAAGCATTTTTCTAGGCTCGCTAATCTATCTCTTCTACCCCTCTTCTTTTGATTGGTTTTCATGAAAGCAACCCCACTCGAATCATTAGTATGCCTAAGTCAAGCTGTGTTCTTGAAGGCACATGAGGATGGGTGTTAAACTTTAAACATTTATTTCAAAAACATAACTATTTCTAAATCGTTTTTTTTTCCATACTTACTTCCTCGCTTGATGGTTTAATATTCTATTTTAATATTGTGTAAAGAAAAGTTTTCAGTCTTTAAAACAAAACCATCTTAATTGTTTTACTTGAACACTCAAAGGAGACTTTGTGCTTTACCTATGACTAGAGTGAGGTATTAAAACTTTCTTGAGAAAATTAAATAGTTGAGTTGAAGATTAAAGAGCCCGAATCTTTTCATAATTTAAATCACAACAAAATCACTCTCAAAGCATTTTCTAAAAAATCATCTTCTCCAAAACCTTCTCCAAAATTTCAAGTTTTCTTACTACTCTCCATTTTCTTTTCAACTTAAAAAAAACACCAAAAAAAATCTTTGTTTTTAAAACATAACATCGAAACGCTTTCATCACATTCCTCCTCGTGGGCATGACCTATTAGCCTAAAACTACATGGTAATTCTCATTGTATTTTCTTGCAATCAATTTTTGGCGCTGTTGCCGAGAGGAAACGTTGTAATTATTTTTTAACAAGTTTGGTGTTTTGTTTCAGGCCCATAAAGAAATCAAATTTAACGCTTAAGCATTACAGGAGAAGACTTGTTATTTTGTGCCCCTACTCTAGAAAGTAGGGAACAAAATTTTAAGAAATTGCAGCGCAAAAAACTTGAAAATTTTTGGACTACTAAAAACTCTTTTTTACAGGACATATTGCTTTGTAAAAATACAGTTTTTGTTGTGTTATTCTGCTAAATTTGATATTCACATACCATGTTTTTAATCCAACAGTAAACTGATTGATTGCTAATTGCTAAAAAAAATGTTTAGACTTGTATTCTAGACATTTGTCTAAATTACGTTTCTTATACAATTACTGTTGAAGGGAACTGGAGACAAGGTACGTTTACATAGCATCTAGCATAGGAACATTCTTGGGTGATTTACTTTTTTTTTATTGTTACATTGCTTTATACTTGCACACTTGCACAATCTATTTTAAGGGCAAAACCCAAAACAAAATAAGGTAGGGAAGTCATTACCCTTCCTTAGCCACAAACCATCTCCAAACACACGCACCAACCTAAACTTAATTTAAAATTTGATAGACGTTGGCCATAAGGACATCTCGAACTCATTAGGATATTATCCTAAGGGAAAAAGTGTTGGAATTTGACTCCTGCCAAATCAGTGTCAAAGGACAAGGATTGAGAGGCGAAATCCCGAAGGCTGGTGTTTGGTTTAATTAGGCCTGTCGCTTTTGCGCGGATACCTCCCACCAATCTTGCCCTGACCTAACTAACTAGCTTTTGGTCAGAGTCAACATTATACCTCCTGTGGATAATCAACCAGTTAGAAGTTGTCTAGGTCAAGGTTTACCTTAGACTAGACTTGGTTGCTTTCTTTTTCTTATTGACTATTGGTAAACTTATTTGTGAGAGTGTTTGTATATGCAATCGTAGTTGAGAGACCCACACACATCTAGGTTAACTAGAAACACATTACCACCCAAGCAAGAATCTAAATCAGATCCGGTTATGACTTAACCGACATCTTTGCAGGATAGGTTCTATCCTATTAGAACCACACTTCCATCTTGCATCCAACTTTCATCGGTTGGTGAACATAACTTTGAGCTTAAGCCTCAATTTATCAATATACTCTTTAAGTTTCATGTCTTACAATTCGAAGATGCGTATTTCTTCATAAGATAATTTGAGGAAGTATGTATAATGATGAAAATCTCACATCTTTTAGATAATACTATTAGGTTAAGATTTGTCCCATTTGCTCTTAAGGACTTAGCCAAGAAATGGCTTTACAACTTAGCAATCGGCTCTATCACATCATGGGATGGTTTCATCAAGGTCTTCTTGAAGAAATTTTATCTAATTTATAAGACCGCTCTTATTAAGAAGAACATCATGCAGTTCAAGAAAGAACCTAGTGAACCGTTTTGGATATACTTTAAACACTTCAAAGACCTCCTTGTCAATGTCCTCATTATGGAATAAAGAAATGGTGATAATGCCAAATTCTCTATAACGGTTAGACTACTCAGCCAAGACACTATTAGAAACCATGTGCAAAGGGGGGTTCTGGCAAAAGGATGAGAATGAAGGATGTAATTTATATGAGAATCCAGCTGAAAAGATCATCCAATGGGAACTAACTAATAAAAACTTTAGAAATTCAAACTCCATCTCTTCAAAAGGAGATCTCCATTCAATTGAATCATTCATAGTTGCTAAGGCTAGAATAGTAAACCTAGCAAGAAGATTGGAAGCTCTAAAAACTAAGAAACCAGTTCCAATCAATCAAGTCAGCCCAAACCAATTTCTAACTTCAGACTGTACTTACTGTCAAACCAAGAATCATGTGTTTGAGGAATGTCCAATGTTCCAAACTTAATAACAATTTTCTGAACCGATGAATGCGGCCTTTTCAAGGCCCAACAATAATCCTTACGTACAAATGTACAATTCTGGCTGGAGAAATCACCGGAATTTCTCATGAAGCCAAAACAACAATGATCACTCACGATCAAACTATTCAAACTGAAAATCACCTAGAGGGGGGGTGAATAGGTGATTATGCTAATCTAAGGCCAATTAAAAAAAATTATGAAGCAAGTGAATGCAATGCAACAATCTCCCAAAACAAGACTAAGAGCCGTATGCCCCTTGCGGGGTTCTGAACTCCTTCCTCCGGCTTCCTCGTAAAATGAGTTAGAGGTGCGCAATGCAACCTTGTTGTATGGGATTTTGATTGACAATATGAAGTATGATGAATATGGCAATAGCAATCAAAAAAACACAAAGTAATAGCAATGGAAAGTAAACCAATCGCAAACACAAAGATATGTTATCGAGGTTCGAGCACCCAGCTCTACTCCCCGCCTTCCCCAGAAGGATTCTAGCTACTTCCACTATCACAAAGATCAATTACAATGGAGTACCCAACTCCTACAATTTCAGCACAATTGAATTCCTTAGTAATCAAAAGATCACAAACTCTCTCTTTCAAATATCTCTTCCCTTACAAAGGTCCTTAGAGAATATTGAGAAGGAATGAAGCTCTTGTGTAAGTGAAGAAAAATGAAATCAAATCAGAGAGTATTATCAAGAAAACACTTTTGAAATGAGTGAGAAATATCAGCACAAAAACCAAGAAAAATAGCTCTTTTGAATATCACAAACTTTGAATTTTCTCTTGAATAATTGTTGTGAAGAAACTCTCCCCAAACACCCCTATTTATAGGAGAGGGCTAGGGTTAGGGTTAGGAATTAATTACTGAAGATTAGGAAGTAATTAGTTCCAAATATACCCTCCAACGGATTTTTAATTTCAAAAATCAAGTTTAAAACAGCTATTAAAAAATCTGCCCGTTACAGTTCAACGGACACATCGGTCGACTGGCCCGGTCGACCGATAGTTCAAAAATCCGACCGTTATGAACTATCGGTCGACTGATCCAGTCGACTGAAAAGATACAGAGAGCAAAACAAACTATCGGTCGACCGATCCGGTCGACTGATGCCTGACTGAGACTTAAAATAAAATTCCGGTCGACTGTCGGTAGACAGTCGGTCGACCGACAGACGTGCACACGGATACGTGCACTCTGCCAGGACATCGGTCGACTGGTGGTAGATAACCGGTCGACCGGCTCAGGCCAAAAGATGAAATAAAAATAGAATTTTGAAGAGATTAATATTTTTATCAAATCTATTTCAAACACAAATTCAGTATCTAACATAATAAAGAATTTGTAGAAGAAAGATTTAGTATTAAAATATTTTTGTATATTTTATAAGAAATAAACTTAGAAAAGACATACGCGTGAAAACGTGTGTGTTTGAGCTTCAAACCTAATCAACATTCTTTAACATACTATAAAGCTAGAAAATAAAACCTAAGGACCTCTGAAGCAATCTTTGAGCCATCCAATGCCTTGCTAGTGCCTTCTCTTCTATGATCCTTCCTTTGATGTGCAATTTGCCTTCAATGCTTGTTGGAACTTAGAAGTTTTTGCAAAAGCGAAGCGAATGAACTCTAAACATGGTACAAAACCTGAAACTCATCTAAGATAAAAGATTAGTACCAAATAGCACTTATTTGGTTTGTTATCATCAAAACACAAAACAATGGAGAGTGTAACCTCTTGGGCTAACAATCTCCCCCTTTTTGATGATGACAAAACAAATAGGCTATTTACAAAAATATAGGGAGGAGAAAAACTCCCCCTCAAATTATGCTATATTTAAAACATGTAAGTATGCTCTAGATACCAATAATTGAAATGAAAAATAGAAATGATGCACCAATTATGGAAATCTATTTAAAACAACAATACAATACAAATAAAACTCAAAAACTTGCACTTGATATCAAAAACACCAAAAATCTATCAAAAACACCAAAAATCAAAAAATTGCTCCTTGATACCAATTTAAACAAAAATACCAACTAAAATACAAAAACTAAAAACTCATAAAACCAAAACATCATATAAATTCATATGGAACCAAGACCAAATGAACTTATTTTTGTCCATGTAAACTTATTCTCCCCCTTTTTGTCATACATCAAAAAGGGTTAGAAAAACATGTTTAATCAATAATACACAAATTTAATTCTCCACAAATAAACGAAAATCTAGCAAAATCAAGTGGTTTTGTGAAAATATCGGCTAGTTGAAAATCGGTGGAGACATAATCAATATCTATATCACCTTTCTCAAAATGATCTCTAAGAAAGTGATATCTAATCTCAATGTGCTTGGTCTTACTATGTTGATTTGCATTTTTGGTTAAATGAATAGTACTAGTATTATCACAAAATATTTTAATATTTTTATAATGCAAATCATAGTCAAGGAGAGTATGTTTCATCCAAAGGACTTGTGCACAACAAGCCCCCGCGGCAACATACTCCACCTCGGCGGTTGATAGAGCTACGGAATTTTGCTTCCTAGAGGACCATGAAACAAGACAATTACCGAGAAATTGACATGTTCCACTAATACTTTTTCTATCTACTCTACAACCCGCATAGTCGGCGTCCGAATAACTAGTCATAGAAAAATCTATAGTTTTCGGATACCAAAGACCTAATCCAATCGTTCCCTTAACATAACGAATAATGCGTTTTACGGCAATTAAATGAGATTCCTTGGGACACGATTGAAATCTAGCACAAAGACACACACTAAACATGATATCCGGCCTACTTGCCGTTAAATATAAAAGACTACCTATCATGCTTCTAAACAATTTAATATCAACATTTTTACCTTGTTCGTCCTTATCAAGCTTGGTTGTTGTAGCCATGGGAGTGTTGCAAGCTTTAGCGTCTTCAAGTCCAAACCTCTTCACGAGTTCCTTAGCGTATTTGGCTTGAGAGATGAAGTTCCCATCATGCAATTGCTTGACTTGGAGTCCAAGAAAAAAGTTGAGTTCACCCATGGAGGACATTTCAAATTCTTGTTGCATTACCTTTTCAAAATCCTTGCATAAAACTTCATTAGTAGAACCGAAAATTATATCATCAACATAAATTTGGACAATTAAAATATCATTATCAACATGCTTAGTGAATAGAGTAGTGTCTACTTTGCCTTTAATAAAATTGTTTGAAATTAGAAAACTTGAAAGCCTTTCATACCAAGCTCTTGGAGCTTGTTTCAAACCATACAAAGCCTTATCGAGTTTGAAAACAAAATCGGGATGAGCATGATCAATAAAACCGGGAGGTTGAGAAACATAAACTTCTTCATTAAGAAAACCGTTTAAAAATGCACTTTTTACATCCATTTGAAAAAGTTTGAAATTTTTAAAAGATGCATAAGCTAGTGTTATCCGTATGGCTTCAAGCCGTGCTACGGGTGCAAAGGATTCCTCAAAGTCGATTCCCTCAACTTGAGTGTAACCTTGGGCTACTAACCTAGCTTTATTCCTAATGACATTTTCGGACTCATCCAACTTATTCCTAAAGATCCACTTAGTACCAATTATTGGTCTATCGTGGGGCTTAGGAACAAGGTGCCAAACTTGGTTGCGCTCAAATTGATTGAGTTCCTCTTGCATGGCAAGCAACCAATATGGGTCCGTCTCGGCTTCGAGAATGCCTTTGGGTTCTATATGAGAAATGAAAGCAAAGTTACCACATATGTCATGGAGTTTGGAGCGCGTTGTGACTCCTTTGGAAGCATCACCCAAAATGAGCTCCTTCGGATGATTTGTAGCGTATCTCCAAGCTTTGGGAAGTGGTTGCGCACTTTCCTCATTATCCTTTTGAACTTCACCTAAAGGTTCTTGCTTATCTTCTTGTGCGGGTGAGTCCTTCAAGGATAGTCTCTCCATGCTTTCACCTAATGGTTCAATCTCTACAACATTCTCAACAAACACATTAGACTCTTCAAACTTAACATGCATAGTTTCTTCAATAGTAAGTGAAGATCTAATGAAAACTCTATATGCTTTGCTAGTAGAGGAATATCCAACAAAGATAGCCTCATAAGCTTTAGCATCAAATTTACCCAAATTCTCTTTTGTATTTAAAACAAAACACTTGCATCCAAAAACTTTGAAATATGAAACATTTGGTTTTCTAAAATGATACATTTCAAAAGAAGTTTTAGAAGAATTTTTGCATAAATAAATACGGTTTGATATATAGCATGCGGTGTTTACGGCCTCGGCCCATAAATATTGAGGGAGGTCGTATTCACTTATCATTGTCCTAGCCATCTCTTGAAGTGTTCTATTTTTCCTTTCTACAACTCCATTTTGTTGTGGAGTCCTAGGACAAGACATTTCATGCTTAATTCCCTTTTCATCACAATAAGTCATGAAGAGTTGGTTAACAAACTCACCACCTCTATCACTCCTTATTCTCAAAATCGGAAAACCTTTTCTTTTTCAACTCTTTTTCTAAAAATCTTAAAGTGAGAAAAAGTTTGATCTTTATTTTGCAAAAAGAAAACCCAAGTAAATCGAGAGAAATCATCAACTAAAACAAATGCAAATCTACTTCCATTTAAGCTTTTAGTTTTAGTTGGTCCAAATAAATCCATGTGAATTAATTCTAGAGGTCTAGTTGACATGATATCCTTGATTGGTTTAAAGGAAGACTTGGTTTGTTTCCCAAGTTGGCACGCACCACAAATGCGGTCTTTCTCAAAACTCAAGCAAGGAATACCCTTCACCAATTCCTTTGAATTAATTCTATAAAGATGTTCAAAAGAAGCATGTCCTAATCTTCCATGCCAAAGCCATGAATTTTCATCAAAAGCATTTAAACATATAGTAGAACACTCTACATTAAGCATGTCAATAATATAAACATTATCATCACGAAATCCGGTCAAAATATAATCATTCGATTTAACATAAAAAATCTTACAAGAAGAATCATCAAAAACAACTTTAAGACCACGATCACAAAATTGGCTAATACTAAGCAAATTATGCTTTAAACCATCAACCAAAACAACATTCTCTATAATAGGAGATGAACCAACTTGAATGTTACCTATACCGATGATAGTTCCTTGGAATCATCCCCGAAGGTGACGGAGCCACCTTCCATGTACCTTGATAGGGTTGTGAAGTTGTTGATATCCCATGTCATGTGCCTCGAACAACCACTATCAAGGTACCACCGCTCCCTACGTCTTGGAGCCTTGGTGTGTACCTACATCAAACATTTAGGACTTGATTTTGGTACCCACATTTTCTTGGGTCCATGAGGGTTAGAGCCATTAACCCAAACAAGATTATTTGAAGTATGCAATTTATCATAACAAAATTTAGCTAAATGTCCATTTTTGCCACAATATGTACATCTATAAACTCTACCATATTTAAATGCATAATGAGTGTGTGATTTGTGAGCATTGGCATTGTGAGCATGAAAAGATTTAGCATGAGAAGTATTATTTGAAGTGTGAGCATGTGGAATCTTAGCATGAGAAACTTTATCATGAGAAGTATTCTTTTTAGAAAATTTTTCTTCAAGCTTCTTAGTATTAAAAGCACAATCTTTTAAAACTTTTTCAAAATCACTCATTTTAGATTTAAGAGAAGAAATTTCTTTATTATCAACAATAGGGGTTTTACCCTTGCAAGAAATCTTATAAGCATCAAAATCATTTTGAATAACAACAAGATTGGAAGAAAGATCATCTTTTTCTTTTGTAACCAAAGCAAGTTGGTTTTTGAGAAAAGCAACTTCTTTTTGCAATTTAAAGCATTCCATTTTCTTGTTATCATAAGTTTCGGAAAGTTCTACAAAAGCATGAACTAGAACTTCCTTACTCAAATCATTATCATTATCATCTATAGATTCAAGGGTTTGAGGGTTTACCTTGGGTGTGTTTGCGATGAAACACATGTTTGCGGTATCCACTTGTTCTTCTTCGGACTCGCTTTCCGAATCCCATGTGGCCTTGTAAGCTTTCTTTTCATCTTGTTTCTTTGGCTTGAAGGAGGAAGTCATTCTTTTCTTGAACTCAGGACAATCGGCCATGATGTGTCCGGGCTTGCGGCAATTGTAGCAAATGATCCTCTTCTCCTCTTTGCCTTCAAACTTTCTCCGGAAATTTTGCTTGTTCTTCCGGTACATCTCTTGATGTTGCGCACTAGGAGGGAGAGCTCCTCATCTTCTTCTTCATCTTCTTCATCATCTTCAATGGTGGATGAAGACTTGAAAGCTATGGACTTTTTCTTTGTTGGAGCCGCCTCTTCTCTTGCCTTCTTCTCCATCTCATGGGTTTTTAGGTTCCCAATGAGATTTATGATGTCCATCTCATCCTTGTCATTCAACTCCTTTAAGGTGGTGGCCTTGATCTCCCAAGATGGAGGAAGAGCCCGTATCACCTTGCGCACCTTTGATCATTGGAGATGACGTCACCTAATGAAGAAAGACCATTAGTGATTTTTGTGAAACGAGTAATCATGCAATCAATGGTTTCATCATCAAGCATCTTAAATGATTCATATTGAGACCTCAAGAGATCTATTTTAGCTCTCTTGACTTGTGAAGTCCCTTCATGCGTGACCAATAAGTGTTGCCAAATCTCATAGGCGGATTGGCAATGAATTACCCGTGTAAGGTCATCCTCATTCAAGGCGGTTAAAAGGGAGTTTGGGATTTTGAGTTAGCCTCATATTCTCTAAAGTTGAAGTCGGTCCAAGTGCTTTCATCTTCATTGGGTGCTACATAGGGTTTGGTCAAAGACTTAGCCACTAAACTACCTAGTGATTGCAAAAAGATAGTCATCCTAACCTTCCAAATAGGGAAGTTGAGTCCATCAAATTTAGGTGGGGTTTTAATGTTGTCGGCCATGTTTACTAGTGTATGAATGGATGAATGAAAATGTTGATTAGCAATATTTTAAGGATCTCTCTATGGATGTAAAGCCAAACCTAGAGTCCAAGCTCTGATACCAATTGAAAATCACCTAGAGGGGGGTGAATAGGTGATTATGCTAATCTAAGGCCAATTAAAAAAAATTATGAAGCAAGTGAATGCAATGCAACAATCTCCCAAAACAAGACTAAGAGCCGTATGCCCCTTGCGGGGTTCTGAACTCCTTCCTCCGGCTTCCTCGTAAAATGAGTTAGAGGTGCGCAATGCAACCTTGTTGTATGGGATTTTGATTGACAATATGAAGTATGATGAATATGGCAATAGCAATCAAAAAACACAAAGTAATAGCAATGGAAAGTAAACCAATCGCAAACACAAAGATATGTTATCGAGGTTCGAGCACCCAGCTCTACTCCCCGCCTTCCCCAGAAGGATTCTAGCTACTTCCACTATCACAAAGATCAATTACAATGGAGTACCCAACTCCTACAATTTCAGCACAATTGAATTCCTTAGTAATCAAAAGATCACAAACTCTCTCTTTCAAATATCTCTTCCCTTACAAAGGTCCTTAGAGAATATTGAGAAGGAATGAAGCTCTTGTGTAAGTGAAGAAAAATGAAATCAAATCAGAGAGTATTATCAAGAAAACACTTTTGAAATGAGTGAGAAATATCAGCACAAAAACCAAGAAAAATAGCTCTTTTGAATATCACAAACTTTGAATTTTTCTCTTGAATAATTGTTGTGAAGAAACTCTCCCCAAACACCCCTATTTATAGGAGAGGGCTAGGGTTTAGGGTTAGGAATTAATTACTGAAGATTAGGAAGTAATTAGTTCCAAATATACCCTCCAACGGATTTTTAATTTCAAAAATCAAGTTTAAAACAGCTATTAAAAAATCTGCCCGTTACAGTTCAACGGACACATCGGTCGACTGGCCCGGTCGACCGATAGTTCAAAAATCCGACCGTTATGAACTATCGGTCGACTGATCCAGTCGACTGAAAAGATACAGAGAGCAAAACAAACTATCGGTCGACCGATCCGGTCGACTGATGCCTGACTGAGACTTAAAATAAAATTCCGGTCGACTGTCGGTAGACAGTCGGTCAACCGACAGACGTGCACACGGATACGTGCACTCTGCCAGGACATCGGTCGACTGGTGGTAGATAACCGGTCGACCGGCTCAGGCCAAAAGATGAAATAAAAATAGAATTTTGAAGAGATTAATATTTTTATCAAATCTATTTCAAACACAAATTCAGTATCTAACATAATAAAGAATTTGTAGAAGAAAGATTTAGTATTAAAATATTTTTGTATATTTTATAAGAAATAAACTTAGAAAAGACATACGCGTGAAAACGTGTGTGTTTGAGCTTCAAACCTAATCAACATTCTTTAACATACTATAAAGCTAGAAATAAAACCTAAGGACCTCTGAAGCAATCTTTGAGCCATCCAATGCCTTGCTAGTGCCTTCTCTTCTATGATCCTTCCTTTGATGTGCAATTTGCCTTCAATGCTTGTTGGAACTTAGAAGTTTTTGCAAAAGCGAAGCGAATGAACTCTAAACATGGTACAAAACCTGAAACTCATCTAAGATAAAAGATTAGTACCAAATAGCACTTATTTGGTTTGTTATCATCAAAACACAAAACAATGGAGAGTGTAACCTCTTGGGCTAACACAAACCACTTCGAACATTCCAATAATTCTTCCAATCATCAACCCAACTTTCTAAATTACCATCACAATTCTTCCAACCATCAACCCAATTTTCCTAATTATCAATAAAACTTTCCCAACCAACCTCCACAATCTTTCTTCCAAAATCCTCCACTTGAAAAGAGAATGACTGATTTTGAGAAGAATATGGAAAGGTACATGAAGAACTAAGAGTCCCTCATGCAAATAATACAAAACAGCCATACACAAGCCATAATAAGGCTAGAGGTTCAAATGAGCCAATTAGCCAATTCAAAGAATGAGAGGCTAAAGGGTACCTTGCCCGGTCAGCCAGTAACGAATCTTAGGAATTCCCACCAAGCCCATTTGGTTGAGAATCAACCATTGAATCAATGTAATATTGTTCATACATTGAGATCGGGAAAGAAAGTTGATAATCAAGTATCAACACCATCCATTCCTAGTCAGCACAACCACACACAAGCATCCACCTCATATAGTCTCAATCCTTCTAAATCTGACGAATCTAAAAAGGATAAGTCAATCAGTCAGGTGCACAAGTCTTTAGCACTATTTCCCAATAGGCTGAAGAACAATAAGCAAAATGCACACATGTATAAGATAATTGAGATTTTTAATCAAGTTAAGATAAACGTGCCTCCTCTTGATGTGATTCAACAAGTCCCGTCATATGCCAAATTTCTTAAGGACATGTGAACTAAGAAGATAAAGACTAACATACCCAAAGAGGTCTTCTTAGCCACTAACATTAGTGAGCTACTGTCTGGTCCGATCCCTGTCAAGTACAAGGATCCCAGTTGTCCTACCATTGCTTGCACAATAGGACAAGCCGAAATTAGTCGTGCACTACTTGACTTGGGAGCAAGTATCAACTTACTCCCCTTCTCAGTTTATCAACAACTTAGGTTGGATGAGCTTAGTCCAACCTGAGTCACCATTCAACTGGCTGACCGGTCAGTGAAAGTTTTCAAAGAAAAAATTAATGATGTCCTTATCCGGATCGGAGTATTTATCTACCCCTGTTGATTTCATAGTTCTAGAAACGCAACCTGTTTCAAATACTAGGTCTCAAACTCCCATTATCATAGAGCGTCCATTTCTTGCAACTGCCAATGCAATAATCAATTGTAGGAAGGGATCTATAAGGTTAACCATCAAAGACATGATTAGAGAAGTCAATATCTTCAACTTAGGAAAGCAATCCCGAGATATAGAAGACCAAATATTTGAAGTCAACCTCATTGAGAACATCACAAGTGAACATAGAGAAGAATTGAAATTAGAAACTGAGAGTGAATTCGAATTAGAGTTTATTAATTTTGATCTTAATCAGATTGTCGAGTCTACTGTGAAATGGGCGTCAAGCCCTGTTTCACCAAGTTTGAAGTCAACAAATTTGATTCCCCTTCCATTGAGCCCTCCTTTTTCTTAGAATTGAAAGTCTTACTTAAGCATCTCAATTATGTCTATCTAGGCGTACAAGAGACTTTGTCTGTCATAGTTGGATCTCATTTAATTGACGGAGAAGAAGAGAACCTTATGTCAATTCTTAGAAAAAATGGAGAAGCCATTGGTTGGACTATGATCGACATAAAGGGGTTGAGTTCAGTTATTGTTCAACATCACAGTCATCTTAATGAAGAGGTGACACCCAAGAAAGACCCACAGTGTAGGTTAAACCCTATAATGCAAGAGGTTGTTCATACTGAAATTTTAAAATTCCTAGACAATGGGATCATTTATCTCATTTCTGCCAGTCAATGGGTCAGCCCTGTCCACGCGGCTCCGAAGAAATCTGGGTTTACTGTAGTAGAAAATGAGAACAAAGAGTTGGTCCAAACTCGACTCCCCAAAAAGGTTCGAGTTTGCATTGACTATAGGTGGATGCACGAGTATTACTATTTCTTTGACGGATACTCAAGGTACAATCAAATTCCCATAGCTCCCAAGGATTAAGAGAAGACGACGTTTACATGTCCATTTGGGACTTTTGCCAATTGCTGAATGCCTTTCAGTTTGTGCAATGCCCCTGAAAGTTTCAACGTTGCATGATGAATTTATTTTCAAGCATGGTAAAATGATTCTTAGAAATCTTCATGGATGATTTATCCATCTATGTAGATTCATTCAATCAATGTCTTCACCATCTAGAACTTGTCCTCCAATGTTGTGTAGAGAAAAATCTGACACTTAACTGGGAAAAATGCCACTTCATGGTAAGATATAGAATTGTCTTGGGTCATGAAATCTCTAAGAAAAGAATTGAAGTGGATAGAGCTAAGATTGAGGTTATAGCTAAGCTTCCCATGCCCAAATGCGTGAAAGATATTCGATCCTTCTTAGGATACGCTGGTTTCTACTGAAAATTTATCAAGAACTTTAGAAAGATTGCTAGACTCTTAACTAATCTTTTAGCTAAGGATGTGTCCTTTACTTTTGATGATGAATGTATAAATTCTTGGGAGAAGCTTAAGAAAGAGTTTATTTCTGCACCAATCATATCTACAGCGAATTGGTCTAAGCCATTCAAAATCATGTGCGATGCTTCTGATTTTGCCATAGGCGTTGTCATAGGACAGTTCATTGATAACAAGCAGTATGTGTTTATGTTGACACTTAAAAAAGACAAAATTCTTATTGGTCTGAACAATGTCTAAACTTGTTGACATTTACAAAAGACAAGTGACAGACGAGCTGAAGACCAGTTTTCACCCATCTCCGAGGGACAAGGAAGCAACTTGGACTCCACTGATCCAGCAAGCAGACAGTGAATTCGGATTGTTTCTAAACAGACCTTAGCAGGTCTAAGGTGCTAACACTTAGCATCGCATGAGCCCAAAGGGACAGCCTCGCTTAAGAGGCTAATACCACTCAACTTCGCCTTGAAGCCGTTCAAAGCCTCGCCAGGAAGCTAACTTACAATTTCGCCGCAGAAGACTTCTAGCTCCGCCGAAAAGCCTCTTTTCGGACTTCACCAGAAACTGCCTCTAGCTCCGCTGTGAGCTCAATGCGGGTAGCTCCGCTATTGGTTTGTTATGGTCAACCTTTGACCAATCAAATCTCCAGATGAGATCGGATTCAATCAGATCAAATCCAATCAGAGATCAAATATGGTAGTTGATTGTCACAATCTCTTGACTCTCTTAAAATGAGTTAGAAGATTAGGGGAAATCCTCCAACAATATGGAAAGGATCAAAACAGATCAAGAAGATCAACTGACCTGCCATTTCTAGCTTCGCAGAAGCTGATTTTAGCCTCGCAGCAAGGCTACTTTCTAAATTCAAACAGATTCGGTTCAATCTGTTTCCATATCTTCAAGGGGACGATTATACCCTTGCTCTCTTTATAAATAGCCCACCAGGGGCACAAGGAAAAAAAGAAAAAAAAAGAGGGGACGACACATACGAAGAGAGAGGACTCCACAAGCAGAGGCTTCTTCACAACGCACCGTGCGTTCTCGAATTCAGAGACTCTTTAGAGAAATACTTCTCTATTCAGGGTGCTGATACCCTAATAACCCCTTCTCCTCAAGGAATTTTCGGAACTAGGCGAGAAGGAACCCTTAATTGAAGGCAGTTTTGAGAAGTAGCAAGAGGGTTCTACCAACCCTCTATTCTCTGATTCCCGGAACCAGGCGAGAAGGGAATCTCATCGCTCGCATCGTCAAAGGGACAAAGTGGTCGCGCGCTAACCAGACTCCTATCGGCACACTTCTCCAGAATCTCTAAGGAGATCTACTTGTAATCTTTTTAAGAATACTTGTAATTTAGCTCCTCAAATCTTTTTATTTGTAAGTTTTCCCCTTTTGCAAATTAATGGAAAACAAGATGGCGACTCCGCTGGGGATTGTATTCTCCACTGCTGAGAATCAAGTGTCGTAATACGACGAACAGACCCTTGGGTCTAATTCTGAATTCAAAAAAGCCGGCGCAGCCAGAGCTTCTCTGGCTAAATCTTCAAGGAAAGTCTCTGCGGAGACAGAAAAGGTTCTCAGCGAACCTGCTGCGGTTCTCTGGCATAACAAAGATGCGTGCCCGCAGCCCAAGTCCTGCACTCTCGAGAACCTGATCGTTCAGTTCGATTAAGGAAGATTTGAAGAAGTCCTCTCTGAGGGTGGCCTAATGCTTCGAGCACGGAAGCACAGGAAGGTCTCCACGACCAAGGTTTCGGAGCGGAAATCAGAAGCAGAATTCTGCCAACACCCCTTAGCCTCGCTTGTGGCTAGTCAGGTTCCTTGCGAACCTAAGCATCCTCTGTCAAAGCAGATATGGAAGCCTAAACAGAAGTCTCCAACCGAAGCTTCAGGCGTAGCTACGCCAAAACCACGCCTCTCTCGCGAAGAAAAAGGCAAGATGCCTGTCTGCTCCAACAACGCTGCCAATCATAAAGTCAAGACGGCAATCATACCGTCGCCTAATTCAAGAGCAGCAATGCCTTGTGCCAGCCTCATTTTCACAAGCGAAGTTACTGTACCACAGCATACTCACTGGGTCCACGGCCGTAAGGCTAGGGCCGAAGTGCTATTTAAGGCTAATCCCCTTCGCAGCGACATAGCAGATAAAGCACCACAGCGTGCTCTGCTCTCCCGTTCGTCAAACGTTAAGCTCGCATCTGTTGGCGAGGCTAGAGCCAAAGCACTATTCAGTGCTAATCCTTTCTGCAAGGATAAGAGGAACGGCACGTCGTCCTATGTACATTCCAAGAGAGTCTCCACGCGAGATCATTCAGGCCCTGATGGGCCTGACTTGCGAGAATTCTTGGCGAACAAGAGGAAGTTGGAGTCTTTCCGATCTACTTCCCCCTGTTGTCAACAAAGTGGATGCCAGTTGGTGACGGTTCACTCAGCTCAGTGTCGGTTACGACCGATCCTCGCCACTCCTTCATGCCGGCAATTAGTCTTTGATCGGCTGTCTGTACGTGTCCCGATAAAGCATCCTAAAAGGAGCATCTCTCGAGATCCAGCCTCTGCATCCGTCAACATGACCGGAAGAGGACGACAATTACGCAGAGGAAGTCAAACATCTGACGACACCCCCTGCAGCTCCCCAGATCCAGATTACAGCCCAGGCTTAGGCGAAGTCTTGGTGCGCGAAGAAGGTGTTTTCTGAAATACCAGATCTAAGGTGGCAATACCCTATAATTATGGGCAGCCTTCCTCTTTGACGGCCCTAACCTCACCGCAGCCCAGAAGATTGCCCCAACCACCCGATGAAGAAGATGAAGACAGTGGGTATGCCTCTTCGGCGACAGTTAGCTCGGTACGCACGGATAAAGCATCAGTCAATATGGCTGATAACGCTAACGACGACCTTCGTCGGCGCCTGGAGGCTCAGGAGCAAACCTCCAGAACCCAGCAAGAAGCCCTAGACAATATTCAACAGATGCTTGCTCGACTCCTCAGTAATCGGAATGACAATGATGCCGGGAGCAATCATGATGAGGAGGAACACTTCAGTAATGAGCCGCCCAAGACAGAGAAATCCAAGGAAGGTTCTTCCCTAGACGCCGAAGTCCTTAAGGGCCTCCAAGCTCAAATTGCATCCCTAGCTCAGAGGGATGAATTAAAGAAAGTAGGGGCAGTCTGTTCTTACCCACTGGAGTGAGATTCGGTGCCATATCCACCGAAGTTCAAACCACCAACGTTGCATACGTATGATGGTAAGAGCTCGCCCAATCAGCACATCTACTACTTTCGGTCCCAGACTGATAATGTTATAAGCAACGATGCTATTATGGCTAGGCTGTTTATTGGCACCTTGAAAGGGGTGGCATTTGATTGGTTCCGAAGTCTCCCTCCGGGTTCTATCACTTCCTGGATCGACCTGGAAACTCGGTTTCTCTCTCATTTCTATGAGGACGATACCGAAGTGACCATAGACAAGCTCCTCTCCACCGTACAGAAGAAGGGCGAATCTGTCCGTGACTATATTGAGCGGTTCAGAAATCTATCCTTGATGTGCCCAGTAGGGATGCCATTACCTATGCTCTTACAGACATGCAGACACAACTTCTTAGACCAAGTGGAAGTTCGCATAGGGGCTGTCAAAGCCCACACTTGGAAGGAATTGGTCGAACAGGCAGAGATAGCTGAGAAGTCGGCTAAGAAGTTCGAACCATCCACCCCTAGAGGCAAATGGGGGATGAACAACAAAGGGCGTAGCGACCTCCCGCAGTCTTCTCAGGCTAAAGGGAAAGAAACTATGTCTGTGGAGTTATCCGGAGATGTGCAGTCAAAGGCCACAAAGAGCGGCTTCAACAATTAGGAGCCTAAGTTCCCTCCAAAATAGTACTCCTTCAAAGACGATCAGGTGGTCACGATATTCCATCTGCTCCACAAAGGGAACAAAATTAAGCTGCCAGATGCTCGACGTCCCAATGAGATAGGGCGCACAAACGACCCAAAATACTGTCTTTACCACAGGATGGTTCACTATCCTACCAACAAGTGCTATGTCCTCAAGGACAGGATACAAGCCCTAATCGATGCCAGAGTTTTGACATTGAAGACAGAGCAGAAGAAAGTCACTGCAATATGGTGACTCTTGAGTTTGGCAGCACCCAAAAGGTCACAGTTCCTGACGGGACCTATCCAGCCCCTCGCCACGGTTGAAAGTAAGGCATCCTTCAGCCATGACTCGAGATGATAAAGGTCTCGTCCCCTTAACATTGGAGATGGGGGAAGTCATGTGGATACACCCGGACCTCGTCCAAGACGTACAACAGGGATCAAAGGAGCCCAACCTAAAGAGCAAATCTTGCAACGTCATCTCTGTCCTGCCAGACGATGGCAATCTTATATCGGCTTCCCTCAGCGATTCAGAAGGAGAAAAGCATGCTTGCATAGCGCAGGCCGATGCGCCTCAACAGACGGGCACCCGATCCGGGAAATTATACCTAAGGTAGTATGAGAAGTCTACTGATGAGATACAACAGCAAACAACGTCAGCACCAATACCGGCATCCATTCCGATTCCAACCAAGGGAAAAGAGAAGCCTAAAGAGGCACAGTTCGACCACGTGTTGAAGAAACCATCAGGCCAAGGGTTTGATACACCCTTTCGTTTTGATATATTAGCTCAGCTAGCTAATATCCCGGCTCGTATCACAATACACGAGCTCCTTCGTCTCTCTAAAGAGACAAGAGAAGCACTCAGAGATGCGCTAGCCAACTCAGAATCCTTTCTGACATGCGTGCCTGAGGTTCCTGACGATGATATGCGGTCTCCTTGTTCGGAATATCATCACGCACAATCAAAGGTGCCCGCTATTACATTCACGGCGGAAGACATGCTTCTCAAAGACAACAAGCACGATCGACCTCTGTACTACACCGGATATATCAGTTCAACGTGCATTGAAATAATACAAGTCGATCCGGGGTCTGCACTCAGCATCATCCCCAAATGACTTCTCTATTTCCTCGGCATACCGCTATACAGGTTGTCTGCAACCACCACTACAATATATGGTTTCAACGCCGGGAGCAGTCATCCACTTGGGAAAATTTGACTCCGTTGCAGAATCGGAAATCTAAAGTCAGAAGTGACATGTTATGTCATTGATGCTGACACATCATATAACCTGCTGCTGGGACGACCATGGATCCATGCCAATTGGATCGTTCCCTCTACCCTCCACCAATGCTTCAAATATGTTGAAGATGATGCGACAGTACGAATTGTCTATGCTGAAAAGCAACCCTTCAAAGGGGTGAAAAATTACTTCACCGACGCTCTCCTTTATCAAGAGGCCGGTGAAACATCTAAGGAACCATTGCCAGACGATGATGAAAGTGGCAACGAGGCGGATTCAGAATCCGAAGCAGGCATGCCAACCCTTCTGATTGGCGAACCAATCATAGCATGTCTTAATAATCCCCAATGTAATATTCCTTCTGAAGATGAAGGTGAATGGGTAATTAATGATAATATTTCTTTTGATTATCCCGCGAGTATTGGGTCGATTAAGTCCATTACAGATGGCTCTCTGCATATGCCCTTACATAAGGCGGGTGCGGCTAACACACCTATGAAAGCTATAGAAGGGGCCACGCTGGTGGTCCCACCGTCCAAATAAGGTCAGTCGCCGATAATCTTTGGAAGAACCCGGCCACGTGGACCCACAACTGCGGACTCAAGCTCAGAGTCAGATGCTCCACAGTTCTTTCATTATGCGTGATCAGCACGCCATATTATGAAGAAAATGGGATACAACTTGAAGCAAGGAGCGGGCCTGAACTTTGGAAAAGGAAGGCACAGCTTGATGCGTAATTTTGTCCCAAAAGGGAAACCTGTAAATTAGTATGATAGTACATGCAGGGGGCTAAGGTATGTCACACCCACTTCATCAACAACAGTTCAAGTCAAAGACGATGGACCAATGTCATCACAGTCGGCTTCATCCTCCGAGTGGGACTCAGATGTCAGCATAGGAGGAATGTTCGAAAGCCTCACTGTTAATATGACTTCAAGCAGTCAATTGGAACCCGCGGAGGCTGCCGATGAGGAACCATGGGCCCAACAATTAAACCTACAGTGGGAAAAGCGATTCGAGCTGCGCGAACCACCTACTGAAGACAAGGTGGTGCAGGTCAACCTGGGATGTTGAGATCATCCCAAACCCATCTTTATAAGTGAAAGCCTATCACTTATAGAAAAAGAAGAATTAATGATGCTCATAAAAGAGTATATAGACGTCTTCGCGTGGAGCTACGAAGACATGCCCGGACTTGATCCACAAGTCGCTATGCACCGTCTAAACATCAAGCCCAACGTCAAGCCAGTCAAGCAACAACAACGTCGATTTCGCCTGAACATTATGGAAGCTATTGAAGCCGAAGTCCACAAGCTCATTGCAAGTGGCTTCATCCGGGAGGAACAACATCCAGATTGGGAAGCCAACATCGTCCCTGTCCTTAAGAAGAACGGGAAAATACGAATCTGCATCGACTACCGTGATCTCAATACGGCCTGTCCTAAAGATGAATTCCCACTGCCCATCACCGACGTCATGATTGACAACACATGCGGGTTCGAAAGGATGTCTTTCATGGACGGTTCTCAGGGTACAACCAGATTAAGATGTATCCCGACGACGAGAAACATACTTCTTTAAGAACACCATTGGGGGTATACTGCTACACTGTAATGCCCTTCGGACTGAAGAACGCCGGAGCAACCTACCAGCGGGCAATGAGTACGATCTTCCGCGATCATCTCCAAAAAACGGTGGAATGCTATGTCGACGATATTACCGTCAAAAGCCGCAACAAGGATGAACATCTCCGCGACCTGAGAACGATGTTCGACATAATGCGGGCCCATCAACTGAAAATGAACCCGACAAAATCCTTCTTAGGAGTGTCAAGTGGCAAGTTCCTTGGGTTCATTGTCACATCAAAGGGGATTCATCTTGACCCAGACAAAGTCAAAGCCATCCAGAGCATGCATCCACCAAGGAACCTCAAAGAGCTCAGAGGCTTGCAAGGCAGGCTGGCTTATATCAGAAGATTCATTGCAAATCTCTCAGGCCGCTGTCAACCATTCACCCGACTTATGAAAAAGGGTGTTTCCTTCATATGGGATCAAGCTTGTCAAGAAGCTTATGAAGACATCAATAGGTATCTCACAAAACCTCCAGTCTTGGTGGCCCCTACATCAGAGAAACCATTCTTGCTTTATGTAAAGCTCTGGACTACTCCCTCGGCGCCCTCCTCGCTCAAAAGGACGACAATGGCCACGAGCAGGCCATTTATTATCTGAGCAAGACTCTCATAGGAGCAGAATCTCGCTACAATCCTATTGAGAAAGAGTGTTTAGCTCTCGTCTTCGCTGTTCAGAAGACGCGACATTATTTGGTCGGCCAAACCATACATGTCATCTCCAGAGTGAACCCTTTACGTCTTCTTATGACGAAGCCAGGATCGCTGAATTCAAGATTGGCTAAGTGGGCACTTTTATTGTCTTAATACGATATGATCTTTACCCTCAGAAGGCAGTTAAAGGCCAAGCCCTCGCAGAGTTCTTGGCTGCTCATCCAATTCCGGAACAGTCAAAACTTCACGAAGATATCCCTGATGAAGTCTTCGAGTCTAATGCAACCTCAGAAGAGGAAGTGTGGCAGATGTTCTTCGATGGAGCATCGTGAACGGGCCCTGAAGGCACGATTATTGCCGGAGTGGGGGTTGTGTTTATCTCCCCACAGAACCATATTCTTCCTAGAGCATTTTTCTTGACGGAATCATGCTCCAGTAATGTAGCGGAATATAATGCTCTGCTCATTGGTCTTCAACTCGCCCACGGAATGGGGGTACGCTACCTCGAAGCTTATGGCGATTCAAAACTGATCATTAGTCAGGTCAAAGGCGAATATGAGGTCCGTCATGAAGACCTGGTGCCTTACTACCACGCGGCCATCGAATTGGCTAACCTATTTGAAGGTTTCTACATCGGGCATGTGTCTCGATCTCAGAATACCAAGGCGGACTCTCTCGCTGCATTAGCGACAACACTAGCCTTGCCAGCCTATACCGAGTATACCTCACAGTCGCAACTCGACATCTTGTATGCTCTAAGCATATGTTAAGAACCCGAGAGGTCTATAATGTCTCCACAGATCTTGAGCCGAGAGATTGGCGCTTTCCTCTCATTGACTATGCTTTGCACGGTCTGCTTCCAGACGATCCTAAGGAAGCGGCGTCCATCAGACGAAGGTCTCTCCGTTTCTACTACGACCCAACCTTGAAGACACTTTACCGTCGTTCATATGACGGTGTCCTCCTCCGTTGCCTTTCTCACTCAGAGGCACAAGAAGCGCTCAAAGAAGCGCACGACGGCATTTCTGGAGCTCATCAGCCAGGTCCAAAACTTAAAGACAGGTTGCATAGGCTTGGATATTATTGGCCGACTATGATAGCCGATGCCATCCAACATGCACGAAGGTGTAAAGCGTGTCAAATCCATGCGGACTTCATACACCAGCCTTCGGAGTTGCTCCACCCTACTGTTGCTTCATGGCCATTTGAAGCATAGGAAATAGATGTCGTAGGGCCAATCAGCCTCTCTTCGACAAAAGGTCACCGGTTTATCCTGGCAATAATCGATTACTTCTCAAAGTGGGCAGAGGCTATATCATTAGCCGAAGTCAAAGCCTCTAATGTGGTTAACTTCATCAAACACCATGTCATCCATTGATTTGGTGTCCCTAGGCGGATCATCCACGACAATGGTCCCCAATTTATAAGCCAAGTGTTCTATCAGTTCTGCGATAAATACTGGATTCAGAATGTGGCTTCAACCGCCTATAACCCTGCCGCCAATGGCTTAGCGGAAGCATTCAACAAGACGATCATTAAGCTGCTCAAGAAGTTTGTCTCCTCGAATACGCGAAATTGGGATGAAAAGCTCGGTGAATGTCTCTGGGCTTACCGAACCACGGTTCGGACACCGACAGGCAATACGCCTTTTTCCCTGGTATATGGGTGCGCAGCGGTTATTCCATTGGAAATTCAGATGCCATCATTGTGGGTAGCTCTGATTACTAAAATTACATCAGAGGATAATGATCGGTTGCGTCTTCAAGAGCTTGAAGCCCTAGACGAGAAGCGGCTACAAGCGCAGCAACATATTGAGCTATGTCAAGCTCGAATTTCAAAAGCCTTCAACAAGAAGGTCAAACAGAGAGTCTTCTAGAGAGGAGACCTGGTTCTAGCCGTCAGACGACCGATGATTATGACGCACAAGACCAAAGGCAAATTCAGCCTAAATGAGAAGGACCGTTTGTAATAGAAACAGTCTATTCAAACGGAGCATACCGCCTTATGACTGCAGATGGCGACCTACTCATGATGCCGATCAATGGCAAGTTCTTAAAGAAGTATTATCCTTAATCAAGGATCCTTCTCATGATCAAGTTAACACTACACCTCTGATCAAAATCTTCGTGTCCAAAGTACACACAAAGAGAGCCTTTCTCTTCCTCCAAGCGAGATCATACAACCATAAACTAGTAGGAACCTGGTCGTGCATTGGTTGTCTCGAAGACAAATCAAGGTTATGCATACATTAACCTGATAATCCAACATCCTTAACGATTAAGGACAGAGGAAAATGTTGGCCTGTAAGCCCAACATAAGTCCTCGACAACTCATCATGCTGAGAGGAATAGCATGGCTAGCCCAACTCAAACAGTAGTTGGTTAAAGGCATATCAAACCCGTTGACAGCTGAGGATTTGCTAAAAATCCTAAGGGACCTGTTCCCATTTGATTTTCTCTCCAAAGTCACTTACCAATTCTCATCCATAGAATGATAGGACCACATATACATTCCGCTGTTACGTTAACATTAAACCTATGACAGCAAATCCCTCGTTTCTCCCCTTGAGAACGAGACCTCCAAAATCACTTACCAATTCTCATCCATAGAATGGTAAGGCCACATATACATTTCGCTGTTACGTTAACATTAAACCTATGACAGTGATCTCCTCGTTTCTCCCTGAGAAAACGAGATCTCTTCTCAATTTCCATCACCAATTTTGAGCTTGGTGGCCTCTCAACCAGTTATGTCATTGCGACCTCTGAACTGGCAGATAGCCAAGTCTTACCTATCTCGAGCTTGGTGGCATCTCAATCGGTTATGTCATTGCGACCTCTGAACCAACAGACAGCTAAGTCTCAACTCCGAGCCCTGTTGACATTTACAAAAGACAGGTCTCGATACTTGTTGACATCTACAAAAGACAAGTATCACCAATTTTTGAAGCTTGGTGCCGTCTCAATCGGTTATGTCATTGCGACCTCTGAACCAGCAGATAGCTAAGTCTCAACCCCGAGCCCTGTTGACATTTACAAAAGACAGGTCTCGATACTTGTTGACATTTACAAAAGACAAGTATCACCAATTTTGAAGCTTGGTGGCGTCTCAATCGGTTATGTCATTGTGACCTCTGAACCAGAGACAGCTAAGTCTCAATTTCGAGCCCTGTTGACATTTACAAAAGACAGGTCTCGATACTTGTTGACATTTATAAAAGACAAGTATCACCAATTTTTGAGCTTGGTGGCGTCTCAATCGGTTATGTCATTGCGACCTCTGAACCAGCAGACAGCTAAGTCTCAACCCCGAGCCCTGTTGACATTTACAAAAGACAGGTCTCGATACTTGTTGACATTTACAAAAGACAAGTATCACCAATTTTTGAGCTTGGTGGCGTCTTAACCGGTTATGTCATTGCGACCTCTGAACCAGCAGACAGCTAAATCTCAATTCCGAGCCCTGTTGACATTTACAAAAGACAGGTCTCAATACTTGTTGACATTTACAAAAGACAAGTATCACCAAATTTTGAAGCTTGGTGGCGTCTCAATCGATTATGTCATTGCGACCTCTGAACCAGCAGACAGCTAAGTCTCAATTCCGAGCCCTGTTGACATTTACAAAAGACAAGTCTCGATACTTGTTGACATTTACAAAAGACAAGTATCACCAATTTTGAAGCTTGGTGGCGTCTCAATCGGTTATGTCATTGCGACCTCTAAACTAGCAGACAGCTAAGTCTCAACTCCGAGCCCTGTTGACATTTACAAAAGACAGGTCTCGATACTTGTTGACATCTACAAAATACAAGTATCACTAATTTTTGAAGCTTGGTGGCGTCTCAACCGGTTATGTCATTGCGACCTCTGAACCAGCAGACAGCTAAGTCTCAACACCGAGCCCTGTCGACACTTACAAAAGACAGGTCTCATCTTTCGATCCGACAAGGACCGGTTTCGGGCTTGGTGGCGTCTCAACCAGTTATGTCATCGCGACCTCTGAACTGACAGATAGCCAAGTCTCATTATTCAACCCAACAAGAACTATGTTCTCAAGAAATTGCAATACGATTTGGGATTGCAATTCAGAAAGTGGAACAAGATTGGAGATTCAACAAAAGAAAAGAAAGAATTTTCATTGATTCCAAAAGGATAGGGTACATGGAGGCACATATACAACGACCTACAGGCGTATACTATAAGATCTGAGCCGCTTTCCAAGGGAAGCCAGCCTCGTCCTCCTGTCATCAGCAGCCTGGGCAAGCGCTCTCTAAAAGAAGACTGTGAACCAAAATCAAAAAAATGGTTTATCAAACTTGTAGATGCCCTATGGGCCTACAAGATTTCTTTTAAGATGATTTTAGGAATGTCTCATTATAGATTAGTTTTGGGAAGGCTTGCGACCTACCTAGTGAGTTAGAACACCGGGCCTTATGAGCAATAAAGCAGCTAATTTCAATTTGAATAAGGCCGGTAACCTTCTGTAACACCCGCTCCCGGAATACGTATTGCGTATTCAGATTTTTGATCGTATTTTTCGATTTACCTTCTGTACTTATTTTGTATTATGAATTGTTTATATGATTGTTTTGTCTTAAATTTGGATTCGTGGACTCGGAGTCAGCCCTAGTCTGAACCGAAGACCCGATCCTAATGTATTACTTGATTTGGTCTTTCCGGTAATTAGATTTGACCGATTTCAGTTTCAAATATTATTCCTATATTTTAGATTTTATATGATTTTCTGGAATTTTCCTGAATTTAATTAAATATCTTCAAAACCGGTGTCGGCCAGTGCTGCTGACCGATTCCCAGATTTTTAGTTTACAAACGGTTTAGAATTTCTAAAAGTTCCTTTAGACATTATTTCTTAAAATCATTTTTCTACCTAAATACTTTTTCTGGGAATTTTATGAATTTATGAAAATTCCATCGGAGTCGGTAACTAACTGATTCCGGGATTTTTAGTTTTAAAACTATAAAGTATTTCTTAAAACGGATTTCACTATAATTCTTAGTTTAATATTCTTGATTTTTGATGATTATTTCGGGTCGTTCCGAGATACTTGAATTTCGGACGATTCCGGTATTTTCCCGAAAGATTTCCGCATCCGCAACCGAATCCCGGGAATCCGCCACTTTCATTACTTTTCATTTTCTCTTCCAAGAGAATAATTTCCCTTTTCCATTTTCTTTTCCTTTTTCTTTTTCTTTATTTCCTTCCTTCCTCCACAAGCCACAAGCTTTTCCTTTTTCCAAAATTCCAATCTTTTCCAAAATTCCATCTTCCACCAACTCCCACCATTAATGCCCCTCTTTTTCTCTCTCTTCCATGGCCAGCCAAGTGTGGCTAGGAGAGACACCTCACCTCCCCACTTTACAAAAACCCCCCTCTCTTTTAATTATTTGCACCTCCTTCACAAAATCTACACCTCCTTCACATAACTGTTAGTCGACTTGGCGTATCTGTTAGTCGACTACCCTTTTGACCCTAGTCGACTAACTTTTCCTGAATCAGAAACCCAACTCTCTGGTGCACAGTTTTGGTCGACTATACCAGACTGTTAGTCGACTAATCCCTCTATTAGTCGACTACTCCCTTGACCCTAGTCGACTAACTTTGGCTGTTTGTCATAGTTAATTACTTTCTTATATTTGGATCTTATGCTTGGTTCATATGTTTGTATATTATACTTTATGACTTGTTAATTAGTACTCTCAACCTCTTGTCATGCTATCTATTAAAACAAGGCATGATACACTTGACATTGTTTAATTATCACAGTTAAGGGAATGTAGTACCTGTATTCCAGTTATGTATTCCAGTTATGATCTTGCTCATTCCTTAATCTGATAATTATGTTAATAAACTATAAAAAGGACAACTTGTATGGGGAATGGGAGGAAGTGATGAATGCCGGAATGACACCTTGCTTATAGTATGGGAATGAAATATTGGCGGTAGTGTTAGTGGGACTTAGGGCCCACAGGAGATTAGTGTTAGGGGGACTTTGGGCCTCCAAACTGGTTCCAGGTGTATGGAAACTACTATAAGAAGCTCTATCAGTTCTTCATCTACTTCCGGTAACAAACCTCGACTTGCTTATATATGGATGTATGTGCGTTGGGATATATACCGAGACACATACCTAGATATATGGGTTAGACGAATAATAATAATTTATACTCTTGATATTCCTGCTATGACACCTGTATCGGACTCCAGTTATGATTACTGTTATGATCCCTGTTTTGATACCTGTTATGCACTCTTGTCACACCTGTTATGTATTCTCGTTATGACTATTTGCGACTCTGATTCTATACGCTTGGATTACGGTGACATGAGATAAAGGTATATAGATGAGGGTTTCCTTGTTTGGATTATTCCTTCGATGTACTAGTCTCATGGAACCGTAATCTGAAGCCATACAATCAGATTGCTTGTCCTTGCTTTGCATGACATGTACTCACCCTTGCTCGCCACTTGGTTTTGCTTCACCACTCGCCTGGGGAGTATCATTTGACTCCCTGGATCCTCATGTCCAGGTCATGGAGCTTGGAGCGTGTAGATTCTCCCCCTTGCGGATCAGAGTAGCGCAGCGGTAGCGTGGATCCCCAGCCGATCATCCAGAGCTCCATCCTTCCAGGCCCCCTTGTGAGTCTCTCGAGTTTTTTTTTAAACTCGTGAGTGCCTTTCATACTGTTCATACTTGTATATTTCCTTGTATTCTCGCATTTGCGCTTATTAGTGATGTGATATTCATGTAATATTGGACCACTTCTGGTGATAACTCTGTGATTGTATTCATGTGTTGGAATGTATAATGCGCCACTTACTTCCGTACTCTGATTCTTGTCTGTACTGATGCTTAGCGTATATATGTGGGGGCACCTACTGACCTGCGTATATACGTCGCAGTGACGTCCCCGTATCCGGCGGGATCGGGGCGTTACACCTTCGAAAATTATAAATTTTTGAAATAGAAGAGTTGAGAAATGAGGCCTATGAAAATGCAAAGATCACAAAAGAGAGAGTTAAGATTTTTCATGATAAACAATCATAAGGAAAACATTTGTCCTTAGACTAAAAGTCTTACTCTATAATTTTATGCTTCATATTTTTCTAGAAAAACTAAAATCAAGATGAACTGGGTCATTCATTGTTAAATACGTGTTTCCATATGGTGCTATAGAGATCGGTGAAACCAAGAATAGGAATGAGTTTAAGGTAAATGGTCAATGTCTTAAACCTTTCTTGAAATTGGTGCTGGTAAATAAAATGGCTATGGGTTATTTCGACCCAGTGTATCGATAACTTTACCTCTTTTACATTCCATTTCTTGTATATATACATTTCTTTTATACATTGGGGACAATGCATGAGATAGATGCGGGGGAGGGTTCTAACATGATTAACATAACTATATATATATATATATATATATATATATATATATTAAAAATACTTTTTTAAAAAAACAATATTTTGACTTTCATTTTGTAAAAAATAAGTCAATTTTAAGGAATAGGAGAATCATAATTAGGATTTCTTATACTTGGTCAAAATACGATGGCTTGTTTGATTTCTGGGGTTAGGAAGAAATTTTTAAAAAGTAATTTAGTTTTGATTTTACCTTGATGAAATATGCACACTTTATACACTTACACACTTAGGGTTCAAATACAAAGATTCTTATGCCTTATTATAAAAAATATAATATATATATATATATATATATAAGAATATATATATATATATATATATATATATATATATATATATATATATATATATATAATATCCTCTGATTAATCTGGGTACTTGTGCCTTATAAAGCATAAATATTCACACCCAAAAGGGGTACAATTTATAAATAAAAATTCTTAGTTTTGTGGCCTTGTTTTCTCGAGTGCCTAAGTCCTTGGGGTGTTTTCTCATCCGATGCTTTAAGACTGTCTAGTTTGGGTGTCACCGACTAAAGGCTTGTTACATGGGTAGATTATAAAGCCTAATAGAATTAAGGAATAATACCTCCAAAAATATAAATAAATAAGGCATAACAGTTAAAGTTAAAGAACCCTTAGTCAAAAATTTTACGGTGACGAAGGTGCATATGACTTAGGGTAAAGTAATAAACTGGATGAGAAATACAATTTGACTCCTTACTTTGATTGATAACAAGTTTTTGAATAGAGATAAAGTTTAGGAATGAGAAATTTGATTTTCCTATAACTTATAGGTTATTTGAACTCTTACAATAATACATCAAATATTTTCTCTCTTTTCAAAATGCTATTTAAAAAATACTAACATTTTTCTCTTTCTTTATGCATTTTGTGGGTGTAATCCTCTAAAAACCCTCACGAGACAAAACTCGTCCTCTAGGGGTAACCTAGAGGTTTAACGAATTGTTGCACATGCTCAGTACAATCGAGTAACCTGCGAAAGTGATCTAATAATTTTCTAGGATTAATTTTGATGTTTTGCTCAAGGGTGAGCAAAAAGATAAGTGTGGGGGTGATTGGTCACCTATATTACATATATATTGTCACATTCTCATAATTATTGTCTAATAAATCATGTATTTAGTCTTATATTTTTTATAAAATGCAAGCCCATTACTTATGGAGGTGGAAGGAAATTGAGCCCAGAAGCCCGCTTCAACTCTGATTTAAATCTAAATTAAAGAAGGGACAAATATTCAGGAGGATAAAGACGATCCCAGTTGAAGATCAATGGAAATTAAGGAAGATAAAACCAGTTAAAACAGATCTTCACAAATCAATTGGTTAAAGTCGAAAATCAAAGGAGGTTTCGTCAAATTCAGGACCAAAACTTGAAAATCTAGCAAGAGACAAAAGAAGAACGTGAAACCAGGGATCTGCACCCCCAGGGTGTAGCCACCTGGCCACACCCAGGCCGCGGAAAAACAGCTTTTTTGTGGCCAAAGCCGCATTTCCGCGAATATCTAAAGGAATTAGGGGGAGCGTTTGCTTTCCCTATCTTCGTAAGCTCTCCCCCGTTTGATTTGCCTATAGATACTGCATTCTATAGAGGAGAAGGGACCGAAAATTAGTTTAAGTTGCTTACTTTATTTTTAGGATTTAGGATTATTGTTAGATAGTTTATAAGAATTTGTATCTCATTTTTGTTTTTGTAGTTCAGTCCAGAAATAAGTGAGAGAGAGAGAGAGAAAAAGAGTGATTGTAATATGATATTTAAGTGACATCAATAAAGATTCAAGATCTTCCTTCTTCTCTAGACTATCTGGTATGTTACATTTATTTTATATGCATTATTTTACATCGATTAGGAGTAGCTAAGCATTTTTTCTGGGCTCGCTAATCTATCTCTTCTACCCCTCTTCTCTTAATTGGTTTTCATGAAAGCAACCCCACTTGAATCATTGGTATGCCTAAGTCAAGCTCTGTTCTTGAAGACACATGAGGATGGGTATTAAACTTTAAACATTTATTTTAAAAACACAACTATTTCTAAATCATTTTTATTCCATACTTGCTTCCTCACTTGATGGTTTAATATTCTATTTTTAATATTGTGTAAAGAAAAATTTTCAGTCTTTAAAATAAAATCATCTTATTTGTTTTACTTGAACACTCAAAAAAGACTTTGTGTTTTACTTATGACTAGAGTGAGGCATTAAAAATTTCTTGAGAAAATTAAATAGTTGAGTTGAAGATTAGCGAGCTCAGATCTTTTTCATAATTTAAATCACAACAAAACCACTCTCAAAATATTTTCTAAAAAATCATCTTCTCCAAAACCTTCTCAAATTTTCAAATTTTCTTTAAATCACTTTTCTACTCTCCATTTTCTTTTCAACTTAAAAAAAAAACACCAACATCAATCTTTGTTTTTAAAACATAACATTGAAATGCTTTCATCGCATTCCTCCTCGTGGACATGACCCGTTAGTCCAAAGTTACACGGTAATTTTCACTGCATTTTCTTGTAATCACTGGCTCAAATAACCAAACAAGTACTGCTTTGGAAACAAACAGAAACGACTGAAGAATAATATGTCATTGTGTAAAATATTACATGATATCCGTGGTACCATCGAAACTCAAATCAGTTTTGACACAGATATGTTGTCATTTAGAACATCAATATGCTTAAACTAAAATGGTATACGAATAATAGAAGAGAAAGAAAACAAGCACCAGGCGCAGACAATAGTACCATTTTGCATAAAGTATGTCCATTTCTTTTTAATCTTTCAGCTATAAATTGTAAGTATCTTCAGCTAGGTTGTGCTGATTAGGGATGCGAAAGGGGCGGGTTTGGCCTGGACCCGGCAGGTCAAGGACCGGATCAGGCCAAGCCTTTGCCCGCCTGCAATTCCCGGGTGGCCTGCCCAAGTCCCCCGCACACAGCCGGGCCGGGCCCAGGTTTGTTGTTATTTTTAAAAAATTCTAATTTTTTTAAGTTCTAAAAAATTCTAAAATTGTTAAAATGTTCAAAAATTTATCAAAAAATTCACAATTTTGAACAAAATTGATACAGGTTGTAAAATGCAAATTAATTTTTTATTAACAATCCAATAGATTGCATAAATTGATACAAATATATGTGAAGTATATAAGTTAAAAATAAAGTATAAATTGATAAAAAATACAAATGTAATATATAGATTGAAAATGAAATATAAATTGATGCAAATATAAATAAAAATAAATTGATATAAATATAAATACAAAAGATCTTCATTTCTTCAATCATCTTCTGGCGAGTCTTCAATGATTTCATCTACTGATTTATTCTGACTTTTCGTCCCGCATCCAGTCAATCCTTCCCGCAGATGTCCATCTCGATGGCTTGTGACGCTAGGCGGTTCCTCGTATTAGTTAGCACTCGTCCAACATAATAAAATTTGATTCTGAAGTTATTATAGAGACCGGGGTGTTAAGTGAATTACACGCCATGATAGAAAGTACATGATATATTGATTTCTGTCATTTTCACCAAGCCAAAATATCAAAATTTTAAATCCTGAATCAAAAAAATTTACAAATACCCCCAACAGCTATAATCTTGGGAAACAATTATATCCGTTGGGGGTATTTGTAAGAGAAAAATACAAATCACCCCTGAAAGTCGAACAACTCTAAAAAGAGCCATTGGGCGGTTTAGTCCCGGCGCAGCTCGGGCTGATTGGGTCGTGGGCATGTTCCCTCAAACCCGGGCACGCCCTGGATTTGGGGGCGAGCCTAGGCCGGGCTAGGCCCGGGCTACCCGGACTGGGCCTGTGCGGGTAGGCGGTCCCCCGTTTGCACCCCTAGTACTGAAATGGACTGCGCGATATTCAACCACATTAGTCACACATGATATCATGACAATCCTGAACACCTAGGATATGCCACGGTAAAATATTTCGCCTCTACAAACAACTATCTATATTATATATTTTCATTTAAGTAACTACAAATAAGCATTAAATTTATTAAAATGCCCATAAAAATTAGTAAGATGCATGTACCATAATCTTAAAATAAAAATTTAATATTTAGTACGTTTGTGAAAGGGTGTCCAATGTGGACATAACTTTATACCAAATATCCACGTTTACAAGATACGAAGACACCGAAATAAAAGAATAAGAAAAAGTCTGCCACACAGATGTTCAAATTATACGCTACATGTATCTCAACGTGAAGTACAAACCAGGAAAATTTTACAAAGGCTATAAGAACCACTGCGAGATGTCCAAATTGATAATGACCTACCTAGAATAGCAGTCTCTAATGTATTTGTTTACCTCAACTTCAGTTGTTAAGCTTGAATTATCTGTTAGAGTTTTGAGTTACTTATATTCATTGGAGAAGAATTCAGGTTCAGGTGAACGTGATGCAAGCTTCAGGGATCAAGAACAGACATGTTTGCATAGTTGTGCAAAAGCTAATCGACTAATAGTAAAGGATAGTTGACTAATGCAGATTAGCTGACTTATGGCATCTCAGGAGTCAATTAATATGGCACAACAGAGAGTAAGGTAATCTCAGTAGTCGACTAATGATTAGATTAGTTGACTAATAATATATCATAGTCAACTAATGACAGTTCTAGCAGTTTCTTTTTCGAGTTTTGTTTCAAGTTAAAGTTGGATTCGGGTTCCCTTCTTTCTCTGAGGCGGTATTGTTTGTATTGATGGCATTTGTGTTGGACTAGGATGGTCCTAGGAGCCTATAAAAACCCTTAGGGGTGGCCTTTGGGGCAAGTCAAGAATTCAACAGAAAATCAAGTTTCCACTATTGAGAGTTGTGAAAGAGAGATATTCTTGTAATTCTTATATTTTTCTCTGTTTTTCAATATAATTTCTCCCCTCCTCCCCGTGGACGTTGGCACTCCTATTGAACCACGTTAATATGGTGGTCTTGTATTTTGTGATGACTAGTCTTTATTGTTTGCTAGTGGTAGATCCTTCTACGCTTCCATTGCCGAGTCTTCCACTCGGTGTTTCTTCTTGTTGTGTCAGTGTTTATCACAACATTATCTGTACCCAAAAATATATTTTTGTCCTGTAGTTTGTTCTTGTTTTGTTCCTGTTGTTAAACCCTGATGGGGAGACAAAGAGAGTCTCCACTCAAGATTTATGTGAGAGTGAGATGGATAGAAAATGTGGAATACAACCTAGCAACAAGAACACCAAGAATTTAATGTGGTCCAGTCACAACCCGGACCTGCATCCACCAAGCAAGAGAGAAAAACTTTCATTAATCAACAAGAAGAAAACATACAACAACCTCACAAAGCTCCAACAAGCTTGAGGAACCACAATAGAAATAGATAACATACAAGTTACCTCACTAGCCCCAAATTCACAGAAGCTCCCTTCCAAGAATGTTCTCCAAACAAGATAGGAGGACCCAATCTTCAAGATGGTGTGGAACAAATTAAGATATATGAGAAATCCTAGTTGCTTCTCCCTTTTCTTCTTCTTTCACTCTAAGACGTCACTTTTGAGGATGAGGAATAAGATGTGGAATAATAGAATAAGGACCTCTCTTGCATTTGACTTAAGTTCAACTTGACTTAAGTTCCAACCCAACTCCCATGTGGGTTGAACCAACTTGACCAAGTTAAACAAGTGGTCATGTCTCTTGAACCCAAAGTTATAAGAGACTAATTTGAATTTACTCATGAGTATGAATCCAAACCAACAAACTCCCCCACCATGCCCATGAGGGATGACCACCATGACCACTCACATTGAATCCATGCCGGCCACCTTCTTGCAAAACATTTTCTTCTCTTTTGGCAAGCTCTTTGTTAACATATCAGCACCATTCTTTTCGGTATGAATCTTCTCAAGCTTCAACAAGTTCAAGTCAAGTACCTCCAGCATCCAATGATACCTCACATCAATATGCTTAGACTTAAAATGGAAAATAGAATTCTTCCTTAAGTGAATAGCACTTTAACTATTACTGTGCGCAACATGGTGCTTTTGCTTCATGTCTAATTCCTTGGTAAATCTATTCACCCACAACATTTCCTTGCAAGCTTTGGTAATAGCAATTACTCAGTCTCCGTAGTGGATAATGCCACACACTTTTGTAATTTGAATTGCCATGAAATTGCTCCCCCTACAAAAGTAACCAAAAACCCCAAAGTAGATTTCCTAGAATCATTATCACCGGCCATATCGGAATCTGTGTAAGCAATCAACACCAAGGGACCAGCTCCAAAGCATAAACACTCCTTTGAGGATGCCTTTAAGATACCGAAAAATCTATTTCACTGCTTGCCAATGCTTTTAACCCAGATTTGCAAGGAATCAGCTAATAACACCAATGACATATGCTATGTCGGGCCATGTACAGACCATAGCATACATCAAACTATCAACAACTAATTTGTAAGGAACATTCTTCATGTCTTAATTCTCTTTCAAGCTTAAAGAAAATTGTCTTGAGCTCAATTTAAAGTGACCCGCAAGTGGGGAACCAACCGATTTTGTTTTCTCCATACTAAATCTTTTGAGCACCTTCTCAATATACTTCTCTTGTGACAATCATAGTTTCCCATCTTTCCTATCACGAGAGATTTTCATGCCCAAAATTTATCTTACTAGTCCCAAGTCTTTCATTGCAAAAGACTAAAAGTACACCTAGAGGGGGGTGAATAGGTGTAGTGCTAATCTAATGAGCTAACAGCGAAAATTAAAACTAAATTGCAACACACTTAATACAACCAACAAGTGTAGCCGAATTCCCCGTGAAGGGCTCTGGACTAACTCCTCTTGATTCCCCTAGATATAGGTTGAGGTGCTATATGAAGCTCTTGTGGTTAAGTATAAGTGAGGCACACACAATCAATCCAAGCATGTAATGTATGATGAACAATATGAATAAATGCAAGGAACAAACACAAGCAATATGATATGAATGATATGATGCTTTACACAAATAAAAGAGAGAGAGAGAGTTGAGAGACAATGGATCAAATGCTAAGGCAAGGATATGTTTCGAGGTTCGAGCCCCTAGCTCTACATCCCCGCCTTCACCACCGTGAAGGATTTTCAATCCACTATCTCCCACTAAGGGAACCTCCACCGAGGAGGATTTGTTACAACTCTAGGAGACCAAACTCCTCTCTCAAACACCACCTCACAACCGAGGGGTAGGCCTGTAGCCAAATAACAACAACAATCACCTCTACCGAAGAAGGATATACAAACCAACTCCACCTCACCAAGAGGGAGCAAACCAACCAACTCAACCTCTGCCAAAAAGGGAGCAAACCAACAACCCAAATCAACCTCACCAAGAGGATACAACAAGTAAGGGTGTTTACAACAAGTGGTTACAAAGACCACAAACCAATCTCTCTTTTCCACAAAACAAGATCATAATAGAATAGGATAGATGATAAGCTCAAGTGTGGAAAACTAGTGTTTTGATCAAAGAAAATCTCTTGGAAAAAATACCAAATGGATATAGAAGTTTAGATCAAAAACAAATTCCCAAAAACTAATTTTCTTTGAAATGAACAAAACACTTAAAACAAATAAAATGAATCTTTTTGCTCTTTAAATACTTTTGAAAACTTGTTTTTAAAACCAGAGAATGAGAAAAAATTAGCTCTGAAAATCTTAGTTAAAACCCCCAAGAAATGGCGTATATATAGGCCTCTCCAAAAACTAGCCGTTTGGCTGATCTGTCAGCCAGACAGGCTGGCGGTCGACCGGCTGGTCGACTGCCAATGATCGAATTTTCGACCGTTGGAGCAGCCCGGTTGATCGCCCAGATACAGAGAGCAAAGCTCTCTGGTCCGGTCGACCGCCCGGTCGACCGGCCCATTGCCTGGCCAGACGTGCACAGACCTGTGCACGTCGGTCGACCGACCGGTCGACTGGCTCTGGCTTACGGTCGACTGCCAAAGCCTGGCAGCCAATTTCTGGGTCAGAAAACAGGGTTAAAAATATTTCTAAAAATTCTTGTAAAATACACAAAAATCCCTAAAAATAGTTTTACCATTTTGTATTGATATATAACTTGTGATAAAAGTTTCAACTCAAATATCAAGCAATTTGAACTATTTTTGTGTCTTACAATTTTTACCAAAAACCAAAACTTGTATTTTATCCAACTTGAATTTTTCAATACATGAATAGGATAGTCAAACTAAGTTTGTATAAGAAGTTTAAGCATGTATGTATATATAAAATACATCTACTATACATAAAAACCATTTATACTTGTGTTGATCAATCTATTCATGAAAACCAAATCCAAAACATGAAACGTGTGTGTATTGTGCACGTGAGCATATCAACTATTCTTATCTTTACATATGGATCTAAACACACAAAACTATGGATGCCTAAGTCTTCTTAATGATCTTCATCTTCAAGGCGACTCGGTCCAAAACGATGATCATCTGGCTCGTGGATCATCGTGAAAAGCTTCCAAACTCCTTTGTTGAAGCTAATCACCAACTAATATCTTGATTAAAGATCTGAAACTAAAATCACAAGATTATTAGTAAACATAACTACATGAGTTAATCATCATCAAAACTAGGGTGGAAGGCCTTCGGGCCAATAATCTCCCCCTTTTTGATGATGACAAAACTCATGAAGTTATATATACATGGATTAAAGTTAAGCTTCAAAGAAGCTCCCCCTTAACTCATGCATATCACAAATAAATAAATATGCAATGAATGTACATAAACATGTATGCATCAACATGCATAAAACACAAAAACATGATAGGGGTAAACATTCTCCCCCTTTTTGTCAAATATAAAACATATAAAACTCAAATTATTCTCCCCCCTTTTGTCAATCATCAACAAAGGGGTAAACATTAAAACAAAGCAAAATCTTCTCCCCCTTAATGTCTAAAACAAAAACAAAGTCAATAAGGGGTTCAATCAAACATGGTACTAATTGAAAAATAAAAATCTTACCAGTTGAAGGTAAAAACAAAATCTTGATACCAATTAATAAGTAAACAAATAACCTACCAATTGAAAGTAACCCATTTTGATACTAATAGAAAGTATTATTATTTTTAAGTACATGATATCAAATGAAATTCTTCTATCATAAAGTGTGGGAGTGAAAATTAAATACATGGTAAACCAAATACTAATTGAAAGATAAAATGCGAATTTTCTCCCCCTTTATGAAATACCAACTAAAAATAATGATAAAGCTTGTATATATCTACCAATTGAAAACTAATCAATTGAAACAAAGTTAAAACTCAAGCTTATCATAAATAAAACATATGTGTATGAAAAATTTTCTTGATTGATACACATTTTGTAAGCATACAACAAAAATATGAGCATACAAAAATGTCAATATTGATACCAATTGAAAGAATTCAAAGATACCAATTGAAACAACAATATAATCAAGTGTATAACTCATATAATCTATCCTCCCAATCATATTCAAGATTAAAATGATTTTCAATATAAAGCATACATGAGCATGATCTCCCATCCATCCGCCCATAGACGGTAGGGGTTTTCAAAAATAGATTTGAAAATGTAGAATGTTTGAAAAACTCTACCAAAATGAAGAATATCACAACTAGTTAAATAAAAAATTGTTAACTAGTATGGAATCCTTCAAGCAAAGAATAAAACAAAATTATTTTTCATAAAAAAGGAAATCCACATTATATCAAACACTCAAGTCAATGAAGTATAAATATGACTCATGAAAATAAGAACATGAGTAAACAATAAAGGTGAGTGTACAAATAAAATGTGAAGATCATATCAACATGAAAATTAGCATTCAAGCTCAATATTCCTTAAAACATGAAAAATCATCAAAAACATGATTTCTTCAAGATATATGTATGTCAAGTATAAACTAAAATATACATACATATCCAAAACACAAAGAGTCCACAAATTATATATGCATGAAGGCACGTGGCTCAAAAAGGATGTATATGTATAATAATAGTTTGGACAAGATGGACATATACATGAAGGTTAAACATAAACGTGAAAACATAAAAATGGGAATACAAGTCTGAAATGTATGGATCATCAAAACTAGACTATACTAGCACATCTAATGGGAACAAATAAGCAATCAAGCCCAAACATATATAGATTTATTTGTGGCCCACTATATGCACAAATATATACATAGTTTTAATGAAAACTAATATCTAAACATGTAATCAAATCATGAAGCATAAAACAAGATAAAAATCAACATGATAAATCTAAAACATGATTATTATATAAATTCACATGTTATTAGAACTATGATAAACATGATAGCTAAACAAATGTGAGAACACAAAAATAATGGTCCATATTAAACATGGGTGTCTCAAAGACTATACATGCATGTCAATGTATTAATAAACATGGTATTTACATGATAATCTACAAACAACAAAACATGCTAATAATGAAAAGAATGAAAAACATGTAAACAATAATTAGGAGTTAGGAATCGTTACCAAAACCTAGAAGGCAACTCTCCAAGGCTCCAAAACATGGTGGTCTTCCCACCAAACATCCCTTGAAAGTGATACATCTAAATAGTTTCCTTTAACCACGAAACGCATCTACTCCAAGGTACCATCACTCTCACGTCATGCGAGAGCCCACACCTACATCAAAAACACTAGGGGTGGTCTTTGGTACCCATATCTTATTGAGTCCAAGGGGGTTAGTACTTTCTCTAACCCAAACAAAATTATTTGCTAAATTTGAAACATGTATTCTATCATAGCAAAATTTAACAAGGTGGCCCTTACGTTCACAATGTGTACAAGTGTACACATGAGCATACAAGTGATGGGTGTGTCCGTGAGGAGCATGTGTATGCCGTGTATGTCGTGCATGAATAGATGGAACTTGTTTCTTTCGAAACAAAGAGTCCAAACGTGTATGACCCACTACACATTGGCTCAAAGTGGAGCCCAAACAATTCATATTTTTTTTAACAAATTCATATCATTTTCAATCAAAGAAGAAGTGGCACATGCAATAGGTGAAGTGTGTGATACTACATTAGCATGGCAAACATGTGTATCAATCTTATTTTTTAAAAATTTATTTTTCTTTAAACAAACATTTAAATCTTTTGAAATAGAAACAATTTTCATTTTTAAAGAATCATTCTCTTTTAAAACAAACTCAACTTTTGAAGACAAGTTTTCATTATTCTTTAAAACATTTTCACAATCAATTTTATTTTTCAAAAATTTATTTTCTTTTTGGGCAAGGTCTAGTTGATATTTCAATGAATCCCTCTCATTAGAAATTTCAACCTTCTCTTGCAAAACCAAATTAAGTCTAGAAAACAAATCTTTATTATCATTGTTAAGGCCTAGACTTTTCTTTTTCAAAATTTTATATTTTTTAATTAATTTTTCACAAACAATAGACAACTCTTCATTTAAAACATTGGCATCCATATCATTATGATCATCAAATGAAGAGCTAGCACTATCTAGTTGGGTATCCGAGTATACCTCAGGGGAGTCATTCCCTTAGACCATGTAGCATTGTTGTGGCTCGGATTCATCTCCACTAGATTCCTCCTCTTGTTGGATTGGCAATTGAAGCTTAGAGGTGGTGGTTGTTGTCTACTTGTTCCACACTGTAAAAGCGGAATCAAGATTAGAAACATGTAAAAGATAATCTTTAGGTAATGTACTTCTAATGGCCTCAAGGGCTTGTGCATTGGCCCCTATATGATTGCGGTTACCAAGATAGCATTTCTTGGTAGCGGCAAGAAAAACATGCAAGCCTAGGGTCTTCAAATAACAACTCATCATGACCTTCCAAACATCAAGTCTAGAGATATCAAACATAGGAGGGCTATCCATGATGGCAAACTATATGTGTGCAAGCAATCAAATGTGCAAATGCAAATGATAATTAGCTAACCAAGATCTCACTCTTAGGTGGTTAAACCTAAGTATCAGGAGCGTAGGCTCTGATACCAATTGAAAGTACACCTAGAGGGGGGATGAATAGGTGTAGTGCTAATCAATGACCTAACAGCGGAAATTAAAACTAAATTGCAACACACTTAATACAACCAACAAGTGTAGTCAAATTCCCCGTGAAGGGCTCTGGACTAACTCCTCTTGATTCCCCTAGATATGGGTTGAGGTGCTATATAAAGCTCTTGTGGTTAAGTATAAGTGAGGCACACACAATCAATCCAAGCATATAATTTATGATGAACAATATGAATAAATGCAAGGAACAAACACAAGCAATATGATATGAATGATATGATGCTTTGCACAAATAAAAGAGAGAGAGTTGAGAGACAATGGATCAAACATTAAGGCAAAGATATGTTTCGAGGTTCGAGCCCATAGCTCTACATCCCTGCCATCACCACCGTGAAGGATTTCCAATCCACTATCTCCCACCGAGGGAACCTCCACCGAGGAGGATTTGTTACAACTCTAGGAGTACCGAACTCCTCTCTCAAACACCATCTCACAACCGAGGGGTAGGCCCGTAGTCAAACAACAACAACAATCACCTCTACCGAAGAGGGATATACAAACCAACTCCACCTCACCAAGAGAGAGCAAACCAACCAACTCAACCTCTACCAAAGAGGGAGCAAACCAACAACCCAAATCAACCTCACCAAGAGGGATACAACAAGTAAGGGTGTTTACAACAAGTGGTTACAAAGACCACAAACCAATCTCTCTTTTCCACAAAACAAGATCCTAATAGAATAGGATAGATGATAAGCTCAAGTGTGGAAAACTAGTGTTTTGATCAAAGAAAATCTCTTGGGAAAAATACCAAATGGATATAGAAGTTTAGATCAAAAACAAATTCCCAAAAACTAATTTTCTTTGAAATGAACAAAATACTTAAAACAAATAAAATGAATCTTTTTGCTCTTTAAACACTTTTGAAAACTTATTTTTAAAACTAGAGAATGGGAAAAATTAGCTCTGAAAATCTTAGTTAAAACCCCCAAGAAATGGGTATATATAGGCCTCTCTAAAAGCTAGCCATTTGGCTGATCTGTCAGCCAGACAGGCTGGCGGTCGACCGGCCAGTCGACCGCCAACGGTCGAATTTCCGACCGTTGGAGCAGCCCGGTCGACCTCCCAGATACAGAGAGCAAAGCTCTCTGGTCCGGTCGACCGGCCCATTGCCTGGCCAGACGTGCACAGACCTGTGCACGTCGGTCGACCAGCTCTGGCTTACGGTCGACTGCCAAAGCCTGGCAGCCAATTTCTGGGTCAGAAAACAGGGTTAAAAATATTTCTAAAAATTCTTGTAAAATACTTAAAATCCCCAAAAATAATTTTACCATTTTGCATTGAAATAAACATGTGATAAAAGTTTCAACTCAAATATCACGCAATTTGAACTATTTTTGTGTCTTACAAATTTTACCAAAAACTAAAACTTGTATTTTATCCAATTTAAATTTTCAATACATGAATAGGAAAGTCAAACTAAGTTTGTATAAGAAGTTTAAGCATGTATGTATATATAGAATACATCTACTATACATAAAAACCATTTAAACTTGTGTTGATCAATCTATTCATGAAAACCAAATTCAAAACATGAAACTTGTGTGTATTGTGCACTTGAGCATATCAACTATTCTTATCTTTACATATGGATCTAAACACACTAAACTATGGATACCTAAGTCTTCTTGATGATCTTCATCTTCAAGGCGACTCGGTCCAAAACGATGATCATCTGGCTCGTGGATCATCGTGAAAAGCTTCCAAACTCCTTTATTGAAGCTAATCACCAACTAATATCTTGATTAAAGATCTGAAACTAAAATCACAAGATTATTAATAAACATAACTACATGAGTTAATCATCATCAAAACTAGGGTGGAAGGCTTTCGGGCCAACAAAGACTTGCTCAACTCTTCCTTCAACTTGTCAATTTTGGATCTATCATATCCAATAATAAATATATCATCAACATAAAGCAAGAGATACCTCTTCAAGAAGACACAATGATCTGAAGTCGTTCTTTTGTAGCCTTGATTCACCATAAATGTATTGAACTTCTTGTACCATAGTCGAAGAGCTTGCTTAAGGCCATAAAGACTTTTCTTGAATTTATACACAAAGTCTTCTTTACCTTAACTTCAAAACTTTTGGGTTGTCGCATGCATATCTCCTCCTCCAAATTACCATGAAGGAATGCAGTCTTGATATCCAATTGCTCGACCTTCAAATCTATGCTAGCGGCCATACCCAACACTATTCGAATGGATAACATCTTCATTACCTGGGAGAAAATCTCAAGACCTTTCTTTTTGCCAAATTTCTTCACATCCAACTGTGCCTTGTATCTTGGATGTGAATTATTCTCTTCATGTTTCAAGTAGAAAACCCACTTATTTTCAACACTATCTTGCCAACTAGTCACTTTACCAAATCATAACTGTGATTCTCATGCAAATAATTCATCTTCTCTTGCATAGCTTTCAATCACTCACTCTTGTGATTATAATCACATGCTTCATCATAACATTCTGATTCTCCATCATCTATAAGCAAAATATATTCACTACTAGAATTCCTTCTTGAAGGTTGCCGCTCTCTAGTAGATTATCAAACTTGTGGTGCAATTTGTGGCTCATGAAGAGTTTGCTCCTCCACTTTATCATGACTAACATCGAAAGTAGAAGATTCATCACTAGCATTGTCATCATCATCTTCTTGCATACCTCCCCCATCACCATGTGTCATTAGAGAAGGAACTGGATCAAATCAATAAGGCCATTAGGAGAAGACTGAGGATTATCACAATCTTTCTTATCTTCAATCGTTTGGTCTTCAAGAAAGACCACATCTCTGCTCCGTATCTCTTTTTTTTGGGATCTCATAATCGATATCCAAACTCATCATGTGAATATCCCAAGAAGATTATTTGCTTTGTCTTGCTATCAAGCTTGGCCTCTCATCTTTTGGAACATGAACAAACGCCCGGCAATCAAACACCCTCAAATGCTTGTAGGAGACATCCTTCCCACTCCAAACTCTCTCTCGAATATCACCATCTAAAAGAGCCATGGGAGACAAATTTAGTAGATCCACCTCCGTCCTCATTGCCTCCCCCCAAAAGGATTTCAATAATTTGTCATTTGATAACATGTATTTAACTCGCTCCATAATTATCCAGTTCATTCTTTTTGCAACATGATTAGTATTCAATTTTGTATTATTTTGCATCACATTTTCATACATATTATCAATAAAAATGAGCTTTTTAATGTTTATTTCTATTGAATTTCATGTCCACTCTTTAATGAAGAAGAAGGCCTAAATCCAAACTAATTAAAATATTTAAAGGAGATTAAAAAGAGCCCAATCCAAGGAAGCCCACATCTGTAACGAACCAGGGAATATCTTCGCGGTTCTAGAAACTCCTACAGTACACCTGGGCAGAGACAGCCTGTCAGCGGGATCGCTGGCATAACGGTCAAGATTCTGTCGCGGAAACACGGCTTTGGCCGCGAATCCGTGGCAGAACTTGGACCATTGATGCAGCGTTTGATCCCGCGGCTATGAATGAAAGCAATGAGCTCCTGATGCTTATATAAAGACCCCTAGGGCCTCTGTTGTGAGGATGAGATAGCCATAAATTTTAGAAGAAGGATTAGGATTCTTTAGGTTCTTCTTTAGTATTCTCTTATAATTTTATTTTCTTCTTTTTAGATTCCAGAAAAGAGAGAGGGTGAGAGTGAGATCTCTGTAATTGAGAGTGATAATCAAATGCAAAGCTCATGATCTTCCTCCTCTAATTTCTTGCTCCTTTAATTCTGTCAAGCTTTTAATTTCAAGCTTTTAATTTCTTGTACTTTAATTTACCATGCTTTCTTCTTTACTTTACTTCTCCATGATAAGTAACCTTCTAACATGACTTACTAACCTCTAACACTACTAACTACTAATTCTTGGATGATGCTAACTTATACGATTCTTTGGATGTTTATAATTTCTAGTCTTGGGCTTAACAAGTCTCTTTAATTCTCAATGAAGATGAGTGTTGTTTTTAATCTTAATGAAGGTTTTGTGATTCCCTCCATATGATTCATGTGTGCCTCATTTAGAGCCATATTTCCTTAACAAGAGCCTTAATAGAACATCATGATGTGATCACCTTAGTATGCTAACAAATTAATGCAAACGTGATCCTAGCGTTAATTTGATGAAACACGAGCTTGTTGACTTCTAAGTCTCAAGTTCTTCAGACGCGAGTGTGGTGAACTCTGCGTTTTGAGACTTGTGGGTTTTGTATATAAGACTCGCGTTTGGAGTTCTTGACTTAGAAATTGTTAAGTCTGCTCTTTTGAGATCTTTGGACGCGAATGTGGCAAACTCCGCATCTTAAAGCCTTATATGCTCTTTTAAAATCTTAGACGTGAGTGTGGCGAACCCTGCATCTCGAAGTTTTAGAAGCGGATCCACATTATCTACATCTGGGGTATCTTTAGAAAGTTTTAAGACCCGCATCCGCATCTTTGATATATGCCTCGCGTCTCAATTATCAGATGCAAGTCTAATATCAGGCTTGCATTTGGATCCATATTTTCTATCTCTGCGTCCATGAGATTTGCGTCTGGAGTTCATGAGTTCATATCCGTGTCTGTGCTTCTGCATTCATGTTTTTTGTCTTAGCAGACTTTCAATCCTCGAGTTTTTTTCTTGTACGTCTTGGCTGTATCGATGGTGCTGGTTCTAGTATCTTTATCGCGTCCATTGAAGGAGACATGAAACGGCCAGCTTGTTCGATTGGCGACCACTTAAGAAGTCAGAACTTCTTTCTAAGAACAAGGAAGATCCGCGCGGTTCTCGATACACATAAGACATTATTGGACATGATGCACCAGTAATGTCTCGGACCTTCCTGATCACGATGAGCATAGCTTATTTGAAGGTCAAGGGAAAGAGGACGCCACTAGAAGGTCTTGGATCCTTTCTTTACCAATCTTTTTGAAAGAAGTGATAGCAATGAATAACCAATGATCATTAGATGACTTTCCTGTGGAGCTTCACATTAAGCGACTTGTGAAGACCTTCGCACTAGTTGGTCAGGTGGAATCAATATGTTCCCTTGCATTTTGACCTCGAGAAGCACCATTGTTCTCAAGAGGAGAGGAAGTTGTTCCATTGTTCCTGGCCATAGTCAAGAAGATAAACTTTATGCATCTTCAATATTTCAAGGAGTTAGTGAAACCTTTCGCTGAATAAGAAGGACTTCTTTGTACTCCTTTATTGTAACACTCAATCGTATTGTATAATAGAGCATTTTGTATCACTTTCATATTTTTTGAATATCAATAAAAGTGACACTTTTTCCTGTGTTCTTATTTGTCTTGATTTCTTTTTTGCAGTGAGAATCAGACAGATGATTACCTTTGAATTACTAGAGGTGTAATATTTAACTTAGCAACTCAAAGTAGAAAAATTTCATCTAAAAAATTAAAGATTACTGTCAGAGGTTTGATGTTAACTTGACAAGAGTGAAATAGTTTCTGTGGACTTACCATTCTATGGATGAGAATGACAAGTGAAGTTTTCACTCCGCGAAGGATTGTGACCGAGTCTTCATTAGCGGTTTAGTATTAAAGTAATTAAGACTCAGCTGGGGATTGATGAGAACACTGTTAAAGGTGTGACATTAATCTAACAGTGATTTTAAATGGACCTATCTTTCTATTGACGAGAATTACAAGTAAAACTTGACCCGTCGGGGATCTAAGTATTTCTTTACCGTCAGAGGTGTAATATTAACTTAACAGATTGGATTGAATCTTGTCAGAAGTGTGATATTGACTTGACAAAGATGTGAACTAGAGGTGTGATGTTAACTTAGCTCCACAGGAATTCAGTTTTGTTTAAAGAAAACTGTAATATCACTGTCATAGGTGTAGTGTTAAACTTGGCAGTGAAAATAATGCTAGAGGTGTAATTTTGAACTTAGCATTGGTCATCTCAATTTCGATAGGGAAGTTCGAGGGAAAGTCACTGTCATAAGTGTAGTGTTGAACTTAACAATGAACTGGATACTAGAGGTGTGATGTTAAACTTAGCATCGCTCATCTCAGCTTTGATATGAAAGCTTGAGAAAAATGACTGTCACAGGTTTAATGTTAAACTTAGCAGCAACTTAATCACTGTTAGAGGTGTGATATTAAACTTAACAATAATTTATCAGAGGTGTAGTGTTAACATGATAACAAGAGTTAATTTGCGATATTAGCAATTTTGAGGACTTGTCATTCTATTAAGGAGAATTGACAAGTGAAGTTTGAAATATCAGAGGCGTAGTGTTAACTTGACAAGAGTTAATTTACGATATGAGAAATTTTGAGGACTTGTCATTCTGTTGAGGAGAATTAACAAGTAAAGTTTGGAATGTTAGAGGTGTAGTGTTGACTTGACAGGAGTTGATTTACGATATGAGCAAATTTGAGGACTTGTGATTCCATATAATGGAGTGACAAGTGAAAGTCCATACTCACTATGGAGTATTGAAACTTTTCACTCTTAGAGGTGTAGTATTAACATAGCAGTGATTGAGCTTGTGGATCTACCACTCCATGGGATGGAATTGGTAGGGGACTTTGGTGGAAAATAGAATGAATTGTTAGAAGTGTGATATTAATATGACAAACATTGATTTTCTAGGGGCATGGGAGGTTTGCCGTTAGAGGTGTAATGTTAACATAACAGCGGAGAGATTTTTAGTGGGTTTTATAATCAGAGATTTAATGTTAACTTGACTGACATCACTGGAGATCGAGAAAAATGGCTTGCCAGAGATTTACTGTTAACATGATAAGTCTCTACTCATTTCACCCGGAAAATCGACACAGGTATTTTTGTGGTCCTATCATTCTGTGGGCGAGAATTGGAAAGAGATTTTGGAAGGGAGAACAGGACAAAGTCTCCTAGGATTTTTAGCAAACCCTCAGCTAGAATCCCTGTATGCCCATAAAAACCCCTGTAGAGACCTGAAACGGGAGCAGTTTTGATTTTAGGCTAGGTTTTTTATCTTTTAGTATAGGTATTCTTCTTCTTTTCTCTTGTATTTTTATTTCTTTTTAGATCCTCTAGTAGGGCTGAGAGATTCAGAGAGAAAGAGAGAGAGAGAGAGAGAGATTGATGTAATAGATGGTGACAATCTATGTAAAGGTGTCTTCTTTCTTCTCCAATGTAATCTTCTCCATTTTCTACATGACATTTCACTAATTTCTTCTCCTCATGGTAATTTAACTACTAACCACTAACCATCTAACTACTTACTTGATAATCCACATGAATCTAATAGCCTCTACAATGCCTTGCTCTTACAAGAGCCATTGATGGCTCATGATGATGGATTCTAACATTCTAACATTTCTAACATCTAACCCACTAACTTGCTAACTTACAATGACTTCTTTATTTCATGCTCACCTCTAACCAGTTTTAATGAATTAACAGTGGCTTGCAACTTGTTGTGTGGTATGATGTGTTGCTTGAATGGTGATGAAGAATCTTATGTGCCATGCTTTGTATCGTCGCTTGAAGCCAAGGATTAGTGATGGCCAAGGATCCATGTGAGGCAACTATCACTAAGAGGTTAACATGGTTGTTGGAGTAATTAGTAGTTAGTAGCCATGAGTTTTCTTTTATCTTGTTTTAAAAATTATTTTCAAAACCTTTTATCATTTTTTCTATCGTTGTTTTTTCCATCCTCTTAGTTCACCTTTGTTTTCATTTTCTTTACCACAAGCTTCATCTTCTTTTCTATTTTGTTTTCCAAACCACTTCTCTTTAGTTTTCACATCGCCGTTTTATTGCCTTCTCCACCTATCACCTTTTGAATTTCTTTTCTTTTCTTTTTCTTTTTCTAATTCTTTAACAAAGAAGAACTTGTTAACATAATACGTGAACAGACTGTTAATGCTTCTATCGCCTCCTGTCCCTATAAATTCGACCCGTTGAGCCAATGTTATAACGGAAGTATCGAGGGAACATTAGCACACATAAGCTTTTACATTGATTCACAAAATACACATTTTTGAGTGCTAGTTCCACCCCGGTCAAATTTTTGGAGCCGTTGCCGGGGAATGGGAGTGGTTTAAACTCACATTTTTGTTAACATTTTCTTCTCTGTTTTAGTGTGCAGGACAATCTTTACAGGAGCTTAACATTGTAAAACAAACACTAGTTTTGCATCTCCCTGCTCTAGAAAGCAGGGACCCAGCTTCTAAAGAAAAGCCGCGGAAACGCGACTTTTGCCACAGAAACACGGCCATTTTATGATAATTTTATATCTTATAATGCTGGGTTGTGTTCATTGTAATAGCTAGTGGATCTGTACTATTACTTTCCTGCTTTGATTGCCTAAACACTGCAATAAACTAAAGAACTAAAATACGATATTTGGACGCTTTTAAAATGGTTTAGACATTTGCATTTAGGCACGTGTCAATTCAATTCCAGTATACTATATTTTGTTCTGTTGTTGTGATCTGGATTGAGGTGTACATATGGCATTGTATATAGTATAGGACAAACACGTGGGTGATTTATCGCTTTATGTTATATTCTTGTCAATATTGCACATTTGCACGAATTGACTTAAGGGCGTAACCCAATACAAGATAATGTGGGGATTTCATCACCCTTTCTTAGCCCAAAAAATCACCTCCCCACTCACACAACCCAAGCCCTAATAAAAATTGCTAGATGTTGGCCCCTAGGGACATCTTAGACGCATTAAGAGATTGGCCGAGGGTGGAACTTGTTTTGAATCTTACTCTTGTGAAATCGGTGTCTAAGGTTGGAGATTAAGAGGTTACGCCTCGAAGATTACCGTGGTTTGGCGTAATTAAGACCCGTTGCTTACGCACGGATACCTCCCACCATATTTTGCCCCTACCTTGCCGATTAGCTTGTGGTCGGATTCATACAACAACCTCCCCTGGGTAATCGACCAGTTAGGAGTCGTCTAGATCTAGGTCAACCCTAGTATAGGCTTGGTTTTGATTTTCTTTCTTTTTGTTTGTTGTTTGTTTTTTTCTTTTTGTTTGTGATTGTTTGTGAAATGGAATTCAATAATAATAATTCTTTCAATCCTAATATAAATTCATATTTCACACTGACCCCATTTGTTTCCGATAATTCCAACCTAATTTTTAACAATATGAACCTACCAAATATACCGGGTTGGACTTATCCGAATCAATACAACCCATACCCCCAATCTTTTGACTATAATTTCAAAAATAATTTCAACTTATCACAGAGTCAATGGGGATTCACCTCTCCCGAGTCCAATTTTCCACCACCTAGTCCACAATTTTCACAATCTCCATTCCTCAATTTTGCTTCCTATACTCCTTTTCCTAGACCACCCTTTGAAGAAAAATCTGAATTAGAAAAGAGTATAGAAGCCAACCTACAAGAAGCTGAGTGACAATATCAGAAAATGTTGGCTTCTCCAATTTCACAATATTTTCAAGAGTCTTACTCGGTTTTACCTCCTCATAATGAACAACCATCTGCCTTGGAAACAAGTAAGGAACTCTTGCGTGAGTTCAAGCCACAATCTCAAAACATGTTGGACTCACAATCTTCACTATCTTTCCAAAACCAAGATTCTTATACTCTATTTCGTGACCATTCACTTGAAGAAAAATCACATCTAGAAAAGAGTATAGAAATCTTACAGGCGTCCGCGTTACAATTTCAAAAATCTTCTTCTCAGTTTATTGATAGGTTGGAAACAAAATTGAGTCAATTGGTCAACATTTATAGAAATTAAGAAACTCTCTCTTCTCAACCTTTAACCAATTCAAATATCTTTAACTCTATCAATTTTGCCCATGACTCTTGCTGTTTTGGAAATTAAGATTCCTACACTCCCATTCTAGAGCATCCACTTGAAGATATATCACATCTAGAAAAAATATAGAAGTCTTGCAGGAGTCCGTGCTACAATTTCAAAAATCTTCTGCCCAGTCTATCAATTGGTTGGAAACATAATTAAGTCAATTGGTTAGAATTTATCGGAATGAGGAAACTCTATCTTATTCACCTTTGACCAATTCAGATATTCCTAACTCTATTGATCTGACCCAGACACCTGTCATTTTGGAAACCAAGATTCAATTTCAGCACACCCATCTGAACTTGACCATACTTCAAATGTTGGAAATTTCATGGACATTTTGGCAAGTTATCCTTTTCCTGAGATTGAACTTGCGCATGAATATGATCTTGAACCTCAACTTGTTAATTCAATTTCACTTGCTGATTCAATATTGACTGAGGTGTTTTTACCTGATTTCAGGCATTTTCTCGAGTCAGTATTAGATCATGTGCCTTTCCATTGTGAAATTGAATTACCAATCATTTATGATCATCATATTGAACTTGACCAATTTCATACTTTGGAATGTCCCATTGACAAATTGGCAAGTTTTTCTTTCAAAGAAATTGAACTTAGACAAGAATGTGACTTTGATCCTCAAATTTGTGATCCACTTCAAATTCCTGAATCAATATTGACTCCTATTTTGTTATCCAATTTGAGCAACATTTTAGAGTCAGTTTTGATTCCCATACCTGTCATTCTTGAACTTGAATCACCAATCTTAGAAAGTCACATTTCATTGTGAGAAAATGAATGTGGACTTGAGTTTCAACTTCTTGATTTGGACCTGATTCCTGAACCAATTTTGACTCCTGAACCTTTACTTGACTTAAGTCAAATCCCTTAGTCGATATTAGTTCATATACTTCCTGAGTCCAAATCAATCATTCCACCTTTTCATACTACATTTTGTGACAAATGTGTTGATAAAATTGACTCAGAAATTATTTTGAAAATTTAAAAATTAGATGGGGTAAAATTCTTAATAAAAATCATTTATATATACATCATTCTAGTGGGTTGTATTATAGAGGTCTTTGGTGGGTTCCTCCGAATTTCACGCAAATTGGATTAGGCCATATTTCGTGGACCAATCAGACCACCACCGGAACCACCACCTTGAGATGATTTTTCTTCTCTTTCTATTTGTTTCATGCATACATACATCACGATGCATTGAGGACAATGTATGTGATAAGTGTGGGAGAGGGTTTACTAATATAGAGTTTTTTAGATTTTCTTTTTTTTTCACTTCTTTTAGGATACTTTTAGAAATCTTCCCTTTTGTATAGGATTTCTCTTTCTTTAAAAACTTTTTGAAATAAGAGACAAAATTTTGATCTATTTTTAAAAAAATTAAGATGATCTTAGAAATTAAGGAAGCCTTACATTATGACATCGTAAACCTAGTTGAAATAATAGATCTTGTTTAAAATTATAGGCTTAGTAAGATAAATTGGAGAGATAATTTTATCTTGAATTTTTTCCCTTAGATAGCATGCACTTCACACTTACACATTTTTGGGATGGAAATAAAGACCTAAAATGTCATAAAGCAAAAAATAAATAAAAAGAAAAAATATATATTACGAAAAAGAAAAATCACTTATTAAACTGGATAATTATGCCTCAAGAAATATGATTATTCACACCTAACGGTGGTCAAAAGAAACAAATAATCCCCCTTAGTTTTGTAGCATTGTTTACTCGAATCCTTAAACCCGAGAGATATTTTCTCATCTGGTGCCCTAAAACCGTCCGTTTGGGACTCATCAATTAAAGACTCACTGTCCGGGTAAACTTGAAAGCCTAAAAAAACTAAGGGAGAAGAAATATATATATATATATATATATATATATATATATATATTGCTTGATGGTTGGAGTTAGAATCCTAGAAATTTTCACTATCACAAAGTGCATATTATCTAGATTTTATGAAGGATAAAATATTCAATCCAATTTTGATATCTTACTAAATTGATAATAAGATCTTGCATGTAGACTAAGTTTAAGAAAGAATAATTTTTGGTGAACTTATGATCTTAGATCGCTTATTTTTTTGTAAAAACATTCCGTAAACTTGTCTCTCATTCAAAATGTGTTTTCAAAATACTAACGTTTGTCTTCTTTCTTTATGGATTTTGTGGGTACAATCTGCTGAAAACCCTTAGGAGACAAAACTCCTCTAGGGTAACATAGAGGTTTAACGGCCTGTTGCACACACTCATTGCAATCGTGTCACCTACAAAAGTGGTGTAATAACATTTGTAGTATAGTTTTTCTTTTCTTATTTTGCTCGGGACGAGCAAAAGATAAGTGTGGGGGTGTGATTAGTCTACAATTCTACATTATTATATCGTATTCCTTACCGATTTATGAATAAAATGTCGGTCTAAACTGTATTTTGGTATCTCTTGCAGATAAATCAAGAGTTTAAGGGTAAAGGAGTAATAAGAGCTTAATTAACCCCATTTTCAGGTAATGAATTCCTGATTTCTTGGAGGTCAAGCAAGAGAACATCTAGAAGATGCATTTGTTGGCCCAATGGCCTTCCACTCTAGTTTTGATGATGATCAACACTCATGTAGTTATGATTACTAATATTCTTGTGTTTCTAAGTTTCAGATCATTAACAGGATATTAGTTGATGATTAGCTTCAACAAGATGATTAGAAGCTTATCATGGTGATTCCGGTGCCAAAGCTTAAAGATCATACCTTTGCACTTGGAGAATCACGGAGTTTTGGAGCAAGTCTACTTGAAGATGAAGATCGTCAAGAAGACTTAGGTATCCTAGTTTAGATAGAGTTTTAGATCCATTTGTAAAGCTTAGTTTAGTTGATATGCTCAAGTGAACACAAAACACACACGTTTTATGATTTGATATTTGGTTTTTCATGAATAGTTGATCAAAACAAGTTTACATATGGTATATGTATAGTAGATGTTGTCTATTTATACATACATGCTTTAACTTGGTAAACAAACTTATTTTGATATCCCTATTCATGTTTTGGAAAAATCAAGTTTGACAAAATACAGGTTTTGTTTTTGATAAAATTTGCAAGACTCTAAAATGAATTGATATGTTGATATATTGTCTTGAAATTTTTATCACATGTTTATGTTTTAACATAAAATGATAAAACAAGTTTTAGAAAAACATATTTTTATAAAAACAGTTTTTATTGTGATTAAAACTATTTTTTAGATTTACTGTGAATTTATGGGATTTTTATTGAGTGAAAAGACCTATTTTCAAATCCCGTATCTGTGCAGTTCTGCACTGTGCCTGCCAGGCTAGTTCGGTCGACCGGACCGGTCGACCGCACCAAGTGGCCGGTCGACCGGGTCGGTCGACCGATGTGCACAATCGTGCACGCTGGCGACACATTGTAGTCGGTCGACCGGGCCGGTCGACCGAGTTGAGAGCTCTGCTCTCGGGAATTTTCGGTCGACCGGACCGGTCGACCGCTGCTGCCTAACGGTCACATTTTTGACCGTTGCCGGTCGACCGGGCCGGTCGACCGGCAGTTGGTCAGACTGCCACATCAGCCTAACGGCTAGTTTTTCCTAGGGGCTATATATACCCCATTTCTCCATTGTTTTGAAAAAGATTTTTAGAGCTAAAAATTCCAGACTTTCTCTAGTGTTTAAAAGAGTTTTTAAAAGGGTTTTAAGCCAAAAAGATTTCATCTTATTTGTTTTTGGGTTTTTGGAAAATCAAAGAAAACTAGATTTTGGGATTTTGATTTGATCTTTTATTTCTATCATATACAAGAGATTTCCCAAGTAGTTTTTCTTTGTTGCTTGTTTCCAAAAACACTTAGTTTCCACACTTGAGACATATCTTCTATCCTAAACTATTAGGATCTTGTTTTTGTGAAAAAGATAAGAGAAAAGGAAAGAGAAGTGTTTGAGGTTGTTTGTTGTAGACCTCATTGTTGTAAACCCTCCTTCATTTGTTGTGAATCCCTCTTCGGTAGAGGTGATCGGAGTGGTATTGGTTTGGATCCCTCAAGTGTGAGGTGATTGGGATTGTGTTTGTAAGCCTCTTAGGTAGAGGTGTGGTTGTTGGTTGACACCTCTAGTGTGAGGTGTTGTGGTTTGTATTGAGAGAGGAGTTCGGTACTCCTTGGGTTGTAAGAAATCCTCTTCGGTAGAGGTTCCCTCGGTGGGAGTTGAGATAGTGGAAATCCTACACGGTGGTGTAGGCGGAGATGTAGAGCAAGGTGCTCGAACCTCGAAACAAATCTTTGTGTTAGCGTTTGATCCATTGTCTCTCTAACCCTTACTCTCTTTACTTTGTGCAAGCATCATTTCATACAAGCATCATACTTTCATAGCATTCATATTATATACATTGCTTGTGTTGCCTTGCATCTTTCATATTGTAATTTATCCTTGATTGCTTGGCTTGATTGTGTGTGCACATATTTCATATTGCTTGGATTGCTTGTGTGTGTGTGCCTAACTTATACTCATCCAACAAGAGCTTCACATAGCACCTCAACCCATTTCAAGGAGAATCAAGGGGAGTTAGTCCAGAGCCTCGCAAGGGGAATTCGGCTACACTTGTTGTATTGTATTAGTTGGTGCATAATTTGCATTAGCTTCCGCATTTAGCGCACTTAGTTTGCATTAAGTCTCTTAGATTAGCACTTACACCTATTCACCCCCCCTCTAGGTGTTTTTCAATTGGTATCAGAGCTAGTGCTCCTGATACTTAGGCTTAACATCCTAGGAGTGATCCATTTGCTTGCTAATCTCATTTGCATTTGTTTGTTTGCACATTCATATATAGTTTACCATGGACTTCATGACCCCTCCTAGCTTTGACCCTTCCAACATTGATGTTTGGAAGTATAGGATGTCCATGTACCTAAAGACCCTAGGTTTGCATGTCTTCCTTGCCTCCACCAAGAGATGTTATCTTGGTGATGGTAATCATATAGGGGCCAATGCACATGCCCTTGAGGCCATTAGAAGCACATTACCTAAAGATTATCTTATGTGTGTTTCTAATCTTGATTCCGCTTTTGCAGTGTGGAACAAGTTGACAACAACCACCACCTCCAAGCTTCAATTGCCAATCCAAGAAGAGGAATCTAGCGGAGAATCCGAGCCACAACAATGCTATATGGTCCAAGGGAATGACTCCCTTGAGGTACATTCGGAATCTCAACTAGATAGTAATGATTGTGCTAGTTCTTCAAATGATTATGTTGATCCCCATGCCTTAAATGAAGAACTTTCCATTGTTTGTGAAAAATTAATAGAAAAATATAATTTGTTGAAAAAGAAAAGTCTAGGAATAGAAAAAGAAAATAAGTGTTTGAATTCTAGACTTAATATTGCTTTGCAAGAGAAAGAGGAGATCTCTAATGATAGGGATTCATTAAGATCTCAACTTAATCTTGTATTAAAAGAAAATGAATTTTTGAAAAATAAAAATGATTGTGAAAACCTTTTAAAGAAGAATGAAAACTTGTCTTCTAAAATTGATTTTGTTTTAAAAGAGAATGTTGCTTTGAAAAACAAGATTATTTCTATTTCAAATGACTTGAATGCTTGTTTAGAGAAAAATAATGTTTTACATAATAAGATTGATTCTCATGTTTGCCATGCTAGGGTAGTTTCACCTAAATCACCCATTGCATGTTCCACTTCTTCTATGCTTGAGAATGATATAAATTTGTTAAAGAAGAAAATGGATTGTTTGGGCTCCACTATGAGCCAATTGTAAGATCACCTAGAGGGGGGGTGAATAGGTGATGGCTAATCTAATGGTCACTTGTGAACAAATAATGCGGAATTAAAACTAAGTTGACCAAATTAAAATTTCTTTTTAATTTAACACTTATGTATAACTCAAGAGTGTTGCCGAATTCCCCTTGCGAGGCTCTGGACAAGCTCCTCTAGATTCCCCTTGAATGGGTTGAGGTGCCGCGTTGGCTCTCTTGGTTGAATACTAGTGTTAACAACAATCCCACGCAATTATATATCAATTAAGCACAAGGGTATATATCATGCATATATAAGATGAACACAATAAATTGAATGCAAGATATAAAATAGAGACAAAGAGAGAGAGAGGGAAGAGTAAGCAATCGCAAACACAAAGGGTTTGTTTCGAGGTTCGAGCACACTTGCTCTACATCCCCGCCTTCGACACACGAAGGGTTTCCACTATGCAAGATCCCAATGAATCTCTCCTCGGTGCCGTACACCTACAAACCCTCGGACTCCCAAGTCCCGTACACACGCAAGTCCACCGACTCGCCGAGGCCGTACCTCTAACCACCAAGAGTTCACAACCGAACTCCAACCACCAACAACGAGCACACTTGCCCGTTTCCTCAAATACAAAGAAAGATCTCTTTGATGATCACAACACTTGATCACCTAAAGAGCACTCTCACTACAACACACCTATAGGAATATCTAGCAATGGAAGGCTCAAGTGTGGTGTGAGAAAATCAAGGAAAGAAAGTTTTGGTAGAAAACACAAGAAATCACTTTAACACTCTCTTGATAAAAACTCCCTTTTGATTGGAAGTATTAGCACTCTATTTTGTGGGAAAACTCTTCTAAAAGTATCAGAAAAACAGCTCAAGAAATCTCCAAAATCTTAACCTCAAAACAATAGACAAAACCCCTTTTTATAGGCTCCCAGAAAATAGAGCCGTTGGGGCTGTGTCAGTGCTGTCGGTCGACCGCCGGTCGACCGGCCAACGGTCATTTTTCTGACCATTGCAGCCACCGGTCGACCGGCTCGGTCGACCGATAACCTGGAATGAACTGTCGGTCGACCGCTCGGTCGACTGATTTTTCCAGAGAGCAAAGCTCTCTTGGTCGGTCGACCGACCCGGTCGACCGGCCACTGTGCTGACAACGTGCACAGGGCTGTGCACATCGGTCGACCGGACCGGTCGACCGGTTTGGCCTGTCAGCCAGTTTCCAGGTCAGAAAACAGGATTTAAAAATCTTTTATAAAATCCTAAAAATACATAAAAATTCTACAAAAATAGTTTTACCAATATACTTGAAAGAACAAACATGCTTGCACAAATCAAGACATGTTATAGATGTTTTGGTCTATTTTTGTAACTTGGAAATATTAGCTCAATAACTAAAATGTATTTTTCCAAAACATGTTTTTCCAAACTTGTTTTTCTAAATCTTCATCAAATACAAAAACAAGATATTTGAGTTCATTTAAAAGCATGGTGTGTATGGATATGATCCACTACACAATCAATATGGAATATCTATGTTTTTGACATAAAGCTCTAATCATGATTTTGGTTTAAAGATATGAACTATGAATTACCAAAATCCAAAGTTTTTATATTTTGTCTCAAAGAAAATCTTTTACTAAATAAAATTCTTTTCTAAAAAGAAATCTTTTATGAAATCAATTAAATCAAGAGTTCTATCAAGAGTGTGTGTGTGTGATATAACTTGAGCAATCCACCACTATTCTATCCTTTACATTTTTACTAAAACAAAATACAAATTCTATACCTAGACACAAGTCTTCAACTTCTTGAAGTCTTCCCTTGAAGGCTTCTCATCTTCTTGACTTGGTCCAAGCTTGATCCAAAAACTTCCTTGGATCACCACATGCAAGCTCCAAATCTTGTTCTTTTATCCTTTGTTGAGCTATGCACCTACTAAGATCTTGATCATGAATCTGTCACTAATTAAACACAAGATCATTAGTAACTATAACTACATGAGTTGATCATCATCAAAACTAGGGTGAAGGGCCTTTGGGCCAACACCAATGTGCCATGAACCACTCACGGTTGGAAACCTTGGTTCGAAAGAAACAAGTTCCAACTTCTATGCATGCACACTCTCCAAGGCATACACATGCTCCTCACGGACACACCCATCACATGTATGCTCATGTGTACACATGTACACATTGTGGACGTAAGGGCCACCTTGCTAAATTTTGTTATGATAGATTACATACTCCTAATTTAGCAAAGAAGTTTGTTTGGGTTAGAGAAGGGACTAACCCCCATGGACCCAACAAGATGTGGGTACCAAAGACCACCCCTCCTATTATTTTTGATGTAGGTGTGGGCTCTCACATGACGTGAGAGTGATGACACCTTGGAGTGGATGCGTTCCGGACTTAAGGAAATCTATTGGATGCATCACTTTCAAGGGAAGAGATGGTGGAGAGGACCACCAAGTTTTGGAGACAAGGATAGTTGCTTCTTCGGTTTGGTAACAATCCTTTACTCCCATTTATTGTATACATGCTTTCCATTTCATTGCTTATAGCATGTTTTGATGTTTTATAGCATGTTTCATTGTCTATGGATTAGTATGTTCATACCATGTTTATTAGATCCTTGACATACATATATAGTATTTGAGACACACATGCTTATTTGATTCATATTTAGTGTTCTCACCGTTTGTTTAAGCTATAATGTACATCATGAATCTAATACATGTGAATTTACATAGCAATCATGTTTTAATTTTATCATGATGATTTTTATATTGTGTTTTGATGCTTCATGTCTTGAATATTTGTTTAAGTGTTAGTTTTCATTAAGACTAGGTATATACTTGTGCATATAGTGGGCCACAAATAAATCTATATATGTTGAGCTTGAATGCTTATTTGAACCCATTAGATGTGCTAGTATAGTCTAGTTTTGATGATTCATACATCTTATACTTGTATTCTCATTTTTGAATGTGTTTTATGATTGTGTATTTCACTTCATGTATATGTTTGTATTGCCAAACTTTAAGATATACATGTATACTCCTTGAGTCATTTGCCTTTCATGCAAATATCTATTATGGACTCAAAGTGTGTTTAAGGGATATGTATGTATACTTCTTGTGTTGACAAATCATACATATACCTTGAAAAGAATTGGTATCAAATTGTTTTAATGAAAAGCTAAATTTTCATACTTTTCATGCTTTTCATGTTTTCATGATTGTCATGTTTATTGTGTCAATATTTAACTTCATGTATATGTCCATCTTATCCAAACTATTGACTATACATGAGTATCCTTTTTGAGCCACGTGCCTTAATGCATATATTTTGTGGACTCGCTATGTTTTGGATATGTATGTATACTATAGTTTGTATTAGACATACATATGCCTTGAAGATTAGATAGTTTTGATGGAATTATGTTTTAAGGAATAATTGAGCTTAATGAAATATTTTTCATGATTATGATCTTCACATATTATTTGTACACTCATATCTATTGCTCATGTTTTGTTTCTCATGAGTTATGCTTTATTGGTTAGAGTGATGATTATCATGTGAATTTCAATTTTGTTTTATTCCTTGCTTGAAGGATTTCGTGCTAGTTAACAAGTTTTCCATTTAACTAGTTGCGGTGTTCTTCATTTTGGTAGTGATTTTCAAACAAAACTATATTTTCAAATCTATCTTTGAAACCCCTACCTTCAAAGGGCGGTAGGATGGGAGATCATGTTCATGTATGCCCTAAATTGAAAATCTTTAAAACTTGAATTATGATTGGGTGGTAGATAATATGATGTATACACTTGAACTTATTGTTATGTCAATTGGTATCATTGAACTCTTTCAATTGGTATCATTTTGATCTTCTTGTATACTCATATATGTTTGTATGTATGTATGCTTTAAATTCCAAGTATATCAATTTCTATTGGTATCTATTTTTCATACATATATATGTTTGTGTTTATGCTAGTGCTTGAGTTTCAATTTTGTTTAAATTGATTACTTTTAAATTGTTATCAAGACTATGCATGACCTTAGTTTGTTTTTCATAAAGGGGGAGAAAATTTGATTTTGTATTTCAATTGGTATTTGTACTCCCACACTTTATGATTAAAAGTTGGTATCAATATTTTTAAAAATGAACAATTCTTACAATTGGTATCAATGTTTCTATGAACAATTCTCACACTTTATGATTAAAAGTTGTTTATATGTTTTAAAATGAATAATTCTTACAATTGGTATCAATGTTTCTATGTAAAATCTTTTCAATTGATAAAATATTTACAATTGGTATCATATTTAAGAAATTCGAAATTTGTTTTGGTTTCAAGATTCATGTTTAAGAATTCAAGACTTATGTTTAATTACAATTGGTATTTTCAAAATTTTTGTTTAAAGAAAATATACAAAAGTTTTGATTTGTATTTCCTATATGCAAGGAGAGCTTAACATCTCTCTTACATATAGATTCATGTTGAGTATATTATAAATTGAGGAGCTTGACAACTCTTCTTTATATGATATACGTGTGTAGGGGGAGCTTCACATCTCCTCTTATGCATTACATAATATGTGTTATGTGAGTTAGGGCTTGTCATCCCTTCTTCATGTAATGCATATGTGTAGGGAAGCTAACTTAGCGTCTTCCTCTTCATGAATGTATATAGCATATAACATATATTGATTCTTGTTTATTGGTATCAAAATGCTTCATTGACATATTTTTAATTGATATCATGTTTGTAGTCACCCCTTATTGATTTGTTTTTTTTGTTTTAGACAAAAAGGGGGAGAACATTGTTTGCATTGTTTTGATTGACATAAAGGGGGAGAAAGATTTTTACCCCTCGTTTTATTTATGGTTTTGATTACCCCTTTGTTGATGATTGACAAAAAGGGGGAGAAGAATTTGAGTTTTGTTTTATATGCATGATTGTGTTTTTGCATATACCAAGTTCATGCATAGAGATAATTAATAAGATATGATGCATGCTTTTGTTTAGTATCATGTGCTTTCATTGCATATCTATTATGTTCATTGTGATGCATGAGTTAAGGGGGAGCTTCTTTAAAGCTTAACTTTAATCCATGCATATATAACTCCATGAGTTTTGTCATCATCAAAAAGGGGGAGATTGTTGGCCCAATGGCCTTCCACTCTAGTTTTGATGATGATCAACACTCATGTAGTTATGATTACTAATATTCTTGTGTTTCTAAGTTTCAGATCATTAACAGGATATTAGTTGATGATTAGCTTCAACAAGATGATTAGAAGCTTATCATGGTGATTCCGGTGCCAAAGCTTAAAGATCATACCTTTGCACTTGGAGAATCACGGAGTTTTGGAGCAAGTCTACTTGAAGATGAAGATCGTCAAGAAGACTTAGGTATCCTAGTTTAGATAGAGTTTTAGATCCATTTGTAAAGCTTAGTTTAGTTGATATGCTCAAGTGAACACAAAACACACACGTTTATGATTTGATATTTGGTTTTTCATGAATAGTTGATCAAAACAAGTTTACATATGGTATATGTATAGTAGATGTTGTCTATTTATACATACATGCTTTAACTTGGTAAACAAACTTATTTTGATATCCCTATTCATGTTTTGGAAAAATCAAGTTTGACAAAATACAGGTTTTGTTTTTGATAAAATTGCAAGACTCTAAAATGAATTGATATGTTGATATATTGTCTTGAAATTTTTATCACATGTTTATGTTTTAACATAAAATGATAAAACAAGTTTTAGAAAAACATATTTTTATAAAAACAGTTTTTATTGTGATTAAAACTATTTTTTAGATTTACTGTGAATTTATGGGATTTTTATTGAGTGAAAAGACCTATTTTCAAATCCCGTATCTGTGCAGTTCTGCACTGTGCCTGCCAGGCCAGTTCGGTCGACCGGACCGGTCGACCGCACCAAGTGGCCGGTCGACCGGGTCGGTCGACCGATGTGCACAATCGTGCACGCTGGCGACACATTGTAGTCGGTCGACCGGGCCGGTCGACCGAGTTGAGAGCTCTGCTCTCGGGAATTTTCGGTCGACCGGACCGGTCGACCGCTGCTGCCCAACGGTCACATTTTTGACCGTTGGCGGTCGACCGGGCCGGTCGACCGGCAGTTGGTCAGACTGCCACATCAGCCTAACGGCTAGTTTTTCCTAGGGGCTATATATACCCCATTTCTCCATTGTTTTGAAAAAGATTTTTAGAGCTAAAAATTCCAGACTTTCTCTAGTGTTTAAAAGAGTTTTTAAAAGGGTTTTAAGCCAAAAAGATTTCATCTTATTTGTTTTTGGGTTTTTGGAAAATCAAAGAAAACTAGGTTTTGGGATTTTGATTTGATCTTTTATTTCTATCATATACAAGAGATTTCCCAAGTAGTTTTTCTTTGTTGCTTGTTTCCAAAAACACTTAGTTTCCACACTTGAGACATATCTTCTATCCTAAACTATTAGGATCTTGTTTTTGTGAAAAAGATAAGAGAAAAGGAAAGAGAAGTGTTTGAGGTTGTTTGTTGTAGACCTCATTGTTGTAAACCCTCCTTCATTTGTTGTGAATCCCTCTTCGGTAGAGGTGATCGGAGTGGTATTGGTTTGGATCCCTCAAGTGTGAGGTGATTGGGATTGTGTTTGTAAGCCTCTTAGGTAGAGGTGTGGTTGTTGGTTGACACCTCTAGTGTGAGGTGTTGTGGTTTGTATTGAGAGAGGAGTTCGGTACTCCTTGGGTTGTAAGAAATCCTCTTCGGTAGAGGTTCCCTCGGTGGGAGTTGAGATAGTGGAAATCCTACACGGTGGTGTAGGCGGGGATGTAGAGCAAGGTGCTCGAACCTCGAAACAAATCTTTGTGTTAGCGTTTGATCCATTGTCTCTCTAACCCTTACTCTCTTTACTTTGTGCAAGCATCATTTCATACAGCATCATACTTTCATAGCATTCATATTATATACATTGCTTGTGTTGCCTTGCATCTTTCATATTGTAATTTATCCTTGATTGCTTGGCTTGATTGTGTGTGCACATATTTCATATTGCTTGGATTGCTTGTGTGTGTGTGCCTAACTTATACTCATCCAACAAGAGCTTCACATAGCACCTCAACCCATTTCAAGGGGAATCAAGGGGAGTTAGTCCAGAGCCTCGCAAGGGGAATTCGGCTACACTTGTTGTATTGTATTAGTTGGTGCATAATTTGCATTAGCTTCCGCATTTAGCGCACTTAGTTTGCATTAAGTCTCTTAGATTAGCACTTACACCTATTCACCCCCCCTCTAGGTGTTTTTCAGCATTGAACCAAGACCTTTGCGCACATCAGACGAATATCCAAGTGAAAATACCAAAATTCGGATATACCAAGATGGTCCTAGAAGCCAGAGGAAGATTCTCGCCAAAACTAGGGAAATAATTCCCTGGTTTTGTCGCGGATCCGCGGCAATAGCTGGGGATCGCGGCAATTTGGTGGGCCCACGCGTCGATCTTTGACGCGTGGCGCCGTCTCACCTTCTAGAATCCATGTATACCCAAAAGAACCCTTGTAGAGACCTGAAACGGGCGCAGTTTTGATTTTAGGTTAGGTTTTCTATCTTTTAGTGTAGGGTAGTGTAGGTGTTCTTCTTTTTCTCTCTTGTATTTTATTTCTTTTTAGATCTTGTAGTAGGGATTAGAGATTCAGAGAGAGATAGAGAGATATTGATGTAATAGATGGTGACAATCTATGTAAAGGTGTCTCATTTCTTCTCCAATGTAATCTTCTCCATCTTCTACATGATGTTTCACTAATTTCTTTTTCTCATGGCAATCTAACTACTGACCACTAACCATCTAACCACTTACATGGTAATCTATATGAATCTAATAGCCTCTACAAGGCCTTGCTCTTGCAAGAGCCATTAATGGCTCATGATGATGGATTCTAACATTCTAATATTTCTAACATCTAACGCACTAACTTGCTAACTTGCAATGACTTCTATATTTCATGCTCACCTCTAACCGGCTTTGATGAATTAACAGTAGCTTGTAACTTGTTATATGGTATGATGTGTTGTTTGAATGTTGATGAAGAATCTTATGTGTCATACTTTGTACCGTCTCTTGAAGCCAAGGATCCATGTGAGCCAACTATCACTAAGAGGTTAGCATGGTTGGTAGAGTAATTAGTAGTTAGTAGCCATGAGTTTTCTTTTATCTTGTTTTAAAAATTATTTTCAAAACCTTTTATCATTTTTTCTATCGTTATTTTTACCATCCTCTTAGTTCACCTTTGTTTTTATTTTCTTACTACAAGCTTCATCTTCTTTTCTTTTTGTTTTCCAAACCACTTCTTTTTGGTTTTCACATCACCGTTTTATCGCCTTCTCCACCTATCACTTTCTGAATTTCTTTTATTTTATTTTTCTTTTTCTAATTCTTTAACAAAGAAGAGCTTGTTAACATACACGTGAGCGGACTATTAATGCTTCTATCGCCTCCCGTCCCTGTGGATTCGACCCGTTGAGCCAATGCTATAATAGAAGGATCGAGGGATTATTAGCACACATAAGCTTTTACATTGATTTACAAAATACACATTTTCGAGTGCTAGTTCCGCCCCGATCACTTTACCAACTACCATTTGAATTGGGCTAGCCATGATATTTTCCTCAGTATGATTAGTTGTTTAGGACTTATGTTAGACTTAAAACCAAACATCTTTCTCTATCCTTAGCCGTCAAAGGCGTCAGACGTTCACAGATAACCTGGAGAAGAGTAACAAGAATAAAACTGAAGTTGCGCACTTTGTTTCTTCTTCGATATTTACATCATGCATCATGATGTAACCAGCATTCAGTCAGCTCGATAATGATCGATCGTAATGTGATCCATTGAGGAAAGAAAGAAAGAAGCTTTTTTTTTAGTGCTCTTCCAAACATCTTGGATCTGGAAGTTTTGATCAGAGGTGTAATGTTAACCTGATCATAGGAAGAATCCTGTCAAGGATAGTACTTCTTCAAGGATCTATCATTGATCGGCATCATGAGCGTACCGCTCTCTGGAATTATAAGGCAGTATGATCCATTCGAGTAGACCGACTCCGCTACAAATGGTCCTTCTCATTTGGGCTAAAATTTCTCTCTGGTCTTATGCGTCATCACCATGGGTCTTCTGACAGCTAAGACAAGGTCACCTTTCTTGAAAGTTTGCTCCTTGACTTTCTTGTTGAAGGCTTTAGTAATTCATGTTTGATAGAGCTCGATTTGCTATTGAGCTTGCACGCGTTAATGTCTAAAGCTTTTAGCTCCTGGAGTCGCAGTCGATGCTTCTCCTCATTTGTCATCTCTGTTGTCAGGGCAATGCATAGAGATGGGATCTGGATTTCTAGTGGGAGTATGGCCTCACAACTATATACCAAAGAGAACGGTGTAGCTTTCGTCGGGGTTCTCACTGTAATGCGATAAGCCATAAGCATTCACCTAACTTATCATCCCAGTCGCATTGGCTCTTTGAGACAAATTTCTTGAGAAGTTTCCTAATAGTCTTGTTGAAAGCTTCTACAAGGCCGTTAGCGGCTGGATAGTATGTCGTTGAAGACACATTCTAGATTCTGAACTTATTGCACAATCTCTGAAATGCTTGGCTGATGAACTGAGGCCCATTATCATAGAAAATCCGTCGTGGCACGCCAAAGTGGCAGACCAAGTCATGTCTAATGAACTTGATCACGTCAAATATCTTTACCTCCCTTAAGGGGATAGCTTCAGCCCCATTTGGAGAAGTAATCGGTTATGGCCAATATAAACTGATGTCTCTTGGATGAAGGTAGGCTAATAGGACCAACTACATCTATCCCCCACATTTCGAATGGCCAAGAAGAAGTTGTGGGGCGAAGATGTCCTGGTGCCTAGTGAATGAAGTAACCATGGATCTGGCAAGCGTGACATTACTTAGCGTAAGCGATGGCGTCAGGGATCATTTTTGGCTAATAATATCTAAGTCTTTGGAGTCAATCTCCAAGTTTTGGACCGGGTTGGTGAGCTCCACACATACCGTCATGAGCCTCTTTGAGTATTTTCTATGCCTCTTTATATGACAAGAAATGAAGGAGGATTCCATCCCACGATCGGCGTTACAGTGTTCTTGTGATCGCATTGTAGTTGAATTTAGAGGCCTTCTTCTAATGGTAGCCGCCTCTTTAGGGTCATCAAGCAAATATCGTACAATGCGTAGTCGATGTATGGGAATCGCCAATCTCTGAGCTCAGAACCTATTGAAGTCTTTAGAGTTGAAGGTCTCATGTCGGCTTTTGTTTGTCTTCAAAAGCAAATCTTGGACAATACAAGTCATGACTGTAGACGAGTATTTTCTCTACTGCTCCTACTAGAAGAGCCAAGAAAGCGCAAGAGATGCCAGTCATCTGCATGTGCATTTTGCTGGCAAAGTACATGGTCAATGTAGAAGTCTCTGAACCTCTCTGCCATGTGGATAATTGCGTTATGATAGGATATCAAGTCTTCATGTTTGACTTCGTACTCCCGCGAACCTGGTTAACGATGAGTATTGAGTCACCGTATGCTTTGAGATTTTTAACGCCAATCTCATCGACAATTTGCATCCTAATCAAGAGAGCATTGTATTCTACTACATAGTCCTGAGAAATTTGAGATAAACCTCCAAATATATGCTAGTCACCCTTGCAATCCATTAAGCTCTCTAAGATTCCTTAGAGATTGCATCTCCTGGATAGCGCAGACTTTCTCTGGGTTGAGGTAGATTCCTTTAAATGTGATGACAATGGCTAACCCAAGGAAGGATTTGGTAGGATTCATCTTCAATTGATACGCCACATGATATCAAATATTGTCTCTAGATCTGCTATGTGATCACTTTTGGCACGGCTTTTCACTACATATCATCTATGTAGCATTCCACTATTTTACGTAGATGCTCGTGAAAAATTGCATTCATAGCTCTCTGGTATGTCGTCCCGCATTCTTCAATCCGAAGGGTATGACAGTATAGCAATACACCCCCAATAGTGTCTTGAAAGATGTATGCTTCTCATTGTCAGGATACATTTTAATTTGATTGTACCTAGAGAATCCGTCCATGAAAGACATCCGCTCAAACCCATACGTGTTGTCTATCATGACATCTGTGAAAAGAAGGGGGAACTCATCTTTAGGACATGCCTCATTTAGATCATGAAAATCAATGCAAACTAGGACCTTCGCATTCTTCTTGGTAACGGGGACGATATTACCCAATCAGGGTGTTGTCCTTCCCTGATAAATCCGGAGTCTATAAGCTTATTGACTTCCAACTGGATTGCTTTCATTATCTCTGGACGGAACCGTCATTGCTGTTGCTTGATGGGCTTTGCACCTGGATTGATGTTGAGGCGATGTATAGCCACTTGAGGATCAAGCCCAGGCATATCCTCGTAGTTTCAAGCGAAAATATCTATATACTCTCACACAAGAGATATTAGATCTTCCTTCTCGGGAGCTGATAAGCTTTTGCTTATAAAGATGGGTTTGGGATTAGCTTCATCTCCTAGATTAATCTGGGTTATCTTATCCTCCGTGAGTGATTCACGTTGCTCAAAACGAATATCCCAGAGAGTGTTTAGGTGTTTAATCCAAGGATCTGTATCTGTTTAGATCATTTCTTCATCTCCATCTTTAAGGTGGCTTGTTGAACCATGTTTACCGAAAGGTCTTTGAAGATTTTGCTGACACTGAACTCTGACTCCCATGATGCGTGCCTAATGAGTGCTCATGACATAATAACTCTTCAGACTCAGAGACTGACAAGAGTGGCATTGACACATAACCCAACCCCTGTGAGTTCGATGATAATAATCAGGGGCTTTCCCTTTTGGAATGAAGGATCAAAGCTGTATTCTCCTTCCTTTGCTGAAGTTTAAGCCAAGACCACTTGTTAGGTAATACCCCATGTTCTTTCATTACGAGTCAAATGTACTCAATCTGACATTTGAGTTTAATCTTCCCCATTGGGCGTGTGCAGCCGGCGCTGAAACCGTAAATGATAGTTTGAGTGGCGCTCAATCGGTGAGTGGGTATTACCAAGTGCTGCATGACTCGGCAGGGCATGATGCTCAACGCGGATCCTGGATCCACCTGAATGCGGCTCACTTCAGACTATCCAATATACCCTGTGAAGTACAGGGGTCTATCATGTTTCCCCTTAGTCTACATGTCGTCTGGAGTGAAGGTTATGCAAGGAGCATGTTGAGAGGTGTGGAGACAGTCTTCTTCATCTTCCTCTTATGGTTCAGCAGGAATCCGGGCCATGAAGGCCTCAGCATCAGCTAAAGCTTCTCTCAGAGCTTCTCTTGTTGACTTTGACAGTCTTAGGAGCTTAAAAAGGGTGATCCTGGCTGGGATATTGGCCAGTTAAGCTAAGACATCTAAGTGGTAAGGTACTGAAGATCCTTCCGCTTTGTCCTTCGGGAGAGCCTTAGAATATCGAAGCTCATTTTTCTTCTCCACGGGTTGCTTCATGGATTGTTTGGTGGCTCTAGGATGGGTTTTGATAGGTAGTAAAAAATGCATAATTATCATCACATTTACTATCACATTTTCATATTTATTCATATAATCATTCACTATTACTAATATTTTATTATTTATTGTGTGCAGGCCTTAAGTAATAAAAAATAAAGAAATAAAAGCCCAAAAGAAGCCCAGAAAGCCCATGTCCAAGCCCAATGCAAAAGTTGCAATTACCAAGTGCCAAAGTTGCAAATACCATATGCAAAAGTTACAATTACTAAAAGAAGAGAAAAGGGATAGACTTCTATTCAATCCTAAATGCTTGTAGGATGAGGCTAAAGATAAAAGGAGAAGAGTGCAAAGATAAAAATTCAAAAATTCGGATTCAGACTGTATATATTTTAGTATTCAGATCATAACTTTTGCTACAGATATTCAAATCCAATGATTTAAGATGCTCCAGAAAGAAGACTTGAATACCTACAACTCTTATATTGATCAAACTTTCCAATTCAGTCAGCAGATAAGCCATATTCGGTGATCAACATGATAAAAAGTTGCAGGACAGATTTGAATTTCTATGGATAAGTCAAAACAAGTTTGGAGATAAAGAATTCAAATTCAGAGATGTTTTACTCCTCTTATCTTCATACGCTTCTTATCCTCTAGTTTTCTCCTATAAATACCCCTGCATAGCAACAGAGGAAGGGCAGATCTCAGAAGCCCAGCGAACTTCAGAGCAAAATCTAGGGTTTTTTGTAGTTTAAGTTTTTCCTTTTTGTAACTTTTATTTTTTTTTTATGTAACTGAGAGTGGAGGATGCTTTCATGGAGGAAGGAGTTCATGCTTGTACTGAGGTAACATCGGTGTAAGTCAACTTTTCTTCCATTGTTAATAGAATCTACTCAAGGTTTGTTTTTGTTTTTTTTCTATTCTTGTTTTATTTTTGTTCTTCTTGTTTTATTTTATTGTTTCTCTCTAATGTCTTGCAAACCATGAGATCTGATCGTTTCGAGACTGCTTAGCCAAAGAAGAGCCCTTTATGGCCTATGGTGATGAACAGATCCTATATGCCATGCTTGAATGCCTTCAGAGACAAGGTAAGTTGTTGCAAACGGATCAAAGGTAAGCAGGGTAGAAGAGGTAGGTATGTGTTTTTAGTTTTTCTTTCTTTCTTTGTAATTTTAGTTTAGACCACCAACTCCACATCTTTCCAACTCATTCTTTTCTTCCCAACTCATTGTAAATACAACACTTCTCATTGTAAATAACAAAATAAATAAAAAAGAGATAACTTACTAACCAAGCTTCCATCGCTAGTCCCTCTCTGAGGATCACGACCCGCATAGCCATTGCTACAGCGGATAGAATTGAGCACCTTGCATATCTCTATTTCTTAAATCTGATATATTATATTTTGTGTGCAGGGAAAATCTCAATCAAAATTTTGGCGCCGTTGCCGGGGAGGGACGGTAAGTTAATCTCTAAAAAAAAAATTATTAACTAATTCTTTTATTCTTTCTATTTGCAGGTTTAGAGAACAGGAAAAATAACAGTGGCAAAGGACATATAACAACTCTGTGCCTCTGCCCTCGAAGGCAGAGCAATAGGGCCTACTACAGATCCGCGGTTCCGTGGCAAAAGCCGCGTTTTCGCGGCCTGAGTAGTTGACTACTCACCCAAGTTTCTGCAGGTTGCTGTAAACTGAAAGATTTGTTTACAGCTCTGTTAAATTTTGTTCTGTGATAAACCTGTACACTGCTAATTAATTAACAGTAACCCATTTGTTGAAAAATAAAAAAAATTAGACTCTTGCATCTTAGGCACGTGTCTATCTAATTTTTTTAAATTTTTTGTTGAAGAGTGCTGGAGACAAGGTACGTTCGCATTGCATATAGACTAGGAAGCACTCTTGGCTGATTTTCTGCTTTGAGTGAATATTTGTCTACTGCTTTACACGTGCACTAAATTGATTTAAGGGCTTGTCCTATAAATAAGATAAGCTGGGGATTTCATCACCCTTCCTTGGCCCACAAACAATCTCCTCACTCACTAACCCAAGCCTAACTAAAAATGAGTAGACGTTGGCCCTAGGGACATCTCGGACTCAATTAGGAGATTATCCTAAGGGGAACGGTGTTGAAATTTGACTCCTGCCAAATCAGTGTCTAGGAAAGAGATTGAGGGCCGAAAGCCCGAAGATTGGTGGTTATTTAATTAAGGAACGTCTTTGACGGAAAACCTCCCACCAATCTTGCCCTGACCTGGCTGATTAACTTGTGGTCAAAGTCTACACCCTACCTCCCGTGGACAGTCTAACCAGTTAGGAGTCGTCTAGGTCATAGGTCTACCCTAACTTAGGTTAGAATTTTTTTCTTTTTTTGTTTGCTTATTTGTTTGTTTTTTTTTATTTCTTTTGTTTGTGTTTGTGTGATATGGCATATAGTAATAATTTTTCTAATTTTAAATACACACCAACCACTTTTTCAGATATTACCAACCCGGCATATCATAACTTTGACCAACCTAGTGTGCCGGAATGGTCTTATCCGAATGAATATAACCCATGCCCCCATCTTATGACCATAATTTTCATACCACTTTCAACTCTTTCAGAGTTCATGGGTTTCGCTTCCCCGAGTCCAAAACCAACTTGTCCTCCGTATCCACCTTGTCCACAATATTCCCAAGATTCATACTCAGATCCACCCATTCAGAATAGAAAACCATCTATCTTGGAAATGATGAGTATGCATGAGTCCAAGCAACAATTACCATCAATCTTAGACATGATGATGCGTGAGTCCAAGCAACAATCACAGAATCTGACCGACTCACAACTTCATCACGATTGTCCCAACAACACTTCCTCTTTTCAAGTCCAATCACAAAATGATGCACCAATCGACTATGAAAAGATGCTTGAAGCCATGACTCAGGCTAGATTAGCTCGTGATCATGAAATAGATATGATGGTGCAATCTTTGCGTTCTCACCGTTCGGCCAATTCTGATATCGCTAACCACTCTCTTAGAGCTGAAGAGTCACATTGCTTTGGACAACAAGATTCTAATTCAGTACCATCATTTAACTTGCCGAAACTCCAAATTTTGATAGTTTGGCAAGTTCTTCCTTTCCTGAAATAGAACTTGAGCATGAATATGATCATGATCTCCCACTTGGTGATTCAATTCTACTTCCTGATTTAATAATGACTTCGGTATCTTCACCTGATTTTACTTTTCCCGAGTCAACATTGGATCCTGTGCCAATTCATCATGAAATTGAATCACCCATTTTTGATGATCATATTGAACTTGACCAATTTTATAATTTTGAAAGTCCCATGGATAAATTGGTAAGTTCTTATTTTTATGATATTGAGCTCAATGAGATATATGACCTACATTCTCAAATCTGTGATCAAGTTCAAATTCTTGAATCATTATTGACTCCTGTTTTGTTACCCAACTTAGGTAATCTTTTAGAGTTAGTGTTGATTCCCACACCTATCATTCCTGAACTTGAATCACCAATATTGAGTCACATTCCATTGTGGGAAGATGATTGTGGACTTGATTTTCAACTTATTGATTTGGACCCACTTCTTGAACCTAGCCCGACTCCTGAACCATTACTTGATTTAAGTTTCTTTCCTGAGTCGGTATTCATTCTCGTACTTATGACGTCCAAGTCAATCATTCCATCTTTTCACACTCCATTAGGGGACAAGGCGGTTGACACAATTGACTCTAAAAATAATTATGAAATTTGAAAATTTGATGGGGTGGAATTATTAAAAAATGATCATACATACATTTTAGTGGGTTATACAAGAGAAATTTCTGGCGGGTTCCTCCGAATACCACATTATCTTGATTGGGTAGCAACGCTTGGCCCAATTAGACCACCACCGAAACCACCACCTTGAGGTAACTTCTGACCTCCCTTCTTCTTTTTCATGCATACATACATACATTCTTACATTAAGGACAATGCATGAGATAAGTGTGGGGGGAGGCTTTACTAACATACTAACATAGGTAGAAACTAACAAAAATTTGCTAATAAAAAAAAGGGGACAATATTTTGACTTATCTTTTGAAAGAAATCTAAGTTAGTCTTAAGAATTAGGAAAATCATGATTAGGATTTCTAAAAACTTGGTCAAAATAAATAAATTGTTGAATTTTTAGGTATAGGAGGAGAAATTGAATAAGTAATTAGTCTTGATTTTTACCTTAATGAAATGTGCATACCTAATGCATATCTAGGATTCTAAGACAAAGACCCTTGTGCCTCATAAAAAAATAATAAAAAAAAGAAATTCACTGATTAGGCTAGATACATGTGCCTCAAGAAGTATAAGTATTCACGCCTAAAGGTGATTTTATGAAATAAAGCCCTTAGTTTTGTGGCCTAGTTCACTCGAATCCTTAAGTCCGTGGGGTGTTTTCTCACCTGGTGCCCTAAAGCCGACCGTTTGGGAGCCACCGACTTTAAATTCGCTACATGGGTGGATTAGAAAGCCTAAGAAAACTAAAAAAAATATTATATATGTATTAACACATATAATAGTCAATTAGTTAGGTATGAGGGCCTCAAGAAGCCTTGATGCTTACACGAAAGAAAATTAGATGAGTTATACATATTAAATAAAAAAATTAAAATATATATATATATAATAATAAAGAGGCATGAGAGTCTAAGTTAAGAAATTCTTAGTAAAAATTCAGAAGGATGCATATGATTTTTGGTAACGAAAAAGACTATATAAAAAATTCAATTTTTGATCCTTACTTAAAATGGATAACAATTTACTTTATAAAGACTAAGTTTAAGAATGAATAAAAATGATGATTCTAAAAACTTATAGATTACTTAGTCTTTTCAAAAGTATTTCAAATATTTTCCTTTTTCATGGATTTTGTGGTGTAAACCGCTGAAAACCCTCACGAGACAATACTCGTCCTCTAGGGTAACCTAGGGGTTTAATGGCTTGTTGCACGTGCTAAGTGCAATCGTGATTCCTACGAAAGTGAGTTAGCTGGTTTAGTTTTTCTTTTTCTTTTTGATTTTTACTCGAGGACGAGCAAAAAGATAAGTGTGGGGGTGTGATAGGTAGTAAAAAATGTATAATTGTCATCACATTTACTATCACATTTTCATATTTATTCATATAATCATGCACTATTACTAATATTTTATTATTTATTGTGTGTAGGCCTTGAGTAATAAAAAATAAAGAAATAAAAGCCCAAAAGAAGCCCAAAAAGCCCATGTCCAAGCCCAATGCAAAAGTTGCAATTATCAAGTGCCAAAGTTACAAATACCATATGCAAAAGTTACAATTATTAAAAGAAGAGGAAAGAGATAGACTTCTATTCAATCCTAAATGCTTGCAGGATGAGGCTAAAGATAAAAGGAGAAGAGTGCAAAGATAAAAATTCAAAAAATTTCGATTCAGACTGTATACATTTTAGTATTCAGATCATAACTTTTGGTACAGATATTCAAATCAGATGATTTAAGATGCTCCAAAAAGAAGACTTGAAGACCTGAAACTCTTATGTTGATAAAACTTTCCAATTCAGTCAGCAGATAAGCCATATTCGGTGATCAACATGATAAAAAGTTGCAGGACAGATTTGAACTTCTATGGATAAGTCAAAACAAGTTTGGAGATAAAGAAGAATTCAAATTCAGAGATGTTTTACTCCTCTTATCTTCATACGCCTCTTATCCTCTAGTTTTCTCCTATAAATACCCCTGCATAGCAACAGAGAAAGGGCAGATCTCAGAAGTCCAGCGAACTACAGAGCAAAATCTAGGGTTTTTTTTAGTTTAGGTTTTTCCTTTTTGTAACTTTTAATTTTTTTATGTAACTGAGAGTGGAGGATGCTTTCATGGAGGAAGGAGTTCATGCTTGTACTGAGGTGACATCGGTGTAAGTCAACTTTTCTTCCATTGTTAATAAAATCTACTCAAGGTTTGTTTTTATTTTTTTTTCTATTCTTGTTTTATTTTTGTTCTTCTTGTTTTATTTTATTGTTTCCTTGCAAATCATGAGATCTGATCGCTTTGAGACTGCTTAACCAAAGAAGAGCCCTTGATGGCCTATGGTGATGAACAGATCCTATATGCCATGCTTGAATGCCTTCAGAGACAAGGTAAGTCGTTGCAAACAGATCAAAGGTAAGCAGGACAGAAGAGTTAGATATGTGTTTTTAGTTTTTCTTTCTTTCTTTGTAATTTTAGTTTAGACCATCAACTCCACATCTTTCCAACTCATTCTTTTCTTCCTAACTCATTGTAAATACAACACTTCTTATTGTAAATAACAAAATAAATAAAAAAGAGATAACTTACTAACCAAGCTTCAATCGCTAGTCCCTCCCTGAGGATCACGACCCGCATAGCCATTGCTACAGCGGATAGAATTGAGCACCTTGCACATCTCTATTTCTTAAATCTGATATATTATATTTTGTGTGCAGGAAAAATTCAATTAGGTTTAGGCAGATTTGCCACCATCTCGTCGTATTTCTTCAAGTACGACTAACCCGAGTCGGTCCCCGCTACGAGCGACGCATTTGGTTTTGTAGTAAGGACAATTGTCTCCTCCCGAGTTAGTTAGTGAGGGGACATCAGTTTTTGCTTCCTAGAAGGAAGCACATACCATATTACAAGAGGAGGCTTTTGTTTTGCTCCTGGACTCCACTGTTGGTAACAGTATTCCACTATTGGCCTTTCACGAGCTCGGGATGAGCCCACATGATCTCTCCTTAAGGAATAGAAATAGGTATAAGACCTTTCTCCTACTGGTGGTGTGGATCTATATTAAGTACCCTTAATTCCTCTTTCGGGATGGGAACTACTCCGGCCGACGTTGGAGGCTGTACCCCGAACTGAAGAAATGTCGTCATGTTAGTTGTCACTTTCTTCTGTTCCAGGCCGAGCTTGAGCACCTCTGAATTAATCAAAGCTTGAAGGATGTCTTTAAAGATGTAACAGCTCTTGGTAGGGTATCCTAACATCCTGTGGTATAAGCAGTAGTTGGGATTGTCGGTTTTGCCGACCACCTCTGGACGTCTAGCTTCAGAAAGCTTTAGTCTGTTGCTCTTATTGAGTAATTTGAACAATGAATCGACATGCTCGTCTTTAAAGGAGTACTGTTTGTTGGAGCGTGGCTGACTTGAAGAGCTACCATTTCTAACCGGTTAGGGTTTAGAGGGAGACTTTGTCTCTGTCGCCAGTGTGTCCTTCCTTTTAGATTTGAAAGATACTTCTGGCGTGCGCCTTGTCGACTTTCGGGTTTGGGCTTATTTTCTTCTGCCCTAACTTTGGCGACAATCTCTTCTGCCTGTTCGCCTTGCTGTACTAACTGTCCAGGCACGACTTTCAACTACTCTTATCTGAGTTAGGAGTGAGGTTTACAAATTGTGACGACATATTTCCACCAGGTGGCCTAGGTCTTACCGCTAGGATATCGGAGTGCCATATTCCAAAATCTCTCCATAAATGCTTTAATTGACTCTCCTTTTCGTTGCCTCATCGCCAGGAGAGTTGAAATAGTAATCTTTGAGTCATCTTCGAAGAAGTGTGTGAGGATCGGTTCTTGATGGAGCCTTCTAGGAGCTTCATAAACCATTCGAATGTGATTCCCTTTAGTGTGCCGATGAACAAACGTGCCAGGATGGCATCATTTGATACTACATTACCTGTCTGAGACTTGAAGTAGTATATGTGATGGTTCGGTGACCCCTTACCGTCGAAGGCCTGTAGGGTCGGAGCTTTAAACTTAGGAGGGTACGAGATAAGATCCCACTCAGCTGGGTACGGCCGGACCACTCCTACTTCTTGGAGGCCTTTCCGATTGGCGAGGGCTTCAAGACGGTGTTCCAGTTTACTCATTCTTTTGGAATGAGTCTCATATTTTCTGAGTTATCTTCCTCTTCAGATGAAGGTTTGGACAACTCAGAGTTAGAATGCTCCTCCTCTTCAGTATATACGAGACGAGCTTTTCCCTTCCTTCCGTTTCCCTTTGGACTTCTTGGAAGGAGTCTTGGCCTTAGGCTTCTTCTTTTTGTCCGCAAGCAATTGTGAAAGCATCTGCTTGAGGCTGTCGATAGATTCTTGTTGAACACGAATCATACTGAGTTGCTCCCTCTGAGTCTGGGCTTACTGCTTAAAGCGCCAGGCCATTTCTTTAGGAGTGTTTGCCATATACGCGAATGCTTCTTTCTCTATAGAAGAGTTCGAGGCCTGTGATTCTGCGATGATAGAGTGTGACTCGCTTACTTTGATACCCGGGCTAGGGCACTGTAGTCCACTGGGGCTATCACGCTAGTTCGACTGCGGGTATGCCGGTACACTTCTTCCAGTTCAGTGTCAGACTCATCAGAACTGATGATTGGCTGCTTCTCCTTAGTTCTGCTTGGCATAGTGCTTGGACCCACCATGTTCACAGTAACTTCAAGGTACTCCATATTAGAGAAAATTCTCCTTGTACGGGAACGACGCCTTTTGGCCGATCAAGAGACCGATATAGATGATAACCGTTTGAACACTAACTGTTTGCTTACATGCGAGCTACAGTGGCATTTAGAGAGCACAGCTATGATAAGCCTTCACAGGAACATGGTGGAGTGATTTGATAAGTACTCCTCTTCTTTGTCAAGCAACCCTTAGATTTGTTGGAGGGGGATCGAAGAGACTAACCTTGAGTCTCTGGGGATGAGGACTTTTTAGTTCCTTCCTGACCTTAACCATTGAAGAGCAAATGCTAATCTTGCGTCGCAAATCCGAGACGTAGGGTTTAGAGATGCAGAGCTCACATTTTTTAGAATAGACTCGGCTCCCGTGTTTTGGCTTTGAAATGCGGGTCTCGTGCCTCTGCTGAGAAGAGACGTGGATCTCGCGTTACTGATTGTCACGTTTGCCTCACGACACTTGAGAAACATAGACTTTATGAGTACCGTATTATGTCATAGAGACACGGGTCTCGTGTCTGTGAGAACAGGCGCGAACCTCGCGTTGCTGAATGTTGCGTCTGGGAGGTGAAGCCTAAAAAATACAAGCCTCTTGAGCTTCGCGTTTTGGTATTCAGACGGAGACTTCGCGCGTCTAATGTGATTCAAAAGAGATGTAGGTGTACGCACACAGAAAAGGTACGAGCTCGAAGTAAGATTTCCTTGAATCAAATTGAAAAATTACAACGGACTAGTATTCCGGTTACAAGGGAGGGAGGATGTTGAATCTTGAATCCTCCCTTTGTTTAAGGCTGGGTTCTTCAAGTGGCGGTGGAGAGTGAATCTTATTCTCCGTTGACCGGGTGACCGTCAAGACCTTCGGGGATCTTCTCCTCGGCTGGTAGAAGGAGTAGCACAGCTCTGTCTACCAAAACTCTCAAAGAGAAGGTAGGCAAAGAGCAACTTGTACGCAGCAAGTTGGCTGAAGAGTTGAGCTCTCTCTTGCTTCTCTCTGTCTGTAGTCTATGCCCGTGTATATGTATGTATGCCTCTATGTCCATGTCTTCATAGCGGCGGGGCTATTTATAGAGGTTTCAGGGGGTGAACGTGCCCCCTAAAAGTGCTCCACAATGAGGGGCTAACTTTCCCGCTATGTGGACGGTGACTGGCCCCATAACCAGGACGGTTATAACTGAGGCGCGGGTTTCGGCCCACGCGCCTTGATACTGAGACGCCGGTTTGGATCCTCGCGCCTTGATCCTGAGACGCGGGTTTGGACTCTCGCGCCTTGATGCTGAGACGCAGGTTCGGACCCTCGCGCCTTGATGTTGAGACGCGGGTGTCTAGCCCTTGCGCCTTGATGTTGAGACGCGGGTTTGGACCCTCGCGCCTTGATGCTGAGACGCGGGTGTTGGACCCTCGCGCCTTGATGTTGAGACGCGGGTGTTGGACCCTCGTGCCTTGATGTTGAGACGCGGGTGTTGGACCCTCGCGCCTTGATGTTGAGACGCGGGTGGCCATAATTAGCCCTGCGTCTAGAACTTGAAACTCTGCTTTTTTAATGGCTTGTCTTTTAGTGATTTTTAGACAGCCTACAGAACCCCTTCCAAAGTTTTTGACATTCCGCGGTTAACTGGGACAGATTTCGAAATACTTTGGACTCTAGCTGAGTTCACCTTTATGACTGGACTGTTAATGCTCCGGGTTTGATCTTATCTGGAGTATGGTCTTCGTGAGTGTACTGTGGAACTCTTTGAAGCCACCAGGGTTGATCGTGTTGAGTGTCTAGATACACAGTCTAAACCTCCCCGATTGCTTTAAGTCTGTCGTGGGTGCACTTTAAACCAGGAGTGGACGGTCGTCTGCTTGTGCCAGTGTACTGTTGAACTGATTTGCAGAAGCAAGGACTGAACGCTAGTTCTTTTTGAAGAGCAGAGATAGTACTGCTTTAAAGACGCGACTTTCATGGGGTGCGTCTTTTGGAAATGGAAACGCGACTGATATTCCATTAGGCAGACGCGATGCTAGGGCGGATTGGAAGGACGCGAATTTCGGAGAGACGCATCTTTTTGGGTAAGGACGCGACTTTCTGGACGCAGCTATGGCTGTGCTGACGGGCGCGTCTATCAAATAGGCGCGGCTGTTGGGTGCGAATCCGTGCTATGTCATGAGTGCACCGCCACTTGTCCTGGGGAACTGACGGGACATCTCTTTTTGGCGCGCGAACTTCCCGGTACATTAAATGAGTTGTCCACGCGTCAAGTGATGACTCGATGCTGAACCAATCGAGCCACGCGTCACGTATCTTTGCGAATCTTTGTGCCTATAAATGGCAACAGTCAGAGAGATACCTCCTTCTCCGAGCGCATCTGTTTAGGGTTTTTTGAGAGAGGAGTCTTCTCTGTTCATCTCTTTTCGTTTCTCCTTCATCCGTCATCGGATTCTTGATTAACGATGGCACTCAAGGCCAAGCAAACTGCATCATCTTCAAAAGCGGCCGTCGCTGAGACCCAAAGGGGCGGTTCCTCCACGCAGGAAGCCCCTATCTCAGGTATAACGCCATCAGGCTTGATCTTCGCCATTAATGGAGTCCCTTTATCTCTAAAAATCCCTTTTTTGAAGGGGAACCGCCAACGCAGAATCGAAACTGTGTTTGATTCTCAGACGCGGTCTTTGAGTTGATAAATAAGGCGCGGGTTTGATGACCCCACCGCTTTTATCCATTTAGGGATGCACTTGTTTATTGAACATAGGGCTCCAGTAAGCCCTGCATTCCGGATTCTTCACTTAGAATATTTCTAATTGTGAAGGGTTCGGACGCGGACTTGATCCTTGCGTTCTGTGACATCAGGTGCTGGTTTTTTATGAATCTTGCACCTGAGTCCGAGTACTTAGAAATTTTTCATAAGTCTTTGATTTTCAAAACGCAGGCTCCCTGCTGGCCTCACGGTCCTCAAGTCTGGATGCAGATTTTCAGGTCTGGACGCGAATTTTGACAATTTCTGCGTCCAGTATCTCTTCTGCGTCTGGACGCGGATTTTCAGGTCTGGACGCGGATTTTGACAATTTCTGCATCCATATCTCTTCTGCGTCTGAACTATAGACACTTAACATTTTTTTGTCTGGATTTTTGATTAGATCTCTGATTAAGTGTCATTTTCTTCTGCAGTGCGACACTCTTCCGGCCCACTCTCCAAGAGGCGCTACTTCGGGCACGTAGGCGGTGCTGACCGTGATTTGACCTTTTTGCTGCAAAGGACCGCACCTGTGACTGCTGACAGGTCGCAGGAGCGCAGGAAGAGGCTCTCCAATGTTGACGTGGCAACCTTTCGGGAGCTTATGACTGACGCGGCATTCACAACGGATGCTCGCGTTCCGCTGGAGAAGCCTGCCTTCTTCTTTGGAGACCATATTAGCGAGGGCGGCTATTCCTTATATGGCGAAGATTATAAATGGCTCCGTCAGATAGGGGATAGAAGATTCTTTCTTCCAAGCATGGAGAGGATGTACCAGCTATCTTATCTTCAACACATGTCCGTCCCTCGGAAAATGAAATGGGAACTTTCCCAATTTGTCCCTGAGGTTACTCTCGGCGACCTAGGCTCCAAAAAGGTATATCGCCATGATAGTCATGATAGGGAGGTTCTCGGCCTGTTTCTAGGGCTGCTCAGGACTGATCACCCAGTTGGGGAGACACCAAAACTTGGCACCACTTTCCTCAACGCATTCATGAAAGTGTGGGGTGATTTTCCAGTCGAGTTCCGTTCGCTCGGGTGGATCCATTCCACTGAGAAGTATTGGTGGGGCAGGATGGTGAGCTTCGTCCTTGCCGACCTTGGAGACCTGTAGGAGCATGCGGAATTATACCAAGCGGTCAGGGCCGTGCAGTATGGTATCCCACCGAGTTCTCAAAACTTCTTTGGGATCCTGGAGCGTTACAATCCTCTGACGGGGACATTCTTCACTTCGATCGGAGAGATGGGTCTCGCCCTGCACGAGTTGTACGAGGTCTCAGGGCTGGTAATGGGGGACTCTCCCTATGAGGAATACGTCCCAACCACTGAGGAGCTTCACCTTATGAAGAAAGAGTCTCCTCGAGTGTACGAGACTTACTGGGAGGTGTTATGTCACTTCCACATTTGCGGTCAGATAACCTCTTGGAGGATGAGGGGAGTCAAGCAGCTGTCTTGGGCAAGCTACTTGTTTAATGGCGTTAATCAGAAAGACCATCCAGTGACCCGATTGGCTCCCAGCTCTGACGAGGAGATTACCGACAGGATCAAGGCTTCTGTAGACTCCTACACCACGGAGTCGAACGAGGATACTTTCGAACCTGACACGGTTTTCAAAAGTTTTCATCATCAAGCCCGGATCGCTATCTCCAATCAAGCACTGTTGGCGGGCTTCTTAATGCTGTGGTTGAAGCGCTGTGTGGTGCCAACGCTGCCACATGAAGTCATTGTTGCCGACGTAGTGTACCCGGCGGTGCTCCTGGCTTATGGTAGGCCCATAGCCCTTCTCCCGGCCATGGCGGCTAGTATTCAAAGCGGGTTGCGGACGCTAACCCAGAATCTGTGCGAGGCAGGGAAGGTTGTCGACTCCCATGGCAAGGCGATTGTCGACTCAGAGGGGAAGCCAACGGTAAAGCGCCCCAACACTCGGGTTGAGCTTCCTTACACGTACCTAATGGCTTGGTACGTTATGCACTGCCCCTCTCTGATGACGCCGGTGTCATGGTGTGAGGGGTTTACCCCCTTCGTACAGCGGTTGGAGGGTTCAACTGGTGTAATACTTACATGTATTACGTTCAGAAGTGCATTCTGTCTGCTTCGAACTACCAGCTTAATCGCTGCTTCCCCGAGATTCCTGGTGCATCTTTCGGGGAACAATTTACTGACTTCGCAGGCCTAGATGACTTCACGAGGCTGTCATCGGGAGTTTTCTGGTGGTTGGTCAACATTCGGCCCGGGTATGTGCTTTTCCGACAAGGGAATTCGTGCACGATCGAGCCGTATATGCCGAATCGCTTCGCCCGACAGTTCGGCTATGATCAACTATATGTCGGCAACCCCAATGCTCGACTCGCCTTCAGTGGGAACTTGTTCGAAGGTGCTCGGGCTTGGTATTATAGCGTGGCTGGAGGGACGGAAGCACTTTTTCGTCTGCCTACCAAAGTGCCGAAGGGCCGTACAAGCTTCAGCTTCTGTACCTGGTACTTCCAAGCCAATCAGACGCCTGATTTTGCTCCGGAGTATTCATGCATCGAGAGTATCAATGCATCTTACGAAGCAAGGTCGACGTCCAATAAACGCTCGCGAGGCGTCGAGCAGTATCTGAAGGCTCTGAGGGAGGTCAGAAGAGGGTCGAGGGAGGAGCCGCGAGCAGCAAAGGCTCGACAGGCGGTGCGTAAGCTTCCTCAAGGCTCTACTTCCACTACTGAGCCTGCCCCAAAGAAGGTCCGGAGAGACTTGACAGCTGCAGTTTCTCCATCCGAGGACATCCCTTCTGGTGTTGAGGAACCGAGGGAAGAAGAGGCGGATGAGGATGATGCCCCCTTAGTCCATGCCCGCAGGTTGCGCAGCAGGGGCCCCAGGATTGTAGAGTAAGGGGAGCCTGCTGACAAACCCACCGCCGCTGACAAGGCCGAGCAGTTCGAAGTCGACATAATGAGCGAAGGTGATGTTGAGATTCCAGGGGTCTCAGCTCAGCCCGGGTCTTCCTCAGCTCACGAGAGGAGAGATGAGGTACAGCAGCCTGGGTCTCCTAGTGTATTCATCTCCAGTCCTCGGATAGTTGACCCCAGCCCTACCACTGGGGTGTTTGGAGGCAAGGCTCCGGTTGCCGAGGTTCCTCGCATTGAACTATCGTCTTCTTCATCTGAAGAAGAAGGGTATGATTCAGGCGATGAGGTCGACTTTGGCGATGAACCCGCTCCTCCTGATCCGAGTAAATTCTCACACATCTCGGAGGAGGAAATATATGGGTGCGAGCCGTTGACGGCATCACCACTAGCGGCAGTTATTCCTGCTAAAGCTGCTGAAGGTACACTACTCGCCTAACTCATCCTTTTAACTAGGAGAAAGATTTTGACGTTTTCTTTTTTATTTGGCCTCATATTGTAGGGCTGGTCATGGTTAGCGAGGCCGCTGCTTCCTCCCAGATCGAGGAGATGATACAAGAGCTGGCCCGGCAGGAGAGAGTTGAGTCTCCTAGTACTGGGGTGCCTCAAGAGAGGGCAATCATCGAGGTCGGGGAGACCTCCACCCTGCAGGATTCACCTAAGAACTTGCCATCTTTGGATCCCCAGCCAGGTAAGGAAATGTTGGTATTTTAAATATTTTCCTTTTACTATCATGGCTGATATTCTTGTGATTTGCAAAGGGCACTGAGGAAGCTCAGGTAGGAGACTTGGCGGTCAGTACCTACCCGGGAGGCCGCACAGCTCAAACCTCGCCAAGGATCCTGAGGAGGCCGAGCTTACTATCCTGTCATCAGTTATGGAGGTTTCTACGGAGGTAGCACCCCTAGAAACGCCAGTGGCTACTCTTGCTCCTGCCATACCCGTGGTCAGCCCGACCCTTGCATCAGAAGAGCCGGCTTACATCCCTTACCCCGTGATAGAAAGGGGTCGGGGAGCACCTCGGGTGATGATACCATGGAGTTCCTGACACGCCAGACGGTGCAGCAGTTCTTTGCCTCGATGCGATCATGTATTGATTTCATCCTGTCTGGGGGTAGCTCCTTTGAATTCGCCCAGACGTTCCTCGGGAACCTGGTCGAGAACATCAGGTTGGCCGGAGGCCCTTCACCAGCCAAGGCGTGTCTGCTGCTGGTGGAGCAGCTGGGACAAAACCTGAGAGAGCTTCAATCCCTGGAGAATGCTGGCTCGGTCCATGAGGCCCAGGAAACTCTAAATAGGCTCCTTGCTGCTCAAGAGCAAGAGCGAAGAGAGGTGGAGGAGAAGATAACCGATAACACCCATCTTCTCGAAGGTTTCCAGGCTGATCATCAAAGGCTAGCGATCGAGTCCAAGGAATCTGAGATGATCATACAGGCTGCAAAGCAGGCTATCCTTGACTCTCGGGCTGCTATAGCCAGAGCTGAGGCCGTGATTGCTATTAACGAACAGAAGCTTGCTACTTCTGAAAAGAGGCTAGCGGAGTTAGAGGCTGCCAAGGCGCAAGTTGAAGCAAACCTCTCTGTTCGTTCGTCCGAGCTGGAATCCCTCCGAGTACAAGCGCAGGAATTTTTATCTGAGGCGGATCTGCGGGTCCAAGCCCTCATGGAGGCTGAAAAAGCGCGTCAACATGAGATACATCGCCTTAGAGAACAGATCCGTTCTTTGGCGAACCAGGACTTTTAGCCTTCTCTTTTTTTTTGTAAAGAAAAGGACACTCTGTTTACTAAGAGTATTTGTATTTACTTTTATCATTTTTGAATAATAAAAGTTTTTGAAAAATTTTTTGCTCCACCTTCATTGCCTCGCTGTGGACGGATTCAATTTCTTAATCACAGTCTTTGATTGTGCTCTCTGGCTGTCTGTGTCAATTTCTTAATCACAGTCTTTGATTGTGCTTTCTGGCTGACTGTGAGTACTGAACTTAGATAAAACTAAGTTCTTTTGACGAAACGCAGCGCCATTCATAGAAAGAGACGCGGCTCTGAGGCACGTATTTCTGACTTGCCAGTGAAGACGCGGCTCAAGCGGACGCGGAGGACGCAGCTTTGAGTGTGGTTCATTGGCCGCAATCCTTAACTTCATCCAGACGCAGAGTTCAGGATACATTAAGGATGTGGTCTTACGCCCCTTAACATTAACGCAGTCAGGGACGCGACGCTGGGACTCAGTGTAAGACCCATAATCATCCATGTAGACGCAGCTCCAAGATGCTTGCAAAGGTGATAGGCCTTCTCTGCTGAAGTTATAAGCCTTAGGACGCAGCTTTATGTGCTTTCCCACTGGGACCCCCAGAATAAGTCCCTTTTGTTAATGGACGCAACCTTGAGCCGTCCGAGGGACGCGGAGCAACTATGAGTCATCCAAGAGACGCGAAGGGCCTTCTAACTTGGAATGAAGGAGGACGCCGCTTTTTGAAAAGAAGGGGCGCGGGCCTCTGGACGCAGCTCTCACACCTGCGTTTTGGCGTAATTTCCCAGGCGTTATAATCAGCCTGTCATAAAGATTCTGTGAAATCTTCAAACGTCAAGTCTTCATTGACGATTGGGAACCCGCATCATCCGTTGTTTCCCGAAGCGGTTTGTCCACGTGTCAGGTCTTCATTGGGCTTAGGCGTTAATGCCTTTTAATGCCAATACGGCACTGGCGGTTAGAGACCAGCGTCTTCGATGCTTCCTGAAGCGACGCTCTACGCGCTCGGCCTTCCATTGGTCTTTGACAGCCGTGCGGTCATTAAGGCCGACAGTTCCAATTGATGAACCATTAATTATGGTTATTATGGGCTGCCTATAAATAGGGCTCACCCTCTCCCCGTATCAGTCTATACTTAGACTGTCTTCTTCTTTTTGAAAGCGAATGCTCTGAGAAACTCCATCTTCTTCAGAGTCTCTAACAGGGACCTGCCTCCATGGATGAAGATGACCCAGAGCTCCCATGCTTCTGTTTGGTCTCTTCAGTAGATTACCACTGTCAAGTGATTTCAATAACAGGAAGCGTCTCCTTGAGCACCTTTTATGTCCGCGCTTCAATGCAGAGAGTTCAACTCTTAACAGAGGCCTCTACGGGTATGTCATGCCGACTTGCCATGATATTTTTGATCCAACCAAGTTTGAATTTTAGTATCATCATCTGGATTTTCTTGTGAAATTTTGGTTGGTGCATTCCTTTTCTTGAATTTGTGCCATCGACTTAAACTTTTCTGAACGCAAGTATTGAAGTCGTTGGCACCTGGCCGCGGGATTTGCACACGGAGCTCGCGTCTTGGGGCCACTGACTTGGAAGAACTTCAACTCGGGCCGAAGGTTTCAGGCCTGAACTTTGCAACTCCTGTTCCTTCAACAGGGAGATGGCAATTTTTGGCGTCTGAGTCTCTTTGCGCTTTTGTGTCTTAGACGCGGATGTGGAACTAGGCCGCGTTTGAATTCTGTATACATCACAGTTTTGATCGCGTCTGTTTCTGTCACCACAGAAATTTGGCTCACCGCGCGGGTCATTCCCGCGTCTGTAGTCTTCAGCAATAACTGCGTTTGCCACTTAGTTTTATTCTGTCGAAGTATACTAAGCTCTGAATTATCTAATTCCCTTGTTTGCTTCTTGCAGGTAGGCTTGATCATCCTTTTTCACGTTCGCTGGGCCCTTGGGAGAATATATCGGCCAGCGAACTTGTTCGATGTTGTCCACAAGGGAAGAAATCATGGTCCCCGTCGTCCATAAGGGAAGAAATCACGGTCCCTGACGGGGACGTAACCCTCACCAAGATCTCTTTGGATCTGATGCACCAGTCATGCTTGCTGGCATGGCATGGTCAGATTGAGTATGGCGGCGGGGGTTGCGGTGGATATAGTGGTGGGTAGCATCCCCTGTGAGGTCTCAAAACCTCCTCTCTTACCCCAGAAGTGACGTCGAGGCAACTCCATGTTCACTGGATAAGCTTCTGGTGGAAGAGATGTTCATCAGGAAGGATCGGATCCCGCCACTTCGGATGGTCAGGTGGAATCGGAGGATTCCGCTGCCACCAGACCTCAAGAACACCATTGCTCTCGGTCAAGGATGGGCTCTTTCGATGTTTACGTCATGCATTGTGGTGCAATCAGTTCCCGATCGTTGTCACAGTATCCAATCCTGCTTTGGCGCCCTTCCAAGCATCCTGTACTCGGAATAACATATAGCTGAGGAGTGAGTGCGACCTCTGAGAGAGAGAGGGACTTCTTTGTACTCCTTAACTGTAACACTCAATCTTATTTTAGTGTATAAGAGAGCGTCTTGTATCACTTTCATATGCCTGGATATAAATAAAAGTGACACTTTTCTTCTTCTTCTTCTATTGTCTTGAATTTTTTTTAGTCAGACGTATAGAAGCAAATATTTTTGAATCGCTAGGGATATGTTACTCCTAACGAGTCAAAGTTTGTAAGAAAGTCCTATTTCAGGAAATTTAACAATGCTGTCAGAGGTGTGATATTTAACTTGACAGAGGTAGAATGATTTTGTGGACTTGTCACTCTATAAAGGAGAATGACAAGTGAAATTCGTACCCCCAGGGAAGACGGGCCTTTATCAAGGTTTAGGATTAACTTGATTAAAGCTCAGCTGGGGGTTTGATGGAAACACTGTTAATGGTGTAGTATTAACCTAACAATGTTTTCAGGTAGACTTGTTATTCTGTTGAAGAGAATAGCAAGTGAATCTAGATCCGCAGGGAATTTAAGAAAATTTTTTACCGTTAGAGGTGTAATATTAACTTAACGGGTTGAATGTAATCTTGTCAGAAGTGTGATGTTAACTTGACAAGGATGTGAGTCAGAGGTGTGATATTAACTTGACTCAGAAATACTTCAGTTTCATTTGAGAAAACCGAAAGTGTCACTGACATAGGTGTGATGTTTAACTTGACAGTGAGGGTAATGCTAGAGGTGTAATGTTGAACTTGGCATTAGTCATCTGGCTTGGATAAGGAAGTCTGAGGGAAAAGTCATGGCTATAGGTGTATTGTTAAACTTAGCAATGACTTGGATGCTAGAGGTGTGGTGTTAACTTAGCATCATCTATTTCAGCTTCGATATGAAAGTCTGAAGGAGAGTGACTGTCAGAGGTGTGATATTAAACTTGGTAGAAACTTGATTACTGTTTAGCAGTGTAATGTTAACTTAACAGTAAGTTGTCAGAGGTGTGATATTAACTTGACACAAACTTGATTACTGTTTAGAAGTGTAATGTTAAACTTTAACAGTAGCTTGTCAGAGGTGTGGTATTAACTTGACACAGATTGGCTCACGATAAGAGCAGTTTGAGGACCTGTCATTCTATTGATAAGAATTGACAAGTGAAAATTTGAAGTGCCAGAGGTATAGTGTTAACTTGGCAAATTCGGGAGTTTGCTACTCCATGCAGAGTTGACAAGCAAAGTTCATACTCGACAAGGAGTATTAAACATTTTCATTACCAGAGGTATAGTGTTAACTTGGTGATGATTGTATTTTGTGGACCTACCATTCTGTGTATGAGAATTGGTAAGGGATTTTGGAGGAAAGAGTGGAGTCAAGTCCACTTAGGATTTTTAGCAAACCCTCAGCTATCAACGGATTTGAGGTGCCTTTACCAACTACCGTTTGAGTCGGGCTAGCCATGCTATTCCCCTCAGCATGATAAGTTGTCGAAGACTTATGTTGGGCTTATAAGCCAACATTTTCTTCTATCCTTAGCCGTCGGAGGCGTCGGATGTTTTAATGAAGAAACTCTTCTTGTCTTGATCAGAGGTGTACTGTTAACTTGATCAGCGGAAGAACACTATCTAAGGATAGTACTTCTTCAAGAATCTGCCATTGATCGGCATCATGAGCGTATCGCCATTTGAAGTTATGAGACGATATGACCCATTTGAGTAGACTGACTCTACTACCAATGGTCCTTCCCATTTGGGCTGAAATTTTCCTTTTGTTTTGTGCGTCATTACCATGGGTCTTCTAACGGCTAAGACAAGATCGCTTTCTTGAAAGTTCGCATTTTAACTTTCTTATTGAAGGCTCTGGTGATTCGAGCTTGGTAGAGCTCGATTTGCTGTTGGGCCTGCAGACGCTTATCGTCTAAGGCTTCCAATTCTTGGAGTCGCTGTTGATGCTTCTCCTCTGTTGTCATCTCTGCTGTCAAGGCGACTCGTAGAGATAGAATTTGGATTTCCAGTGGAAGCACGGCTTCACATCCGTATATCAAAGAAAATGGCGTGGCTTTAGTCGGGGTTCGCACAGTTGTGCGATAGGCCCATAAGCATTCACCCAGCTTGTCGTCCCAGTCTCGTTGACTTTTCGAGACGAATTTTTTGAGAAGCTTGCCAATGGTCTTGTTGAAAGCTTCTGCGAGACCGTTAGCGGCGGGATAGTATGCCGTTGAGGACACACTCTGGATTCTAAACTTAGCGCAGAATCTCTGAAAAGCCTGGCTGATGAACTGGGGTCCATTGTCGTGGACAATTCGCCGAGGTACACCAAAGCGGTAAATGACGTGATGTTTCACGAACTTGATCACGTTAGACGATTTCACCTCCTTCAAAGGGATGGCCTCAGCCTATTTGGAGAAGTAATCGGTTATTGCTAAAATGAACCGATGTCCTTTTGATGATGGTGGGCTGATAGGGCCAACCACATCCATCCCCCACATTTCAAATGGCCAGGTAGAGGTTGTAGAATGAAGGTACCCTGGTGCCTGATGGATGAAATCACCATGCACCTGGCAAGCGTGACATCTTTTAGCATAGGTGGCGGCGTCGGCAATCATCTTGGGCCAATAGTAACCCAACCTTTGGAGTCGATGTGCCAATTTTGGGCCAGGTTGATGGGCTCCACACATACCGTCGTGGGCTTCTTTCAATACCTCTTGGGCCTCCTTTGGTGAGAGGCACCGGAGCAAGATCCCGTCATGCGATCGACGATACAACGTTCGTGTAATCGCATTGTAGTAAAATTTAGGGGCTTTCCTTCGAATGGCAGCCGCTTCCCTGGCGTCCTCAGGCAGGATGCCGTACAAGACATAGTCGATATAGGGGAATGGCCAGTCTTTAAGCTCTGGACTGGTTGACAATTTCAGCGCTTCTTTGCCTTGACAATCTCCTTTTGACTCCTGATAGTCCTCGAGAGCAGTTCTCGGGCAATACAGGTCATGGCTGTAGACGAATACTTTCTCCATTGCTCCAGCTGGAAGAGCTAAGGAGGCCGCGAGGGATGCGAGTGCATCTGCATGCGCGTTTTGCCTGCGCGGTACATGATCGATGTAGAAGTTTATGAACCTCTCGGCCATGCGGATAGTTGCGTTGTAGTAGGGTACTAGGTCTTCATGTCTGACTTCGTACTCCCCGCGAACTTGGCTGACGATGAGTTTAGAGTTACCGTATGCCTCGAGATTTTTAACGCCAATCTCGTCGGTGAGCTGCATCCCAATCAAAAGAGCGTTGTACTCTGCTACATTGTTGGAGCAAGATTTGGTAAGCGAAATGGCTCGGGGAATCACATAATTCTGTGGGGAGACGAGTACTATTCCTACCCCCGCTACTATGTGTCCCTTTGGGCTTGTTCTGGATGCACCGTCAAAGAAGAGCTGCCACACTTGACTTTCAAACGATGTCTGAGTCAAACAGACTTCGGGGACCTCATCTGGGAGATCCTCGTAGACTTTGGTTGCCCTCGGATCTGGGTGCTCAACTAGGAAATCCGCCACCCTTGTTCCTTAATAGCCTTCTGTGGTAAAAAGTGCATCTCATATTGGGATAGCAACATGGCCCATTTTGCCAGCCGGCCGTTCAATGATGAAAGCTTAGTCATAAGTAACCTCAGGGGGTTGACTTTTGATATGACGTTTATAGTTTAGCCTACCAAATAGTGTCGCATTTTCTGAATGGCGAACACTAATGCCAAACATTCCTTCTCGATCGGGTTATACCGATGTTCGGCTCCGATCATTATTCTACTCAGATAGTAGATTGCTTGCTCACGTCCTTGATCGTCATTCTGAGCTAGTAGAGCTCCCAAAGAATGATCCATTGCTCGGACGTACACCAGGAAAGGCTTTCCGGATACCGGAGCTGCAAGGACTGGTGGTTGGGTGAGGTATTTTTTGATTTCCTCAAACGCTTGTTGGCAAGCGTCATCACAAATGAACGAGACACCCTTCTTCATTAACTTAGCGAAGGGTTGGCATCTTCCGAGAGGTTTGAGATAAACCTGCGGATGTACGCCAATCGTCCTTGCAATCCCCTGAGTTCCTTGAGATTTCTTGGGGGTTGCATCTCCTGGATAGCGCGAACCTTTTCTGGGTCCAAATGGATTCCGACGGAGGTTACAATGAATCCTAAGAATTTACCACTGGCCACCCCCAGGAAGGACTTGGTGGGATTCATCTTCAATTGATGAGCTCGCATGATGTCGAAGACCACCTTCAGGTCAGCTATGTGATCACCTTTAGCGCGACTTTTCACCGCAATATCATCTACATAACATTCCACTGTTTTACCCATTTGCTGTTGGAAAATGGCGTTCATGGCCCTTTGATATGTTGCCCCCGTATTCTTTAGTCCGAAGGGCATGACGGTATAGCAGTAGACCCCCAATGGTGTCCTGAAGGAGGTGTGCTTTTCGTCGTCAGGATACATTTTGATTTGAATGTATCCTGAGAACCCGTCCATGAAGGACATTCGCTCGAATCCACAAGTATTGTCAATCATGACGTCTGTGATCGGCAGTGGGAATTCGTCTTTGGGGCAGGCCTTGTTTAGATCACGAAAATTAATGCAGATCCGGATCTTTCCATTCTTCTTATCAATGGGGACGATGTTGGCTACCCAGTCGGGATGTTGTTCTTCCCGGATGAAGCTAGAATCTATGAGCTTTCTGACTTCTGATTGAATTGCCTCCATTATTTTTGGACGGAACCGTCGTTGTTGTTTGACAGGCTTTACGTCCGGATTGATGTTGAGGCGGTGCATAGCCACTTGAGGATCAAGTCCGGGCATATCTTCGTAATTCCAGGCGAAGACGTCTCTATACTCTTGAACAAGAGATATGAGATCCTTTTTCTCTGACAGTGACAGGCCGTCGCTTATGAAGATGGGCTTAGGGTTAGTCTCATCTCCTAGATTGATCTGGACAACCTTGTCTTCTGTGGGTGGCTCGCGCTGTTCAAAGCGGGTGTCCCAAAGAGCATTTAAATGTTTGATCCAAGGATCTGCATCGGATTGGATCATTTCTTCATCTTCGTCTTCCAGGTGGCTTGTTGAAGCCATATTCACCGAAAGTTCCTTGAAGATGTTGCCGACACTAACATCTGACTCCCAAGATGACGTGCCTGAAGAGTAATCATTGCTTGACGATTCTCGAGAATCAGAGGCTGATGGGACCGGAGTTGATACATAGCCTAAACCCCTGCGCGTCCGATGATAATAATCGGGGGCTTTCCCTTTCGGCACAAAGGATCGAAGTAGCGTTCTCCTTCCTTTGCCGAAGTTCAACCCGAGTCTGTTTGTTAGGTCGTACCCCATGCATTTCATCATTTTGAGCGCTTTTGGTTCATAATGACTGAACTGAGGGGATTCCTCCTTGCCTCCCGATTCTTCGTGGGGCGTTGGTTCAGACGAGATTCGCCCAAAAAGAATTGGTTTTTGGCCTTTCCGTCTTGCTGGAACCATAAATATAGATTCTTGCGCATTACCATTATCTTGGTATGTCTCGAAGGACGATTTCACTGGTACATGCAACGATGTCAAAGCATCCATTGCCGACCAGAGATCATCGTCTACTTTGGTGCTAGTGTCTGACGGTACTGAATCAGAAGCAAACACAGAAAAATACGCTAAATCTAATTCTTCATTAATGTACCAACCGCCTACATCGTCGGTGGTATTATCAACATCGAGCTTATTAATGCTCTTTACAAGTGGTTCCAACTCCCACAAGCACTCTTCTTTTTCTGGCTCGGTGTCAGCTTCGTTTCCAGAGTCTGGCTCCTCTGGTTGCGGGACTTCATCCGTCTCCACGGGATCTTGGTACAGTAAGGAGTCTGTGAAATAATTTTCAACTCCCTTGAACGGATGCCTTTCGGCAATCAATGTCTGCACCTTTCCATTCTCGTCAATGTATTTCATGACTTGGTGGAGAGTGGAGGGAACGATGGAGTTGCGGTGAATCCACGGCCGCCCCAATAGTAGGTTGTAGGAAGTGTCGGCGTCATGACGTAGCATGTTACTTCCGACTTTAGACTTCCAATCTGGCATTTGAGCTTGATCTTCCCCATTGGACGGGTTCCATTGGCATTGAACCCATAGATAGTCGTCTGGGTAGGGCTCAAACGATGAGTAGGAATGCCCAGATGTTGCATGACCCGGCGAGGCATGATGCTCAACGCGGACCCTGGATCTACCTGAATGCGGTTCACCTCAGATGATCCAATATAACCTGTGAAGTACAGGGGTCGATCATGCTTCCCTTTAACCTGCATATCCTCTGCCGTGAAGGTGATGCAGGGGGCATTTTGGGAGGTGTGGAGGCAATTCTCTACATCTTCCTCCTTTGGTACCTGGGTCATGAAGACCTCAGCATTCACCAGAGCCTCTTGTAGAGCTTCTCTGGTTGACTTCGACAGCCTAAGAAGCTCATATAGAGTAATCCGCGCCGGAATGTTGGCCAATTGAGCCAGGACATCAAAACGATAAGGTGCCGTGGATCCTTCCACTATGCCCTTTGGAAGGGCTCGAGAGAATCGAATCTCCTTCTGTTTCTCCACCGGTTGTTTTGTGGATGGCTTGGTTGGCTCTGCAGCTGGTTGTGGAGGGGTTACCGCCATTTTACCATACTGCTTTAAGTAGGGCTGTCCTGAACGGGTTCCCGCCACCAGCCGACCGGGTTCTACGGCCAGAACTATTGTCTCCTCTTCTGAGTCGGTTAGCGAAGGAATATCGGTTTTCGCTTCTCGAGAAGAGGCACACACCACATTGCAGGATGACGCCTTTGCTTTGCCTTTGGACTTCTTGTTGGTTACAGTAGTCCATTGCTGGCTGTCAACAAGGTCAGGGTGGACCCACATGATTTCCCCTCGAGGCGTGGGAACAGGTACCAAGCCTTTCGCTTGCTGCTGGTGAGGGTCTGTGTTGACCACTATTAGTTCTCCTCTTGGGATAGGGATCACCTCCGAAGGTGTTGGGGGTAGTCTTCCAAACTGGAGAACTGACGTCATATTGGCCATCACTTTCTTCTGCTCTGGTCGGAGTTTTAATATCTCCGCGTCAATCAGAGCCTGAAGGATGTCCTTGAAGACGTAGCAGCTTTTGGTGGGGTGTCCCAACATCCTGTGGTATAGGCAGTAATTGGGATTGTCGGTTTTACCGACTTCTTCAGGGCGCCTGGCTTCAGGAAGTTTCAGTCTATTGCTCTTGTTAAGTAGCTTAAAGAGCGAGTCGACATGCTCCTCCTTGAAGGAATACTGCTTGTTGGTGCGTGGTTGGCTTGAAGAGCCACTCGCCTTGGCCGGTTGAGGTTTGGCGGGAGATTTGGTCTCCGTTGCCAAGTTATCCTTCCGCTTCGTCTGGAGGGATGTGTCTGGCGCACGCCTAGTTGACCTTTCCGGCTGCGGCTTCCCTTCTTCTGCCCTGACGCGGGCAACAATCTCCTCAGCCTGTTCACCTTGTTGGACCAACTGCTTCCAGGTGCGGCTTTCAGCAACTCCTATTTGAGCAAGGAGTGAGGTTTGGAGATTGTGGCGGCATGTTTACACCAGGGTGACCTGGGTCATGTCGCTCGGACATCGGAGTGCCACATTCTGAAATCTTTTCACGAAAGATTTAACGGACTCTCCCTTTCGCTGTTTGGTAGCCAAAAGGGTAGGCATCGTGACTTCTGAGTCATCTTCGAAGAAGCGTGTTAAGAATAGCTTCTCCAAATCACCCCAGTTCTTGATGGAGCCCTCCGGGAGTTCCATAAACCATTCAAAGGCGAGCCCTTTCAGGGTGCCAATGAACAGACGCGCCAAGATGGCATCGTTGTCTACCACATTCCCTGTTTGGGATTTAAAGTAGTAGAGGTGTTGGTTGGGTGACCCCTTCCCATCGAATGCTTGGAGGGTTGGAGCCTTAAACTTGAACGGGTACGGAACCAAGTCCCACTCGGCCGGATAAGGTCTGACCACTCCTGCTTCTTGGAGGCCTTTGCGGTTGGTGAGGGCCTCAAGGCATTGCTTTAATTGATTCATTCTTTCGGAATGAATCTTTTCCTGATTTCGGTTGTCCTTCCTTCGCGACGAGGATTTGGACGAATCTGAAGTGGGCTTCTCTTCATCAGGGTGCACAGAAGATGAGCTTTCTCCCTTTTTTTTCTTGCCCTTGGGCTTTCTGGAGGAAGATTTATCGGCTGTCTTCTTTTGGTCTTCGAGCAACTACGCGAGCATCTGCTTGAGGGAGTCGATGGATTCCTACTGAGCACGAATCATATCGAATTGTTCTCTCTGGATCTGGGCTTGTTGTTTCAAACGCCTAGCCGTCTCCTCAGGAGTGCTCGTCATATAGATGAAGGCCTCCCTCTCCTTGGAAGAGTTTGAGGCCTGCGACTCTGCTACCACAGAATGAGAGTCGTTCACTTCAATGCCCCGGGCTAGAGCATTATAATCAATCGGAGAATTGCCCTGGTCCGGGTGCGAGTGTGTCGATACGCTCCTTCCGGTTCAGAGTCAAACTCGTCAGAGCTGACTGCAGGCTGTTTTCCCCTGCTCCTGCTTGTCATATTCGCAGTGAGCTCTGGGTATTCAGCGTCAGAGAACACCCTCCGCCTATGAGAGCGTCTTCTTTTGGCTGACGGGGGTATCAGGGTCAGCTGTCTAACTAAAGACTGCTGGTGCACACCTGAACTACAACGGCACTCAGAGAGCATAGAGATGAGCTGTTGGCAGCAACATGATGAAGTGATCTGATTAGCACTTCTTTTCTTCGTCAAATAATCCCTTAGATCCACGGGAGGGGGATCGAAGAGATTAGCCTCGCAACGTCGGAGACGGGAGGCATCCATGTGCTGTACAGCCTGGACGCAGGATTCAGGGACGCGATTCTCGCGCCGCAGCTATACGACGCGCGTCTGGCGTCTCTATTGAGATGAGACGCGATTGTCGCGTTGCTGCTTGGTGCGTCGGGGCAGAGACGCTTGAGAGAGAGTGGGCTGCTGGGCCCCACGCCTATGGGCGCGTGCCTCTTGTGCTTGACGAGGCGCAGAGGCTTCACCTTGGCGTTTGGTGAGTTGGTCTTCAGAGGACCTAACTTGGGGAATCTCGCGTTTGGGCCGCCAAACGCGGACCTCGCGTGCTAGATGTGGCGGAGCTAAGACGCCAGTTTGTACGTCGCGTCCTGCCTCAGTTGGACAATCAGAAGTTTCAACTTGCAGCTGACGCGCACGCCTCCTCTGTCGACGCTCAGCATTTCGGTTGCGTTGTGGAGGTGGATAGAGACCAACGATGACCTGATGCTGGACACCAGAGATTTTGACCACGCGGGTCTCCTGAGAGACGCTGACGCGTGTGTTCCGCGCGGCGCGGTTGGTCGCCACGGCTGTTGTGCCTGAGACCACGCGGGCCTCCTGAGAGGCATTGGCGCGTGTATCCTGCTTGGCACAGTTGGCAGCAGCAGCGCCCGAGAGAGCCTCAGATCGGGCTTCGGGGCCATTCCCCGTCGAGACCCTGCGGCAGACGCGGGTCCTTGGGCTCTTGGAGCCGGAAGAGAGAAACTCTTCGTACTTCGCCTGGTCGAACTCGACAACGAGCGATTCGACCATCTTCCCCTTACAGAGGACGTCACCTTGCGTCACGATTTGCTCATCGGTAACAAATGAAGTCCCCAGCGGAGTCGCCATCTCTTGTACGCACACGGAAAAGGTACGAGCTCGAAGTAAAATTTCCTTGAATCAAATTGAAAAATTACAACGGACTAGTATTCCGGTTACAAGGGAGGGAGGATGTTGAATCTTGAATCCTCCCTTTGTTTAAGGTTGGGTTCTTCAAGTGGCGGTGGAGAGTGAATCTTGTTCTCCGTTGACCGGGTGACCGTCAAGACCTTCAGGGATCTTCTCCTCAGCTGGTAGAAGGAGTAGCACAGCTCTGTCTACCAAAACTCTCAAAGAGAAGGTAGGCAAAGAGCAACTTTTACGCAGCAAGTTGGCTGAAGAGTTGAGCTCTCTCTTGCTTCTCTCTGTCTGTAGTCTATGCCCGTGTATATATATGTATGCCTCTATGTCCATGTCTTCATAGCGGCGGGGCTATTTATAGAGGTTTCAGGGGGTGAACGTGCCCCCTAAAAGTGCTCCACAATGAGGGGCTAACTTTCCCGCTATGTGGGCGGTGACTGGCCCCATAACCAGGACGGTTATAACTGAGGCGCGGGTTTCGGCCCACGCGCCTTGATACTGAGATGCCGGTTTGGATCCTCGCGCCTTGATCCTGAGACGCGGGTTTGGACTCTCGCGCCTTGATGCTGAGACGCGGGTTCGGACCCTCGCGCCTTGATGTTGAGACGCGGGTGTCTAGCCCTTGCGCCTTGATGTTGAGACGCGGGTTCGGACCCTCGCGCCTTGATGCTGAGACGCAGGTGTTGGACCCTCGCGCCTTGATGTTGAGACGCGGGTGTTGGACCATCGCGTCTTGATGTTGAGACGCGGGTGGCCATAATTAGCCCTGCGTCTAGAACTTGAAACTCTGCTTTTTTAATGGCTTGTCTTTTAGTGATTTTTAGATAGCCTACAGTAGGCATGAGCCTTACATCCTGTATCTACTGGACAGATGATTTTCCAAGCTCTTGCATCTATTATCGACGTACGGGGTGCCTTTGTCGACGTTCAGCATTATGGTTATGCTTCACAGATATTTAGGAACCCCCGATAACCTGAAGCTGAGCAAGAAAAAGGGCATGGCAAGATTGGCCTTCAACAATGTTAGCCTCGCGGGTCTCGTGAGAGACGTTGACTTATGCCACGCACGCGATGCGACCAGAAATGGCGCTCTTTGCGAAGGCCATCTTTGGGGAAGTCTCCGAAGAAACTTAAGAGTGGATCTCTGAGGAGACCCTGCGGTCCTCAGGCTTTTGAAGCAAGAAGAGAGGAACTCTTCATACTTTGCCTGGTCGAATTTCACGACAAGTGACTCGACCATTTTTCCCATGAAGGTGACGCCACCTTGCACCACAACTTGCTCATCAGTGAAGAAAGTAGTCACCAGCAAAGTCGCAATCTCTTGTTTACTCGAAAAAATTAAAAATCAAGCTTCTTATTTTGATTGTAAAAAAATTATAACGGATCAATAATCCGATTAGAGGGGAGAATGATTGGATCTCCCTTTATTTAAAGTTGGGTTCTTTACGTAGTGGAGGAAAGTGCATCTTGTTTTCTGCTGACCAGGTGAACATCAGGTTCTTCTGAAAATCTTCTCTTCAGATCACGGACGGAGTAGCACATCTCCTATCTAATGGAATCTCAAAGAGATTTGGTAAAATCTTGGACTCAGCAAGTTGGTAGAAGAGTTTAACTCTTTGTCAGTATTCCTCAGCTGAAATTTTGATCAAAATTCGACCAAGTTCGACCGACCAACCACCTTCTTCTCTTTTCTCCCCTTTTTTTCAATAGCCAACTGAGCTATTTATAAGGGTTTTAGGGGTAAAACTGTCCCCTAAAAATCCTCCATAATGGAGGTTAACTCCCCGCATTACGTGGGCAGTAATTAACCCGGTAATGAGGGCAGTTACACTGAAACGCAGGGCTCTTCTGCAGTTGAAACGCGGGCTTCGAGATTGTCTAGACGCGGGCTTCAAAACCTGCATCTTGGCATTGCAGTGATGCTAGGACGCGGGCTTCGAGCATCGCGTTTTGACACTATAGTGATGTTTGACATGGACTTTGAGCTATGCGTCTTGACATTGTAGTGATGCTGGGACGCGGGTTTCGAGCCTCGCAATTTGATACTGCGGTGATGTTGAGACGTGAGCTTCAAGCCCTACATCTTGGCATTGCAGTGATGCTGGGACGTGGGTTTTGGAGCCTCGCATTTTGACACTGCGGTGATTTTGAGACGCGGGCTTCGAGCTCTGCGTCTTGGTATATAGTTTATGAAATTATATATTAGGGAGGGATTTTGGTTGCTGCTTTAACTGGATTGCAAGCAAAGGTACAAATCACTTACTGCAGTAGTTTAAATATTTTCACGCAAGTTTGTGCATTATCTAAGAGTATATATATTTTTTGTATTGTACTACGAGGGTGTGGCACTAGCTAGGATTCCAAAAGTGAATTTTGCAATTATCATAGATGAGGCAGCATTCTTGTCACCAGCCTTGAGAGAACAAGGATATTCACAAAAAATTAGATTCAAATCCGCTTCACTTTATAGGTAAGTTCATTTATCATTTCTTATTGTATGCTTCCTCTCTCTAGGGTTCCAAATCCTCATTCTTTATTTTGTTCAGTTCTTTCCCAAGTTAATGACTACAAACATATAATTTGTTGTCTTAAAAATCTTACCTCCCCTTGCTTGTGATTTACATATTAACTTATGAATTTAGTGATTTGTTGTATAAAGAATTTCTTTTCCTTTGCCAATATACAAAATTTCTATGTGAATTATAAAAATTCTTATAGTCTAAAAAAAGTTAAATAGAAACTTGTCACTAATAAAAGTCATTTGAATTTTAGTTTTTCTATATATAAATATTTTTGGTTTTTCCCCCTACATTAAACCTCTCAAACTTATCTTTTTGTATATCTACTCTAAAAAAACACTATTTGCGTGTATATCCTTAAAATTTGTTTATCTATCCAAGTTTCTAATTAAACATAAAATTATTCTAAGTTTGTGTCCAACAATTAATTAAATTTTTTTTGGCTTGTTGTTGGTAATAGGTGAGATGGACTTTTTGAGGCAACGTGGAGAGTTACTGCTTGAAGCTTTCATTGAACAACTTATAATCAATCGCCCTGAGGGCCACATTATCCCAAAGACTTGGTAATTTTATCATCTTAGTTCAATGAATACTGATATCTTTACTATGAAAAAGTAAATTTTTTGATGGGTTTGAAATTACTATGGTGTATCAAAAAAGAAATTGAAATTGTATCAAATACTAGTTATTATTAAAATTATTTTAAATGCTAGTGTGCGAGCTAGTCAAATAGTTCACGCAGAAAAACTTACTAGAAAAAAATTATACCTATATATCTGCAATTCCTTGATATCATTTTTCCAATTTCTTTACAAAGGAGAAAGATATAGGGACAATACTTAAATTCATTAGAAAGATGAGGAGGATTTATTAGAGGAACAAATGTAACAAATGAAGTAGTAAGACAGACAGCTGGTTGCAGTCTTCAATAAGTTTTTAGGTTAGCTCAAGCAAACCATTATGGAGAAAAGTTTTCCATTTTCTGATGGGAAATTAGGTTCTCTTGTAAAAAAATGTGTATATCATTAAACTTTCTATTATCAGGTGGAAAGGAGAAGCAAATTAGCATGGATAATATGTATCATTTTGAGAAGTACAAATCCCTGATGGGCAATTAATTTGATCCTAAACAATACAAAATGCAGACTTCAAAGCAAGAAATTGAGCAATACCCAAGTGCCAAATCCGAATCATATTATGTCATCGAACTACATTCTAGATTTTAAAGAAATAATCCATGTTAGGATATCTTGAATTTTGACCCTAGTTTGTTTCAGTGACCTTCTGCTATGTGACCTTTCTAGAGTTGAAGCTGAGGGGAGCACAAAGAGAAAACATTCAGTTGGACGAAAAACAATTTAATCTTGTTACCTAAATTTTCTCGGTACTAATTCAGTAGTTATATTTTGTACTTACACTTGTCGAGGAGTATTTTTGAGTTTTGATATTGGGAAACAATTTTAGATTATAGTGTTTGTTTATATATAGCCTTCAAATGATTATTCTTGGTTTTGTGAGTTATATCATCTTTCATAGGTGAATAATTAAGAAATGTGTATCTCTTGTATATATTGTAACTTTCTCTCTCTTGAAATAGCGAAACTATATGTTGTTGACAGAGAGCATAGGACTTGCTCGTTAAATCTTTGTGTTTGCGTTTGTATTTATCATGATTATGTGCTCATGCCATAACAATCCTGATTATGCATTGATTGAAACACAGAGACAAACATACATGGAAATGAAATGAAACACTGGTACGATTACAGAAGCAAAGCATGTGCCCTTGTAGAAGAGGTCCATGAAGGCACTTATTTAGCTAGGAGGCAGGCAGACAGGCTTATTATTTATTGGCTTTATGCTTGCAGTTGTATGCATGCATGGGCATATATACCTAGCCTGGAGTTGATCTTCTTTTTCTGTCAATTGGTACTGAAGAAGGCATGCAGGTCGGCCCTGAGCTTCTTTGCCATGTCTGACTCTGGGTCAGAGAACCAGAAGACATGATCAACACCTTCATACACCTGTGGCTCAAGCTCTCCTTTCCACCCGCTCTCCTTCAAGCCTTCAACATAGGCGTTTCCCCTCGGATACAAAAATCTTTGTCTGCCAAACAAACAAAAACCTTGTCGCATCCCAATCCTCTGAGGCTGGGTGCATCCGGGGCCAGCGGATTCACCCTGGGGTCAGTCGGAGACAGACCTGCACAAATCCAAGCCGCATTGAGCGCACACCTTACCACCTCGCACGTGGACTCGCCCGGAAGTGGATCGACCCCCCAGAAGTAAGGACACAGCAGTGCGATCCCTTTAATCTTCATCTCTCCCGCTGCAGCTCCAGCTCCAGTATATTCCATTGTCAGGTTGTGTGTGATGTTGGCCCCCGCGCTGTCCCCGGCCGCAAACACGCGGTCCAGGTCTCCATGCTCCGCCACCCACTCATCCACACCTCTGAATACCCACTTGAGTGCAAGCAGTGCGTCATCGTAAGCAGCTGGGAGTTTGTTTTCAGGGGCGAGGCGGTAACCAACAGAGACGGCCAGGAGACGAGATTGCTGGGAGAGGGCTTCCACAAAAGTGTGAATGTCCTCGTCGAAGGGGGACCCCTTGAAGAACCCGCCGCCGTGATAGTAGAGAAGGATTGGTAGCTTCTCTGCAGGTTGTGAGTCGGGGAGGTAGAGGCGGGCTCTCACCTTGCTTCCGATCGCCAAGCTTACGTCTTTGTACTGCACACCACTACTGCCGACTTTAGCAATGTTTTGGTTGTCGCTGTTGGCACCCTCCGCAGCACGGCCACCGCAGAGGCGGAGATCAAAATCACCCATTTTCATCTCCATCTTAATTAATTAATTACTCTCTTAACTTGAGGAACTTAGCCTTGCTTTTAGCTCTGTGACTGAGATTTTGAGTCATGAGCAGCTGAATTTATAGGGTACTGATCAGTGACATGATCGGAATGCACACTCCCCCATTAAATCAACAACACGTGAAAGATTAATTTAATGATCCATATATTGCAAACTATTATTTTAAGATGATGCATGGTACAATTACACAAGTAACGTGATTGCTTGGCTTGCTTGCTTTATAGGCCGGTTTGTTGGTTTGTTTGTTAGACATGGTTCGATGTCTAATTCATTTTGAATTTTGAAGCACATTTTATGTACTGTACTCAGTTTGGTTTGTTCCATGAGCCTACAGCATGCGGGTGGGTGGAGTGTAAAACAGCCGCCCATGTGTAAGGTATGAAATTGCATGGAGTACTCCATTGTTTTTCTGATAACATGGCTTCATATATCTTATCTCAATCAATCGCAACAGATGATCCATGCATATGGATAAATTTTGAACTGAATGAACCTGTTCCCTTCTTCGCCAACTTTGGTCAGTGAATTACTTAGAACCCCTAGAGTTGACGATTCAGCAAGGAGGAGAATTCGGTGATTAATCTTTTAATAATAATTAATATCAAAAGAAACACGAAATCTTGATTTTTTTTTTCTTTTTAGAAAGAATCTGGAGGTCACCATCGATGTCTAATTCATTTTTGAAATTTGAAGCACATTTTACGTACTGAGTCTGGTTTGTTCCATGAGTCTACATCAGTAGCAGAATGATGGTAAAGTGTAAAACAGCCGCCCATGTGTAAGGTATGAACGTGCATGGAGTACTCCATTGTTTTTCTGATAACATGGCTTGATATATCTCATCTCAATCAAACGCAACAAATGATCCATGTATATGGATAAATTTTGAACTGAATGAACCTGTTTCCTTCTTTACCAGCTTTGGTCAGTGAATTACTTAGAACCCCTAGATTTGACGATTCAGCAAGGAGGAGAATTCGGTGATAAATCTTTTAATAATAATTAATATCAAAAGAAACACGAAATCTTGATTTTTTTTTCTTTTTTGAAAGAATCTAGAGGCCACCCTCGATGTCTTTTTCATTTTGAATTTTGAAGCACATTTTATGCACTGAGTCTGGCTTGTTCCATGAGTCTACATCAGTAGCAGAATGCGGGTGGAGTGTAAAACAGCTGGCCATGTGTAAGGTATGAACATGCATGGAGTACTCCATCGTTTTTCTGATAACATGGCTTGATATATCTCATCTCAATCAAACGCAACAAATGATCCATGTATATGGATAAATTTTGAAGTGAATGAACCCGTTCTCTTCTTCGCCAGCTTTGGTCAGTGAATTACTTAGAACCCCTAGAGTTGACGATTCGGCAAGGAGGAGAAGTCGGTGATTAATCTTGTAATAATAATTTATATCAAAATAAACACGAAATCTTGATTTTTTTTTTCTTTTTAGAAAGAATTTGGAGGTCACCCTCGATGTTTAATTCATTTTGAATGTTGAAGCACATTTTATGTACTGAGTCTAGTTTGTTCCATGAGTCTACATCAGTAGCAGCATGCGGGTGGAGTGTAAAACAGCCGCCAATGTGTATGGTATGAACGTGCATGGAGTACTCCATTGTTTTTCTGATAATATGGCCTGATATATCTCATCTCAATCAATCGCAACAAATGATCTATGCATATTAATAAATTTTGAACAGAATTAACCCGTTCCCTTCTTCGCCAGCTTGGTCAGTTAATTACTTAGAACCCCTAGAGTTGACGATTCAGCAAGGAGGAGAATTCGGTGATTAATCTTGTAATAGTAATGTATATCAAAAGAAACACGAAATCTTTTTTTTTTCTTTTTAGAAAGAATCTGGATGTCACCCTCGATTTTGAAGCACATTTTATGTACTGAGTCTGATTTGTTCCATTAGTCTACATCAGTAGCAGCATGCGGGTGGAGTGTAAAACACCGCCCATGAGTAAGCTATGAACGTGCATGGAGTACTCCATTGTTTTTCTGATAACATGGCTTGATATATCTCATCTCAATCAATCGCAATAAATGATCCATGCATATGGATAAATTTTGAACTGAATGAACCTGTTCCCTTCTTTACCAGCTTTGATCAGTGAATTACTTAGAACCCCTAGAGTTGACGATTCAGCAAGGAGGAGAATTCGGTGATTAATCTTTTAATAATAATTAATATCAAAAGAAACACGAAATCTTGATTTTTTTCTTTTTTGAAAGAATCTAGAGGTCACCCTCGATGTCTTTTTCATTTTGAATTTTGAAGCACATTTTATGTACTAAGTCTGGTTTGTTCCATGAGTCTACATTAGTAGCAGCATGCAGGTGGAGTGTAAAATAGCCGCCCATGTATAAGGTATGAACGTGCATGGAGTACTCCATTGTTTTTCTGATAACATGGCTTGATATATCTGTAACGCCCCAATCCCGCGGGTACAGAGACGTTATTGCGACGTACATACGTAGGTCAGAGATACCCTCACGTACATACGCTAAGCATCAGTACAGGCAAGAATCAGAGTACGGAAGTATAGTGGTAACGTACAATCCAACAATAATAACACCAGTACATAGTATCACAAGGCATGATATAATATCTGAAGAATATATGGTCACTAAGAAGCACAAAAGTAGGATGTACAATATAAAATACAGGAAAGTACTCACGAGTAGCAAGATGAAAATCTCGCGAGTCGATCATGAGGAGGCGGGAAGAAAGAGGGTCCGGACAGGCAACTGCTAATCCACACTCCCACTGCGCCACTCTAATCAGGTACAGTAAGGCTATGGTCCAGACTCCAGGATCTGGACATGAGAATTCAGGGTTGTTAACAACCCTAGCGAGTACAAATGATAAAGCCAAATGGCGTGCATAACAGGCACACGTGTACATGATCAAGTGATGTGGTCCAGGCATGCAGGTACAGGAAATGACAAGTAATATAAGAAAAATGACAGTAAATCTGAGATCAAGTAAATATATATATATATCAGTAAATCTGAATCAGAAAATATGCATAGAAAACGGTATGGAGAGCATAGGTACACATAATCATACGACAAATATATTAAACATGTGATAAATACACTAAACATGCGATAAATATAAGTATGGACAATTCTAGTTGTATAAGCTCAGATTATGGATTCATGGGGTTGATACGTCGAGGGGATAATTCAAATAAGAAAACCCTGATCTATATACCACATATCCGATGTCACCATCATCTGAGTTCATATAATTTGAGTTGCCCTCAGGGTAACAGAACTAGAGTGTGTCTGGAGTAATCATAGTATCACAGAGATCATGTGTTATAAAATAAGGTGTCAACTCAGAGCATAATACTGTAACTAGAGAATATGAAGGTGTTGCATTTTAATTTATTCAATAATAATTAGTACCGATTGATATTTTAATCGCCTCCTTACCAGCGCCTCACATCACCATAGTCCATACTAGAGTTCGCATTCTGTAGAACTTACCCGGGTCTGATATGTGAGTATCAGGACCCTAACAAAGGAGAGACCACATATCACACGTTCTTATATTATTACTTTTTCTTATGTTCTTATGTTATTCTTGTCCCTTTCCCACCGGCGTCCCACAACACCGACAGTTCACGCTGGAGCCCGCACTTCCAGTAGAACTCATCCGAACTCCGATACGCGGGTACCATTATTCGAATAGGGTAGAGACCAAATAACACGTGCTCCAGGAGTTATCATCATACAGGTATGTGTGTGTGTGTGTTAATAGGCACTGAGTATGCTTATTATACTAACACCAGGCGATACAGGAAGGAGGGAGAAAGTAGCCCTTCAGATTCAAGAGGTGGCCCCCACAGATTCACGAGGTGGCCCCCACCACGTGTGTGGTGTGGCACTTTGTTCTATGTGGCACTTTGCTCTGAGGGTTGATACAGGAGGTAGCCCCACAGATTTAAGAGATGGCCCCCACAGATTCAAGAGTGGCCCCCACAACGTGTGTGGTGTGACACTTTACTCTGTGTGGCACTTTGCTCTGTATGACACTTTCTAGTAGAACTCAACTCTCGGGAAACGCCTGTTGACAGGTGCGTTTCTGCTGTCGATTGCAACCTGTCGATCGGTATATATCTGTTGTCCACAGACTGTCTTGATCTCCTACATCACAAAGCCTCTGTTTCTTCTTCCTTCCAGTGATCGCCTGGAACAGGTGAAGGAGCAAGCCAAGGAAGAACCAGATAATGTCATCAAGGAGGCTGAGATGAGAGAGAAGAAAGATCAGCGAATTTAAACAAGCGAAAGAAGCGCAAAGGTCGAAAAGAAGAATTCGTCACTTGATCAGTACTTGTGTTCCAAGAGGGCCGGGAATGCAGCTCGTAATGATCAAGGGTCTAAGACCACCCTCATGATCAAGAACATCGATCCCTAACAAGAATATAGTTAGTTTCTGATCAATTAATTGGCATCTCTTTGTTTGTTTTAGTTGTAAAGCATTAAACATATATTAATTATTCTGATCACAGCAAGAAGAAGCTACTGGATTTGCTTGATGACCACTACCGAATGTTGAACCACAAGCTTCAAGCTGATGCTCATGGAGGACGACACGCTGCCACTTTCTCTGAATTCGATTTCCTTCATCTTCCCACGGATTTTACGTTACATTACACATATAAAAATCTTCTCAACTTCAATCCTAATTACTTTGACATCAAAATTCTATAAGATTGTGGGATCACGCCCCTGCCCAGGCCTGCCTTCGACTTTGCAATTGAACTATACAAAAATTTTAAAATAAATTTCCATTTCTCAATATTTAACCAATTGCTGGCTATAATGGAAGGGACAAGTGTTGTATGTTCATAATGCATCAGTACTCTTCATTGCATTTCAAGTAAAATTTTGGAAATGTTGAGATCAAATGTTGCTTGATTTTGTATAATTTTTTGTAACTGAAATGATCAGTGAGTAATAACACATTTGTGCTTACTGTGTACTGGCTCTAGAAACTATGTAGGCTTCGTCAGGATCATTCCTTTGTGCAATGGTTGATGTCTGCCTTCAGAAATTTGACTATTGTTGCTATCGTTGATTGGGGAATGAAGTGGATTTTGATTTGTTACTACCAACAGTAACAGACCAGTGCAAGGTCTATATTTTTACTTCAATGAAATTTCTCTGGGATCCACAACACTCATCCAGGCTTATAATAGTGTAAATAGCTGCTGCTTTCAGAATTTGTCGATCAGTTAATATAGTAGTCTAGGTGTTTGAATTGGGAGATAACTCTGACAAATCATTGGAATTTAGATAAATGTTATAATTATATGTTCAAAAAAAGAAATCATAGATTGGTGTTGACAATATTAAAGACCAGTTCATAGAGAAAATTAACCATTCTCCTTGGGCAGTCTTTAGCTCGAATCTTGAGGATGAAATTGATATTACAAATGGAAATACAGAAAATCTCACGAGAATAAGCCATACATTATATTGTAAAAGGAAATTAAGATGAACTTATCTTCATGTTGACATCTTCTTTTGGAATTAAACTGAACACTTACAACAATAAAAAAATATCGACGATGATCAAATGAAGAATCAAAAACATGTGAGCAATGGGAAATCGACTGATCTAAGGTTCTCCAGCGGACGTAATTACAATTTGAAAATACATCAATTAGCACATCATCAATATTTTTAAGGCACAAAAGTAGGGGGAACGTAAAAAATACCGAAGTTTTGTAGTTTTCATCCCTTACAATTAGGAAAACTTCTTATTGTGGGAGAGAGGAGATAGAGGAGTAGAGGAAGTTAGCACAGAGATCAGAATTCAGGAACGAGAATGGCGCATTGGAGCAGGCCAGATTGTGCTCCCAATCGGCCGCCCAGTCGACCGGTGGAGGAGGCCGGTCGACTGCCCAGTCGACCGGCATGCACGAACGTGCACAGGAAGAAAGCGATCGACCGCCCGATCGACCAACTGCATGGCCTAACTCTCGGTTGGGCGCGGTCAACCGGCGCGGTTGACCGTGTCATGGGTCGGTCGACCGGCGCGGTCGACCGTGTCAAGGGTCGTTCGACCGGCCGATCGATCGACAGACGCATTTGGACTTTCCTTTTGGGATTTGAATTCCTTTTCTAGATGGAATCAAATTTAATCTGGGTTTTCTTAAATTCAGGGACTCTGTGGCTATAAATAGAGGGTAGAGCCCTCATGTATTGTATCCTGAAGAATTCCCTTAAGTTTCCCTCTTGTATTAGTTTTTATTGATTGGTGAATTAATAAAATCTCTCTCTCCCCTTGCCCCAAGGATGTACGCATGTTGCCGAACCTTGTTAATATTGTATTGATTGCTTTTCTCTATTGTTCGTTGTTCTGTCGTGTTAGATGCTTGCCCGGCTACATCAAATCTCCGTCAGGTGGGTGATTTTTCAAGAGTGGTTATTGTCATGCGAGCACAACAAGTGGTATCAGAGCATCCCAGGTTGATGTGGGATCATCTGTTGATTCAAGAGCATCAGTTGTTGTTTGGCGAAGATTGTGTGTCGATCTCGAATCAGCGTTGGGACTATTTGTGGGATCGTGTATTGATCTCAAAACAATGTGTAGATTGCTCGAGAAATCAATTTGGAGGAGTAGATTGCTTCAGAAACACTTCGAGGGTTTCGTGTGGAGGTAAAGATCCTGTCTTTATCTAGTTTGTTTTATCTAACTCCGTTTGTTTCTGCATTGCTATGAAGAATCAATTGAGATAATGGCTGGAGAAAGTACATTTGTAAGATCCATAAATCCACATCCAAAGATTAATGTGGTGAAGTTCAACGGCACGAACAGCTTTGGTATGTGGAGGTGTGAGGTTATAGATGCGTTGACGGCATCAAACCTCGAAGACACTCTACGGTTGGAGAAGAAGCGCGCATCAACGATGGAAAAAGATTGGGACAAGATGAACCATTCGGCATGTGGCTTGATCAAGTCTTGTCTGACACAAGACATCAAGTATCAGGTATTGCACGAGACATTTGCAAGGAAGCTGTGGGAGATCCTGGAGAAGAAGTATCCGACGAAAATCATAGAGTCGCAATTGCAGTTGAAGAGTAAGCTCTATGGTTTTCAGATGCAAAGAGGATGCTCTGTCAATGAACACTTGAATCGCTACACGAAGTTTCTTACAGATCTAGTTAATGTGGATGTGGAGACCGGTGAAGAGGATAAGGCGGTAATACTTTTAAACTATCTTCCTAGGGAATAGTATGAGACCTTTACTCTTACATTTCTCAATGGAAGAAAATCCCTTAAATACAATAAGGTGTCTGCTGTACTTATGAGTTATGAAGTAAGGAGACAGGATAGACAGTCTTCTTCGAGGAACACAACTGCACAGGCATTGGAGGTAAGAGGCAAGAGTTCTAATAGGAAGGGAAGAAATGATCGGGGAAGATCGAAGTTCAGATTAGGTTTCAAAAATTTGAAGAAGAATCAGTGTGTCTTGTGCAGGGAACTAGGGCACTGGAAAGCTGACTGCACGAAGGCCAAAGGTAAGAAGGTGGAGTCAAACACTGAAACGAATCTCGCATAGGCGGATGGATCGGATGAAGACTCATCAGTATTCTCTCTCTCTGTTACTACTCCTACTATTTGTAACCAAAATAATGCTGAGTGGATCTTAGATATCGGAGCCACCAATCATATGTACCCGAATAGGGCCTGGTTTTATAGTTTTGAGAAGCAAGATGGATGTTACACAGTCATGGGTGATGAACATCCATGTAATATAGAAGGGATGGGTACCATCTGGATCAAGATAGATGATGAGATAGTACGAGAATTGAAGGAGGTGAGGTATGTACCTTAACTCAAAAGGAATCTTATCTCTGTTGGCGCTTTAAAAGCATTGGGTCTTGTGATATCTATACGAAATGGTGTTCTAAATGATCAAAGGCTCGATGGTGATGATGAGGGGCGTCCGCCAGGACAATCTCTATTACTTGAAGGGTAGTACGATTACAGGTCAGGTGGAGACTTCTAATTCTTCAGATGATGGTTGCACGAAAGTCTGGCAGGTGAAGGTCGGACATGGAGGTGAAGAGTCTTAGCGAGCTCCTGCAAAGAAGGGATCATTGGAAGGTGCTGCTATATGTAAGTTGGATGGTGAACACAGCGTTCTGGATAAGAAGAGGGTGAAATTCAGCACCAGTACTCACCGCTCAGAAGATCTTCTTGATTATGTTCACGTAAGCATTTGGGGACCTGCTAAGACTGTATCACTTGGAGGTCACAGGTATTTTGTCTCTTTTGTTGATAATTTCTCTAGGCATTATTTGATATATCCCATGAGACAAAGGTGTGAAGCCCTAGATATATTGGTGAAGTGGAGAGGAAGAATGGAAAAGCAGATAGGAGGAAGATCAAGGAGCTACAGATTGGTAATATTGAAAGAGATATGATCCAATTCTTACGATTTGGCCAGAACACTGGTATAACTACTCACTTCACAACAGGTATACATGGGATGGCTAAGGAAGTAAACCGTTCCTTGTTGGAGAAGGTTCGGTGGTTGTTGTCTAATATAGGATTAGACAAATCGTTTTGGGCTGAGGCGATTGTGTTTGCTAGCCATCTCATAAATGGATTGACTGCGATATGAGGTAAAACTCCATGAAAATTTGGTCTAGAAAAGCTGCTCAAGATCATGGTTTGCTGCGGGAATTTGGAAGTCCAACCTACTTCAGTGTCAAAGATGGCAAGGTGAATCTGCAAGCAAAGAGGTTTGTGTTTTTAGGTGTCAAAAAGATTATGAATGGCTACCGGTTGTAGGACATCGAAAATAAGAAGATCGTGTTGAGTAGGCATATCACATTTGATAAGACTTCAGTGTTGAAGTCTACCTTCTCTTAGCAGGTAGAGAGGACGAAGACCAAAGAAGTATCACAGCAGGTAGAGGTTGATGCTACTCCACCATCTCCAGTTGGTTCGGCATCAGTGAAGACTTCATCGGACTTCATCGGATGTCTCAAAGAGTGAATATCATCTTGAAACAAGTAACATCTATTAATGAAAGTTCAAGCAAGATAAATGATATTAGAATCCTAACTAGTGTGCACTAATAAAAATTTAACAGTTGTTCATCCTAACTTCTAAGTATAGCATAAGAGAAGTCTTAACTTAAAGTTATGCTATCAAAGTTCTTAAGTATGAATTTATGAAGAATTATTTAAAAGTGTACCCTAAATTAGGAAAACCTAATTATCAATTAATCTTCAAGAAAATTATTTCAATCCTAGAGTTTCTAAAAGTGGATATCAATCCGTTCACTTTCTAAACTACACTAGGGTTGTTTAAGAGATTAGCAAACCACAAATTAGATTTAGTTATTCATCTTTTTTTTATTTTCAATTTTTGTTTAATGTGAAAAATTGTGTGAAAGAGAGAAGAAAACAAATAATAGATTGCAGCAGAAAACAAAATTAAATAACAAAATTTAATTACAAAGAAGAAAAGGTAACCTTTATTTGAATGTCACTTTCAAATACAGCGCTCCTCTCCTTCTCCAAATATGATAAAACGAAATTACAAGAATTTTGAAAAGAAAAAATCTAAAGAAAACCCTAAGTTTCCGTCTCTGGATGCCCCCTCTTTGTTGCTCTGCAAGGGTATTTATAGGAGATGGAAGAAGTAGAGTCTCTGTACAACTCTCCCGCGAAAACTGGTACCCATCCTCATCCCTAGTACGGCTATGGCCGCGGAAATGCGGCTATGGCCGCGTTTCCACGGCTATAGCTTGGCCTCTGGCCACGCATTTTCTCGCATGGCCTCCTCTGGTCCGTCCATCTGGGTATAGCCTTCTGGATTCTGCATACGGCCTCTTTATTTTGAAAATTCGAGATAACTTGGGAAGCAAGTTATCCTAAATCTAAATCTTTTAAATGATTTTTTTTATCTTTGCACTCTTCTCCTTTTATCTTTAGTCCTGCAAGCAACTAGGGTTGAGTAAAAGTCCATCCTTTTCCTCTTCTTTTAGCAATTAGGAGTTCTATCTTATCCTCCCTTTCCTCCCTTAGATTTTTAAATAAAGAGTTTAAAAATCCAAGTTTAGATTAGGTTCGATAATATAGAAACTTCTAAATTACTACAACTTTTGCACATGGGCTTTTTGGGCTTCTGGGCTTCATCCAGGCTTTATTTCTTTATTTTTTTAATTACTCAAGGCCTGCACACATTAAATAACAAAACTTTAGTAATAGCGTATAATTAAAAGAATAAATAGGAAAACATGATAGTAAATATAGTGATAAATATGCATTTTTACTACCTATCACACCCCCACACTGTTCGGAAGGTAGGAGTGTACTAATATTCAGAGAGAGAGTTTAGAGTCAACCTTCGATGCTCTTATGTGATGCTCAAAAACTCCAAAATGTATTCACAGATTTTCTTTACTCCTTCCAAATCACCGTCGTAGCATAAGCTATTATGGGTCGATCCTCAGGGAGAATGTGCGATAGAAGCATTCACGGTTTCGAAATTGAGTTTGTTTGAAGAAAGAAAACGAAAGTTCTTCTATGTTCAAGAAAAACAAAATGACATAGAAAGTAGAGGAAAAATTCTTTGTGGATTTTGTTGCATAAAAAGAAAAAGGATGGAAAAGAAAGTGAAATGAACTTGAATGTAGCTTGAAAAAAAAATTGTGAGAAAGAAAACTTTGAATGACTTTAGAGAGGAAAAAAAGCCATGACTAGCTAACTTTTCTAATTTACTAACTTACCAATCTCATAGGGTGATGCATGCCTCATGTTGATTCATCGGCAAAGGTTTGTCTTGCTTGTTTGGTCAAAATATTTTCCCATGTAGAGGATGAGTGATCTTCTCGGCTTGACTTGTAGCCTCATTGATTCATCGGCTCCCGAGATAGATTTTAAATATGGAATCAAGGATAGTCACTCAAGGTCATGCTAAGGAAGAAGATATAAGATTCATTAGTCCATCAAAGCCATACTCGAGCTAGCATTGAAGTAAGAAAATTGTACTACTAAGCAATAGCATAGTTAGGTGCTTCATCTCCATGTTCTATCAAGGCACTTGTTCTAAAGACAAGACTCTAAATGAGGCTCACATGAATCATATGGAATGAAAACAAGCATTTGCCAAGAATTAAAGTAACTCATCTTCATTGGGGATAATAGAGACTTGAAATTACAAGACTACAATAAAGCATCCAATGAATCACATGGATCACATGAATTAGCAATCACCCAAGAGTTAGAAGTTAGTAAAGTTAGTGGTTAGCAAGTCATGTTAGAGAGTTAGCTAGACATTGAAATAAAAAGCACACAACAATTCATTGTAGAAGAAGATGCAATAGTAATAAAAGCTTGAAGAAAGTAAAGTACAAGAAAGTAAAGCACTAGAATCAGTAAAGATGAGAAGAAAGATGGATCAATCCTAGCATTTGAGTTGTCACCTCTCCAATTACAAGATCTCTCACTCTCTCTCTCTTTTTGCTGAATTCTAGAAGGAGGAAGAATATTACAAGAGCAACTAAAGAAAGCTAGAGAAAATCCCTACAATTCTCTCAAAAATACAAGGCTCTTCTCTCCTATTCTCTCCTCTCTTTTTCGCAGAGGCCCTAGGGGTCTATTTATAGGCTCCAGGAGATGAGGCCCTCAAATCTCGACCGTGGGATTAAACGCTGACTCAACGGCCAGATGTCTGCAGCGAATCCGGATCCGCGGCCAGAGCCGCGTTTCCGCGGCAGAATCTTGGCTGTTGCGCCAACGATTTCTGTTGCCATTCTGTTAGCGTCAGTATGCCTCGCTGGACCTTCTAGAAAGTCAGGAATATTCGTGGATGACTCAAGACCTAGGCTTCTCTTTTGGGCTTCTTCTTTTGGGCTCTTTAATTAATCCCTTAATTCCTTGAAAATTCCTTGATTATGGGCCTTCATCTCCATTAATTGTGGACCTGAAAAAGGAGAGAGAAAAGCAATAAAAATCTTATTTTTATTTATATAAAGAATGATATGGAAGTGGAAAATAATACAAAAATGAACTCTAATCACACCCCCATACCTAACTTTTGCTCATCCCCGAGCAAAAAGAAAAAGAGAAAAAATCCTAGCTAAATTATTTAACCACTTTCGTAGGTGTCACGATTGCACTGAGCTCGTGCAACAAGCCGTTAACCTCTAGGTTACCCTAGAGGAGGAGTGTTGCCTCCTGAGGGTTTTCAGCGGATTGCACCTACAAAATCCAAGAAAGAAGAAAAATGTTAGTGAAAAATTTATGATCCATATTTTTCAAGAACTTCCTTGATCTATTGGTTTCGGGTAACCCTAAACTTGTCCTTCTTTTTATAAGTTTCTATTTAGAGTTTAGTCTTCAACTTAGGTTAAGTTTTTAAGGAATAGAGAGAAAATCAGATTTTGCATCAAACCTAGTATATATATACATCTATAAATATGAGAAATTTTTCTTAGACTAGAGTTCATTTATTTACTAATATATACAACATTTTTTATTTTATTTTATTTATTTATTTATTTACACCTCCTTAGCTTCCTTAGGCTTTCTAATTTACCCATGTAGCGAGCCTCTTACCGATGACTCCCAAACCAGTCGGTCTTAGGGCACCAGATGAAGATACATCCGTAAGGTTCAAGGACTCGAGTAAACTAGGCCATGAATGCTAAGGACTTAACCACCTTTAGGCGTGACTGGCCATCCTTCTTAAGGCACAACTAACCAGCTTAATTAGTGGCTAAGTAATTATTTATTTATTTACTTATATATATTTTTCTTTATATTTTTTTATTTTTATTATATATATGTGTAAATAGAATCACTAAGTCTTTGATTAATCTCTCAATATGTTTAATGTATATAATACTAAAGAGAGAATTAAAATCTAGCTATCTTCCTTATCCTTTTTTACTTACCTAAAAATCCAACAAAACTCCTCTTTTCGACTTATATTAAGAAATCTCAGTTTAGAGTATCCTTAATTCCTAAGATCAAGTTTGATTCTTTAAAAATGGATCAAAATTTTCTCTCTTCTTTTTTTTATTATTTTTTAAGTGTTTTCTAAAAAGAAAATGAAAAAAATCTAAAAAAATGGAAAAATTCTAAAAGAAAATGAAAAATTCTAAAAAGAAAATGAAAAAATCTAAAAAGAAAATGAAAATCCTAAGTTAGTATCTACCCCCCATACCTATCTCATGCATTGTCCCCATGTATGCAAGATAAAGTATGCATGAAATAGGTAAAGGAACAGTGTCATCCTTTTTGTCATTTTGGACCAGCGGTGGTGCTAGGTCCAGCCAACTGTGAACGCCTAAGAACGGCCTCAATACGGTCTAATCGAGACGTCTGCTCCGCAACTTGTTTTCTCAGTCAAACTTGTCCCCGGAATATTTTCTTCATGCCCCGCCAAATGGTGGACATGAATGCACGTGAATCTGCACGGGGGTCCTGGTGCTAAAAGGCGGGCTCATCTCTTCCTCTAAACTTTCCTCAGAAGAGGACTCCACTAGCACATCTTCAGACTGGACACTAAGGGTCCAGACTGCATGTAGATAACTATTATAGGCACTAGTGGCCCTCTCGTGTGCTATAAACACCCGGTCATATGCGTCAAACACATCATCTTGTGGGAAAGTCCTACATAGACGAGTAATCAGAATAGGGTGTGAATGCTTAGCACCACGGGTGCGTGAGGAATTGACAATGATAGAATGAAAGATAGTTTTGTTGATACAGATTGTGTGCTGTCGGGTTATGAGGTCGTGTATTATTTGCAGCACAGGCTTGTTGAAAGAAGTGGTGTGGTCTAGTCCTAGAATATTGCGTTGGATCCATCGACCAACGCAATGCACATTACGAAAAGTGGTACTACATTGAACCCTCGATCATGTTCTGTGCAGCGGGCCCCCATGATGGACATGTAGTCAATGAGAGGAAGGGGGTCGCTGTGTTGTGGGTAACAGGGGACGTGAGTGAGTTCCTCAAGTAGAGGAAGTGTGATGAAAATGTCACCCATGGGCATATGAACCGCGAATTGGTACTTGTCGAAATTCACCAAAGCATGATCAATGGAAGTGTAAAATGATTTAACTAATTCAGGATAATAATATGCTTCATGATTGGAATTATCATACACAAGAGCATACCAATCCCAAGCACGGATTCTATCTAGAAAAATATGCCCATACCCATTATTATCACTAAAAATTCTGGAATATTCTTTCTCTGCAAATAAGGATGGTTCCATGCTAAGGATGTAAAACAACACAAGAGATCAGAGAATTAGAATGCAAACCACCCCCGGAATACGTGGGGGAAACAAAATCCGAATTGCAGAGGGCATACGACAGAGAATCAGATGATCGGACACTGGATCGGGCAAGTGCAGGGAACAACGACTGTAACAGAACTTGGCGGCGCACCAGTGAAGCTCAGACAGCCGCGGAATCTCGGCTTTTGCTGAGGAAACGCGACAAAAAGGAGGAGTTTTGTGGAGGAGAAAAATTGGAGGGGTGGCCCTTGAGATGGGTGTTCAGATCTGAGTTTAGATCTAGGGTGAGGGGAGAGACTCGGGATTAGATGATATTTATAGGTGGCTGAGAGAGTCGAATTCCCAAAATTACCCTAGGTTGAATTAGGTATTTAGAACCCTAGGGTGATTTAAAAGGATTCATGAAGAGAGGGAATTCTTAGTGCCATTTAGCACCAAAGTCCACTTATTTGAAGTTATTACTTTTTTTATTTTTTTATTTTATATCTTTTTTGTTTTTATTTTTATTATTTACAAAAGGGGTCCTAAAATGATATGTAGGGAGAACAAAGAATGTACAAATGAAATGGTCACATATAGACTGGGTCACAAAGACCCAATTCATGAACATCTTGTGACACGAACTCAGTGGTAAAAAATGGCTTCAAGCATTGACAGTTTACAATGAAAGTATTGTTATTTTTTTTTATCAAGAATTTCAATGGCACCATATGAGATGATCTTTTGAACAACGTATGGTCCTGACCACCTGGTTTTCAATTTACCAGGGAAGAGGTGGAGTCTTGAGTTGTATAACAGAACTTTTTGTCCTGAGACAAAAATTTTCCGATGAATGGATTTATCATGGAAGAGCTTGGTTCTGTGTTTTGTTATCTGAGCGTTGTCATATGCCTCATTTCTTAGCTCTTCTAGCTCGGATATTTGCAATTTTCTCAAGGCACCGGCTTTATCCAATCCAAGTTTAGCTGCTTTAATGCCCACATAGCTCGGTGTTCTAACTCCACAGGCAAGTAGCAGGGTTTTCCAAATACAACTCGATTTGGAGACATACCAAGGACAGTCTTGTAAGTAGTCCTGTATGCCCATAAGGCATCAGTGAGTTTGATGGACCAATCTTTACGATTCTGTCTAACGGTTTTCTCCAATATGAGTTTGATTTGTCTATTGGTGACTTCCACTTGCCAGTTAGTCTGAGGATGGTATGCCGTAGATAATTTGTGAGAAATAGAGTATTTGCGCATTAGGGCTTCAAAAGCCCGATTGCAGAAATGACTCCCTTTATCACTGATTATCGCACGGGGGGCTCCGAAGCGTGAGATGATATTTTCCCGTAAGAACTTGATGACAACTTGGTTGTCATTTGTCCTTGTTGGAATTGCTTCAGCCCATTTGGAAACATAATCTACAGCCACCAAAATGTATTGGTTGCCATAGGATAGAGGAAAGGGTCCAATAAAATCAATGCCCCACAAATCAAAAATTTTGACTTCCAAGATGGGTGTAAGGGGCATCATGTCTTTCCGCGTAATTCGACCCGTCATTTGACATCTATTACATAGCTTGCAGAAAGTATATGCGTCCTTAAAGAGAGTGGGCCAGTAAAATCCACTCTGAAGTACTTTCTCAGCAGTTTTTCGTGAACCAAAATGTCCACCACAAGCTAACTTGTGACAGAATGTCAAGACACTCTGATGTTCATCCTCAGGAAGACACCTTCGTATTATCTGGTCAGGACAATAATTGAATAAACACGGTTCATCCCAAAAGAAAAAACCGCATTTGACTTATGAAGCGATGTTTGTCCTGACCTAACCAATCGGAAGGTGTTCGCCCGGTAGCAAGATCATTTACTATATCAGCATACCAGGGCTCTCTACACATTGTAAAAATGTGTTCGTCAGGGAAATTGTCATTTATTGGTATTTTCTCCCTTGGTGCATTGGGATTCAAGACAGGTGATCGGCTGCCACATTCTCAACGCCCTTTTTATCATTGATTTTCAAGTCAAACTCTTGCAAAAGAAGTATCCATCGAATAACTCTTGCCTTTGCATCCTTCTTTTGCATTAAGTACTTGAGGGCAGAGTGATCGGTGAAAATAGTTGTCTTGGACCCTAGAAGGTATTGACGAAATTTTTCCAACGCAAATACAACAGCTAAAAATTCCTTTTCAGTAGTTGTATAATTGAGTTGGGCTTCATTCAGCATCCTACTAGCATAGTAGATTACATGTTGCCTAGTGTCAATACGCTGCCCTAGAACAGCGCCGATAGCATAATCCGAGGCATCACACATAATCTCCAATGGCTTGGTCCAGTCAGGCGCAGAAATGATAGGCGCTGAGACAAGTCTACACTTAAGCTCCTCCCAGGCTTGTAAACATTCTTCATCGAATTTAAAGGGTACATCTTTTCCTAAGAGATTTATCAAAGCTCTAACAATTTTGCTAAACCCTTGAATGAATCGTCTATAGAAATCGGCATGCCCTAAAAATGATCTAATGTCTTTTAAGCATGTTAGCTCAGGGAGCTTTGTTATTACTTCCACTTTAGACTTATAACCTCAATTCCTTTATTTGAAACTTCGTGCCCAAGAACGATTCCTTGCTTTACCATAAAGTGACACTTCTCCTAGTTGAGTGTTAAGTTTTTTCTCCATGCAGCGTTGTAGAACCAGCTTAAGATGGTACAAGCATTGTTCAAAGGAATCGCCATAAATCGAAAAATCATCCATGAAAATCTCTAAGAATTTCTCCACCATGTCTGAAAAAAGGCTCAACATGCAACGGTGAAACGTTGCGGGAGCATTGCATAGGCCGAAGGGCATTCTTCGATATGCAAATGTTCCAAAGTGACAGGTGAAGGTGGTTTTGTCTAGATCCTCGGGAGCGATAGGGATTTGATTATATCCTGAATATCCATCCAGGAAACAGTAGTACTCATGTCCCGCTAATCTCTCGAGCATTTGGTCAATGAACGGAAGGGGAAAGTGGTCTTTACGTGTGGCAGTGTTCAACTTACGGTAATCGATACAAACTCGAATCTTCATAGGAAGTCGTGTTTGTACCAATTCTTTCTTCTCGTTTTCTACCACGGTAAATCCTGCTTTCTTTGGCACAGCGTGGACTGAACTTACCCATTGGCTATCGGACATGGGATAGATAATCCCATTGTCTAACAGCTTCAAAATCTCAGCTCTAATAGCCTCCTACATGATTGGTTCAGTCTACGCTGTGGGTCTCATTTTGATTTAGCATCCTAACGTCAAATGAATCTGGTGTTGAACTATGGAAGGACTAATCCCCTTTATGTCAACCATGGTCCTACCAATGGCTTCTTGATTCTCTCTTAACACTGTAAGAAGATCCTCTTCTTGTTGCTTCGTGAGATGGGATGCAATGATCACGGGAAAAGCTTCTTTTCATTCAAGTACTGGTACTTGAGATGGTTGGGAAGAACCTTAAGCTCAGAAGAAGGGACAGATCTATCAATGGTTGTTCTTGGTGCAAGGGAAGAATAGGGGTGGTATTAGTGGCCCATTCCATAGTAGACTCAACAGTCTGATCAAGGTTGAAGTCATCAGACTCCAACTCAAATTCTTCATCGGACTCATATTCAACTTTCACGTCATGTTCACTTGTTAAACCCTCGATTAAGTTCACTTCAAATGACTCATTATCCAAATCTCGATGTTATTTTTCCAGGTGAAAAACATTCACCTCTTTTGTCATATCTCCAAAAGTTAGACTCATCGAGCCATTCCTACAGTTGATGATAGCATTTGCGGTGGCTAGGAAAGCGCGTCTGAGAATGATAGGTCTCTGACCTCTGTGATTGTGTACGGGTTGCGTCTCTAGAGCAGTGAAGTTTACGGGGTAAATGAATTACCTGACCCATATTAAAACATCTGTAATCTCCCCTTGGGAATTTTTACAGAGCGATCAGCCAGTTGTATAGTAACTTTAGTCAGACCGAGGTCGCCTAACCCAAGTTGCTGATATATAGAAAAGGGAAGAAGATTAATACTGGTTCCCAAATCATGTAATGCCCTATTGATAGTGGTCTGTCCTATGATACAAGAGATGGTTGGACTCTCTGGGTCCTTATAATTCACAGGAATTGGCCCAGTGAGCAACTCACTTACGTTTGAAGCTTGTAAGACTTTCTTAGGGACATTTGCTTTCCTCTTCTTGGTGCACATTTCTTTTAAAAATTTGGCATATGATGGAACTTATTGTATGGCATCAAGAAGAGGTACATTAATTTGGACCTGATTGAACATTTCTCTGATCTTCTCCATATGAGCATTCAGCTTTTGGCTTGCTAGCCTATTTGGAAATGGTACAATAGGCTTGTATGGTTGCCCATCTATCTTTTCTTTTTCATCGGATTTGGAAGTTGATGATTGTGAACTTGAAAATGGATTGTCTTGAGTTGGTTGTACTGAAACAGGAGGTGTTGATTTTGACACTGATTTGGTGAGTTGATTGGAAACCTTATTATCTACCCGCTTTCCAGATCTTAGAATATGAACAGTGTTGCATTGACTGGGGTCCATGTCTTCAACTTCATGCAGAGGGAAGTGATTTTTTGGATTGGAAAATGGCTGACTTGGTAGCATTCCTTTTTGTCTTTCATTCAAGAATTAGCCAATTGACCTATCTGAACCTGTAATTTGTTCATATCCTGATGATGGTTGGTCATCAATGAAGCCTGGGTTTTGGATAGGGTTTCGATCATTTTTTCCAAATCTGACATTCTTTTGTCTGGATGATTTTGTGGTTGATGTTGCTGATATGTGGGCTGAAAGTTTGTTTGAAAATGTGGTGGATTCTGATATGATTGGAATTGTGGTGGACTCAGGTATGAGTGGAAATTTTGGTGGATCTGGTGTGAGTGAAATTTGGTAGATTCTAGTGGAAACTGGGTTGAATAGACTGAGTAGGATATTGATGTGGAAATGGTTGCCTTGGTTGCTCAGAACCAGACTGACTCCAGGAAAAATTTGGATGGTTTCGCCATCCCAGATTGTATGTTTTGGAGTATGGATTGTAGTTGGGTCTGGTGTATGCTGCATTCGTATTTTTCTGATACATTTGAGACTGGTAACAAGGACACTCTTCTTCGAACAGATGGTTAAGATCATGGCAATAGGTACACCCGGGTTGACCACAGGTGGTGGGTTGACCTGGTTCACAGCAGTAGGTTTCCCTAGCTTCAAGCAGTTCTATCCTCTTCATCAATTGTGTTACTTTAGCCTCGGGCAGTTATGGAGCATTCTATCAAATGCATACCGGTTCTGAAAGTGGTGGGAGTGTTGGCCCAATGGCCTTCCACTCTAGTTTTGATGATATCAACACTCATGTAGTTTATGTTTACTAATATTCTTGTGTTTCTAAGTTTCAGATCATTAACAGGATATTAGTTGGTGATTAGCTTCAACAAGGAGTTTAGAAGCTATTCATGGTGATTCCAGGGCCAAAGCTTCAAGTTCACACTTTGTCTAGCCCATGGATGGAGTTTTGGAGCAAGTCTACTTGAAGATGATGATCGTCAAGAAGACTTACGTATCCTAGTTTAGATAGAGTTTTTTTTAGATCCATTTGTAAAGCTTAGTTTAGTTGATATGCTCAAGTGAACAACAAAACACACACGTTTTATGATTTGATATTCGGTTTTTATGAATAGTTGATCAAAACAAGTTTACATATGTTATATGTATAGTAGATGTTTTCTATTTATACATACATGCTTTAACTTGGTAAACAAACTTATTTTGACTATCCTATTCATGTTTTGGAAAATTCTAGTTTGATAAGATACAAGTTTTGTTTTTGATAAAATTGGCAAGACACAAAATTGAATTGATATGATTGATATATGTCTTGAAATTTTTATCACAAGTTTGGTTATTAAAGTAAAATGATAAAACAAGTTTTAGAAAAACATATTTTTAGAAAAAACAGTTTTTATTGTGATTAAAACTATTTTTAGATTTACTGTGAATTTATGGGATTTTTATTGAGTGAAAAGACCTATTTTCAAATCCCGTATCTGTGCAGAACTGAGGACTGGCTGACAGGCCAAGTCGGTCGACCGGACCGGTCGACCGCACCATAGGCCGGTCGACCGGGACGGTCGACCGACGTGCACAAGTCTGTGCACGTTTTGGAGTCTCTGGGACGGTCGACCGGCCGGTCGACCGAGATGAGAGTTCTGCTCTCAGGATGTTTCGGTCGACCGGGCCGGTCGACCGCTATTGCCCAACGGTCACATTTTTGACCGTTGGCGGTCGACCGGGCCGGTCGACCGGTGGCCTGTCAGGCTGCCACATCAGCCTAACGGCTATTTTTGTATAGGGGCTATATAAACCCCATCTCTTTGGGGATTTTGGCCAAGTTTTCTAAGAGAAAAATTTTCAGTTTTCTGAAGTGTTTAAAAGAGTTTTCAAAAGAGTTTTAAGTGCAAAAACTTCTCATCTTTATTGTTTGGTTTTTTGGAAAATCAAAGAAAATAGGTTTTTGGATTTTTGCTTAGATCTTCAATTCTATCATATTGCAAGTATTTTCCCCAAGATTTTTCTTTGTTGCTTGTTTCCAAAAGCACTTGTTTTCACACTTGAGCTATCTTCTATCCTAAACTATTAGGATCTTGTTTTTGTGGAAAAAGATAAGAGAAAAGAAAGAGAAGTGTTTGAGGTTGTTTGTTGTAAACCTCATAGTTGTAAACACCCTTATATTTGTGAATCCCTCTTCGGTAGAGGTGATCGGGTGATTGTGTTGTGGATCCCTCTTAGGTAGAGGTGATAGTGTTTGGTTGTGAGCCTCTTCGGTAGAGGTGTGTGGATTGGTTGTTGTATTGGCTACGGGCCTAACCCCTCGGTTGTGAGGAGGTTGTTGTTTGAGAGAGGAGTTTGGTACTCCTAGAGTTGTAAGAAATCCTCTTTGGTAGAGGTTCCCTCAGTGGGAGTTGAGATAGTGGAAATCCTACCACGGTGGTTGTAGGCGGGGATGTAGAGCAAGGTGCTCGAACCTCGAAACAAATCTTGGTGTTTGCGTTTTGATCCATTGTCTCTCTAACTCTCTCTTATAATTGTGCATAGCATCATACTCATCATCATATCATACTTGCTTGTGGTTGAGCATTGATTCATTCATATCATATATTGCTTGTGTTGTGCCTTGCATCTCTATTGCTATATCCTTTATTGCTTGGCTTGATTGTGAGTACACATTGTTTGGATTGCTTGGTGTGTTGTGCCTAAATTATACTCATCCAACAAGAGCTTCACATAGCACCTCAACCCATTTCAAGGGGAATCAAGGGGAGTTAGTCCAGAGCCTCGCAAGGGAATTCGGCTACACTTGTTGTATTGTATTAGTTTGTGCATAATTTGCATTAGCTTCCGCATTTAGCGCACTTAGTTTGCATTTAGTTTCTTAGATTAGCAATCACACCTATTCACCCCCCCTCTTACGTGTTTTTTCAATTGGTATCAGAGCTAGTGCTCCTGATACTTAGGCTTAACATCCTAGGAGTGATCCATTTGCTTGCTAATCTCATTTGCATTTGTTTGTTTGCACATTCATATATAGTTTACCATGGACTTCATGACCCCTCCTAGCTTTGACCCTTCTAACATTGATGTTTGGAAGTATAGGATGTCCTGTACCTAAAGACCCTAGGTTTGCATGTTTTCCTTGCGGCCACCAAGAGATGTTATCTTGGTGATTGCAATCATATAGGGGCCAATGCACAAGCCCTAGAGGCCATTAGAAGCACTCTTCCTAAAGATTATCTCTTATGTGTTTCTAACTTTGATTCCGCCTTTGCAGTGTGAACAAATTGACAACAACCACCACCTCCAAGCTTCAATTGCCATCCAAGAGAGGAATCTAGAGGAGAATCCGAGCCACAACAATGCTATATGGTCCAAGGGAATGACTCCCTTGAGGTACATTCGGAATCTCAACTAGATAGTAATGATTGTGCTAGTTCTTCAAATGATTATGTTGATACCCATGCCTTGAATGAAGAACTTTCCATTGTTTGTGAAAAATTGAGAGAAAAATATAATTTGTTGAAAAAGAAGAGTCTAGGAATTGAACAAAAAATAAAAATTTGCATGCTAGACTTGATTGTGTTTTGCAAGAGAAAGTTGAGGCCTATAATGAAAGGATTCATTGAGATCTCAATTGGAACTTGCTTTAAAAGAAAATAAATTGTTAAAGTCTAAAAATGATTGTGAAACTCTTTTGAAGAAAAATGAAAATTTGTCTTCTAAAGTTGATTTTGTTTTAAAGGAGAATGTTGCTTTGAAAAATAAAATCATTTCTATTTCTAATGATTTAAATGTATGTTTAGAGAAAACATTGTTTGCAAAATAAAATTGATGCACATGTTTTGCCATGCTAGTGTAGCTCTTCATCTAGTCTACCTAATGCATGTACCTCTTCTTCTAAGTTATTGATGATATTTGTATGTTAAAGAAGAGAGTAGATTGTTTGGGCTCCACTATGAGCCAATGTGCCCGAACCACTCACGGTTGGAAACCTTGGTTCGAAAGAAACAAGTTCCATCTTTTATGCATGCACACCCATCACGCCATACACATGCTTCACACGGACACCATCAACACAATATGCTCATGTGTACACATGTACACATTGTGGCCGAAAAGGCCATCATTGCTAAATTTTGCTATGATCGTTTACATGTTGAAAATTTAGCCAAGAAGTTTATTTGGGTTAGAGAAGGTACTAAACCCCCATGGACCCAATAAGAGATGGGTACCAAGACCACCCCTCTTTGTTTAATGTAGGTGTGGGCTCTCACATGACGTGAGAGTGAAGCACGCACGGAGTTGAGTGATGCGTCCCCGACATAAAGGAAATCATTGGATGCATCACTTTCAAGGGAAGAGATGGTGGAGAGGACCACCAAGTTTTGGAGACAAGGAAGAGTTGCCTTGAGGTTTTGGTAACGATTCCTAAACTCCCATGCTTTCATATTCATTTGATTATGGCATGTTTTTGATGTCTATGGATTAGTATGTGTCATTCCATGTTAATTAGATCCTTGACATACATATATAGTATTTGAGACACATATGCTTATATGGACCCATAATTAGTGTTCTCACTTTTGTTTAAGCTATAATGTACATCATGAATTTAATACTGTGAATTTACATAATAATCATGTTTTAGTTTTATCATGATGACTTTTATATTTGTTTTGATGCTTCATGTTTTGAATATATGTTTAGATGTTTTTTCATTAAGACTAGTTATATACTTGTACATAGAGTGGGCTACAAATAAATCTATATATGTGGAGCTTGATTGCTTATTTGAACCCATTAGATGTGCTAGTATAGTCTAGTTTTGATGATTCATACATTTCAACTTGTATTCCATTTTTGGATTTGTTTTATGATTGTGTGTTTCACTTCATGTATTGTGTTGTATTGCCAAACTTTAAGATATACATGTATACCCCTTGAGTCATTTGCCTTTCATGCAAATCTATATTTGGACTCAATTGTGTTTAGGATATGTATGTATACTCATGTTTGACAATTCATACATATACCTTGAAATGAAATTTGTTGTGATGAAATTTGGTTTTTCATGTTTCATGTATTTATGTTTAACTTCATGTATATGTCTATCTAGTTCAAACTAATCTTACATATACATCCTTTTGAGCCACGTGCCTTCATGAATATACATTTAGTGGACTCGTTGAGTTTTGGATATGTATGTATATTTTAGCTTGTATTAGACATACATATGCCTTGAAGATTAAATAAGTAGTTTTATATGATTTTTCATGTTTTTGATGGAATTATGTTTTTAAGGAATAATTGAGCTTAATGAAATATTTTTCATGATTATGATCTTCACATATTATTTGTACACTCATATCTATTGCTCATGTTTTGTTTCTCATGAGTTATACTTTTATTGGTTAGAGTGATGATTATCATGTGAATTTCATTTTTGTTTTATTCCTTACTTGAAGGATTTCGTGCTAGTTAACGTTTTCCATTTAACTAGTTGCGGTATTCTTCATATGGTAGAGATTTTTAAACAAAAACTATATTTTCAAATCTATTTTTGAAAACCCCTACCATCAAAGGGCGGTAGGATGGGAGATCATGTTCATGTATGCCCTAAATTGAAAATCTTTAAAACTTGAATTATGATTGGGTGGTAGATAATATGATGTATACACTTGAACTTATTGTTATGTCAATTGGTATCATTGAACTCTTTCATTGGTATCATTTTGATCTTCTTGTATACTCATATATGTTTTGTATGTATGTATGCTTTAAATTCCAAGTATATCAATTTCTATTGGTATCTATCTTTCATACATATATATGTTTGTGTTTATGCTAGTGCTTAAGTTTCAATTTTGTTTAAAATTGATTACTTTTAAATTGTTATCAAGACTATGCATGTCCTTTAGTTTGTATTTCATAAAGGGGAGAAAATTTGATTTTGTATTACAATTGGTATTTTTAAAATTTTGTTTAAAGAAAATATTTAAAGTTTTGATTTGTATTTCCTATATGCAAGGAGGAACATTAACATCTCTCTTACATATAGATTCATATATTCTGTTGAGTATATTATAAATGAGGAGCTTGACAACTCTTTTTATATGATATACGTGTGTAGGGGGAGCTTCACATCTCCTCTTATGCATTAATAATATGTGTTATGTGAATTGGGGCTTGTCATCCCTTCTTCATGTAATGCATATGTGTAGGGAAGCTAACTTAGCGTCCTTCCTCTTCATGAATGTATATAGCATATAAACATATTGATTCTTATTTATTGGTATCAAGATGCTTCATTGACATATTTTAATTGATATCATGTTTGTAGTCACCCCTTATAGATTTTGTTTTTTGTTTTAGACAAAAGGGGGAGAACATTGTTTGCATTGTTTTGATTGACAAAAAGGGGGAGAAAGATTTTTACCCCTCATTTTATCTATGGTTTTTTTGATTGTTTACCCCTTTGTTGATGATTGATAAAAGGGTGAGAAGTATTTTGAGTTTTTATATGCATGCTTATGTTTTATATGCATATATTATGTTTAATCTCAAGAATATTAAGTTAATTGATATATAGAGTGTGCTTTGTAATTGGTATCTAGAGCTTATTTTGTTTTGAATATTCCATTTGATATCTAGAACCATTTATTGTTTATGCATACGCATGTTTCATGTTTAATATTCATTGCATATATTATTGTTTTATCCCTATGCATGAGTTAAGGGGGAGCTTCCTTGAAGCTTATCTTTAATCCATGCATATATAACTCCATGAGTTTTGTCATCATCAAAAAGGGGGAGATTGTGGCCCAATGGCCTTCCACTCTAGTTTTGATGATGATCAACACTCATGTAGTTATGTTTACTAATATTCTTGTGTTTCTAAGTTTCAGATCATTAACAGGATATTAGTTGGTGATTAGCTTCAACAAGGAGTTTAGAAGCTATTCATGGTGATTCCAGGGCCAAAGCTTCAAGTTCACACTTTGTCTAGTAGCCCATGGATGGAGTTTTGGGAGCAAGTCTACTTGAAGATGATGATCGTCAAGAAGACTTAGGTATCCTAGTTTAGATAGAGTTTTTTTAGATCATTTGTAAAGCTTAGTTTAGTTGATATGCTCAAGTGAACACAAACACACACGTTTTATGATTTGATATTTGGTTTTATGAATAGTTGATCAAAACAGTTTACATATGTTATATGTATAGTAGATGTTTTCTATTTATACATACATGCTTTAACTTGGTAAAACAAACTTATTTTGACTATCCTATTCATGTTTTGGAAAATTCTAGTTTGATAAGATACAAGTTTGTTTTTGATAAATTGGCAAGACACAAAATTTGAATTGATATGATTGATATATGTCTTGAATTTTTATCACAAGTTTGGTTATTAAAGTAAATGATAAAACAAGTTTTAGAAAAACATATTTTTAGAAAAAAACAGTTTTATTGTGATTAAAACTATTTTTTAGATTTACTGTGAATTTATGGGATTTTTATTGAGTGAAAAGACCTATTTTCAAATCCCGTATCTGTGCAGAACTGAGGACTGGCTGACAGGCCAAGTCGTCGACCGGACCGGTCGACCGCAGACCATAGGCCGTCGACCGGACGGTCGACCGACGTGCACAAGTCTGTGCACGTTTTGGAGTCTCTGGGACGGTCGACCGGCCGGTCGCCGAGATGAGAGTTCTGCTCTCAGGATCGGTCGACCGGGCCGGTCGACCGCTATTGCCCAACGGTCACTTTTTGACCGTTGGCGGTCGACCGGGCCGGTCGACCGGTGGCCTGTCAGGCTGCCACATCAGCCTAACGCTAGTTTTGTATAGTGGCTATATAAACCCCATCTCTTTGGGATTTTGGCCAAGTTTTCTAAGAGAAAATTTTCAGTTTTCTGAAGTGTTTAAAGAGTTTTCAAAGAGTTTTAAGTGCAAAAACTTCTCATCTTTATTGTTTTGGTTTTTTGGAAAATCAAAGAAAAATAGTTTTTTGGGATTTTTGCTTAGATCTTCATTCTATCATATTGCAAGTATTTTCCCAAAGATTTTCTTTGTTGCTTGTTTCCAAAAGCACTTGTTTTCCACACTTGAGCTATCTTCTATCCTAACTATTAGATCTTGTTTTTGTGGAAAAAGATAAGAGAAAAGAAAGGAAGTGTTTGAGGTTGTTTGTTGTAAACCTCATAGTTGTAAACACCCTTATATTTGTGAATCCCTCTTCGGTAGAGGTGATCGGGTGATTGTGTTGTGGATCCCTCTTAGGTAGAGGTGATAGTGTTTGGTTGTGAGCCTCTTCGGTAGAGGTGTTGGATTGGTTATTGTATTGGCTACGGGCCTAAACCCTCGGTTGTGAGGAGGTTGTTGTTTGAGAGAGGAGTTTTGGTACTCCTAGAGTTGTAAGAAATCCTCTTTGGTAGAGGTTCCCTCGGTGGGAGTTGAGATAGTGGAAATCCTACACGGTGGTGTAGGCGGGGATGTAGAGCAAGGTGCTCGAACCTCGAAACAAATCTTGGTGTTTGCGTTTTGATCCATTGTCTCTCTAACTCTCTCTTTAATTGTGCATAGCATCATACTCATCATCATATCATACTTGCTTGTGTTGAGCATTGATTCATTCATATCATATATTGCTTGTGTTGTGCCTTGCATCTCTTATTGCTATATCCTTTATTGCTTGGCTTGATTGTGAGTACACATTGTTTGGATTGCTTGTGTGTGTGTGCCTAACTTATACTCATCCAACAAGAGCTTCACATAGCACCTCAACCCATTTCAAGGGGAATCAAAGGGAGTTAGTCCAGAGCCTCGCAAGGGGAATTCGGCTACACTTGTTGTATTGTATTAGTTTGTGCATATTTGCATTAGCTTCCGCATTTAGCGCACTTAGTTTGCATTTAGTTTCTTAGATTAGCAATCACACCTATTCACCCCCCCTCTACGTGTTTTTTCAATTGTATCAGAGCTAGTGCTCCTGATACTTAGGCTTAACATCCTAGAGTGATCCATTTGCTTGCTAATCTCATTTGCATTTGTTGTTTGCATATTCATATATAGTTTACCATGGACTTCTGACCCCTCCTAGTTTTGACCCTTCTATAATTGATGTTTTGGAGTATAGGATGTCCATGTACCTAAAGACCCTAGGTTTGCATGTTTTTCCTTGCGGCCACCAGAGATGTTATCTTGGTGATTGCAATCATATAGGGGCCAATGCACAAGCCCTAGAGGCCATTAGAAGCACTCTTCCTAAGTTTATCTCTTATGTGTTTCTAACTTTGATTCCGCCTTTGCAGTGTGGAACAAATTGACAACAACCACCACCTCCAAGCTTCAATTGCCAATCCAAGAAGAGGAATCTAGCGGAGAATCCGAGCCACAACAATGCTATATGGTCCAAGGGAATGACTCCCTTGAGGTACATTCGGAATCTCAACTAGATAGTAATGATTGTGCTAGTTCTTCAAATGATTATGTTGATCCCCATGCTTGAATGAAGAACTTCCATTGTTTGTGAAAATTGAGAGAAAAATATAATTTGTTGAAAAAGAAGAGTCTAGGAATTGAACAAGAATAAAAATTTGCATGCTAGACTTGATTGTGTTTTGCAAGAGAAAGTTGAGGCCTATAATGAAAGGATTCATTGAGATCTCATTGGAACTTGCTTTAAAAGAAAATAAATTTTTAAGTCTAAAAAATGATTGTGAAACTCTTTTGAAGAAAAATGAAATTTGTAGTCTTCTAAGTTGATTTTGTTTTAAAGGAGAATGTTGCTTTGAAAAATAAAATCATTTTTATTTCTAATGATTTAAATTTGTGTTTAGAGAAAAACATGTTTTGCAAAATAAAATTGATGCACATGTTTGCCATGCTAGTGTAGCTTCTTCATCTAGTCTACCTAATGCATGTACCTCTTCTTCTAAAGTTATTGATGATATTTGTATGTTAAAGAAGAGAGTAGATTGTTTGGGCTCCACTATGAGCCAATGTGCCATGAACCACTCACGGTTTGGAAACCTTGGTTCGAAAGAAACAAGTTCCATCTTTTATGCATGCCACCCCATCACGGCATACACATGCTTCACACGGACACCACCACATCACACAAGTATGCTCATGTGTACACATGTACACATTGTGGCCGAAAGGCCATCTTGCTAAATTTTGCTATGATCGTTTACATGTTGAAAATTTAGCCAAGAAGTTTATTTGGGTTAGAGAGGTACTAACCCCATGGACCCAATAAGAGATGGGTACCAAAGACCCCCTCCTTTGTTTAATGTAGGTGTGGGCTCTCCCATGACGTGAGAGTGATAACACCTTGGAGTAGATGCGTCCGGACATAAAGGAAATCAATTGGATGCATCACTTTCAAGGGAAGAGATGGTGGAGAGGACCACCAAGTTTTGGAGACAAGGAGAGTTGCCTTGAGGTTTTGGTAACGATTCCTAAACTCCCATGCTTTCATATTCATTTGATTATGGCATGTTTTTGATGTCTATGGATTAGTATGTTCATTCCATGTTTTTTTAGATCCTTGACATACATATATAGTATTTGAGACACATATGCTTATGGACCCATAATTAGTGTTCTCACTTTTGTTTAAGCTATAATGTACATCATGAATTTAATACATGTGAATTTACATAATAATCATGTTTTAGTTTTATCATGATGACTTTTATATTTGTTTTGATGCTTCATGTTTTGAATATATGTTTAGATGTTTGTTTTCATTAAGACTAGTTATATACTTGTACATAGAGTGGGCTACAAATAAATCTATATATGTTGAGCTTGATTGCTTATTTGAACCATTAGATGTGCTAGTATAGTCTAGTTTTGATGATTCATACATTTCAACTTGTATTCCATTTTTGGATTTGTTTTATGATTGTGTGTTTCACTTCATGTATATGTTTGTATTGCCAAACTTTAAGATATACATGTATACCCCTTGAGTCATTTGCCTTTCATGCAATCTATATTTGGACTCAATTGTGTTTAGGGATATGTATGTATACTTCATGTTTGACAATTCATACATATACCTTGAAATGAAATTTGTTGTGATGAAATTTGGTTTTTCATGTTTCATGTATTTATGTTTAACTTCATGTATATGTCTATCTAGTTCAAACTAATCTTATACATATACATCCTTTTGAGCCACGTGCCTTCATGAATATACATTTAGTGGACTCGTTGAGTTTTGGATATGTATGTATATTTTAGCTTGTATTAGACATACATATGCCTTGAAGATTAAATAAGTAGTTTTATATGATTTTTCATGTTTTGATGGAATTATGTTTTAAGGAATAATTGAGCTTAATGAAATATTTTTCATGATTATGATCTTCACATATTATTTGTACACTCATATCTATTGCTCATGTTTTGTTTTCTCATGAGTTATACTTTATTGGTTAGAGTGATGATTATCATGTGAATTTCATTTTTGTTTTATTCCTTACTTGAAGGATTTCGTGCTAGTTAACAAGTTTTCCATTTACTAGTTGCGGTATTCTTCATATGGTAGAGATTTTTAAACAAAACTATATTTTCAAATCTATTTTTGAAAACCCCTACCATCAAAGGGCGGTAGGATGGGAGATCATGTTCATGTATGCCCTAAATTGAAAATCTTTAAAACTTGAATTATGATTGGGTGTAGATAATATGATGTATACACTTGAACTTATTGTTATGTCAATTGGTATCATTGAACTCTTTCAATTGGTATCATTTTGATCTTCTTGTATACTCATATATGTTTTGTATGTATGTATGCTTTAAATTCCAAGTATATCAATTTCTATTGGTATCTATCTTTCATACATATATATGTTTTGTGTTTATGCTAGTGCTTGAGTTTCAATTTTGTTAAAGATTACTTTTAAATTGTTATCAAGACTATGCATGTCTTTAGTTTGTATTTTATAAAGGGGGAGAAAATTTGATTTTGTATTACAATTGGTATTTTTAAAATTTTGTTTAAAGAAAATATTCAAAGTTTTGATTTGTATTTCCTATATGCAAGGAGAGCTTAACATCTCTCTTACATATAGATTCATGTTGAGTATATTATAAATTGAGGAGCTTGACAACTCTTCTTTATATGATATACGTGTGTAGGGGAGCTTCACATCTCCTCTTATGCATTACATAATATGTGTTATGTGAATTGGGGCTTGTCATCCCTTCTTCATGTAATGCATATGTGTAGGGAAGCTAACTTAGCGTCTTCCTCTTCATGAATGTATATAGCATATAACATATATTGATTCTTGTTTATTGGTATCAAGATGCTTCATTGACATATTTTTAATTGATATCATGTTTGTAGTCACCCCTTATAGATTTTGTTTTTTGTTTTAGACAAAAAGGGGGAGAACATTGTTTGCATTGTTTTGATTGACAAAAAGGGGAGAAAGATTTTTACCCCTCATTTTATCTATGGTTTTGATTGTTTACCCCTTTGTTGATGATTGATAAAAGGGGGAGAAGTATTTGAGTTTTATATGCATGCTTATGTTTTATATGCATATATTATGTTTTAATCTCAAGAATATAAGTTTAATTGATATATAGAGTGTGCTTTGTAATTGGTATCTAGAGCTTATTTTGTTTTGAATATTCCATTTGATATCTAGAACCATTTATTGTTTATGCATACGCATGTTTCATGTTTAATATTCATTGCATATATTTATTGTTTATCCCTATGCATGAGTTAAGGGGGAGCTTCCTTGAAGCTTATCTTTAATCCATGCATATATAACTCCATGAGTTTTGTCATCATCAAAAAGGGGAGATTGTTGGCCCAATGGCCTTCCACTCTAGTTTTGATGATGATCAACACTCATGTAGTTATGTTTACTAATATTCTTGTGTTTCTAAGTTTCAGATCATTAACAGGATATTAGTTGGTGATTAGCTTCAACAAGGAGTTTAGAAGCTATTCATGGTGATTCCAGGGCCAAAGCTTCAAGTTCACACTTTGTCTAGCCCATGGATGGAGTTTTTGAGCAAGTCTACTTGAAGATGATGATCGTCAAGAAGACTTAGGTATCCTAGTTTAGATAGAGTTTTTTTAGATCCATTTGTAAAGCTTAGTTTAGTTGATATGCTCAAGTGAACACAAAACACACACGTTTTATGATTTGATATTTGGTTTTTATGAATAGTTGATCAAAACAAGTTTACATATGTTATATGTATAGTAGATGTTTTCTATTTATACATACATGCTTTAACTTGGTAACAAACTTATTTTGACTATCCTATTCATGTTTTGGAAAATCTAGTTTGATAAGATACAAGTTTTGTTTTTGATAAAATTGGCAAGACACAAAATTGAATTGATATGATTGATATATGTCTTGAAATTTTTATCACAAGTTTGGTTATTAAAGTAAAATGATAAAACAAGTTTTAGAAAAACATATTTTTAGAAAAAACAGTTTTTATTGTGATTAAAACTATTTTTTAGATTTACTGTGAATTTATGGGATTTTTATTGAGTGAAAAGACCTATTTTCAAATCCCGTATCTGTGCAGAACTGAGGACTGGCTGACAGGCCAAGTCGGTCGACCGGACCGGTCGACCGCACCATAGGCCGGTCGACCGGGACGTCGACCGACGTGCACAAGTCTGTGCACGTTTTGGAGTCTCTGGGACGGTCGACCGGGCCGGTCGACCGAGATGAGAGTTCTGCTCTCAGGATGTTTCGGTCGACCGGGCCGGTCGACCGCTATTGCCCAACGGTCACATTTTTGACCGTTGGCGGTCGACCGGGCCGGTCGACCGGTGGCCTGTCAGGCTGCCACATCAGCCTAACGGCTAGTTTTGTATAGGGGCTATATAAACCCCATCTCTTTGGGGATTTTGGCCAAGTTTTCTAAGAAAAAATTTTCAGTTTTCTGAAGTGTTTAAAAGAGTTTTCAAAAGAGTTTTAAGTGCAAAACTTCTCATCTTTATTGTTTTGGTTTTTTGGAAAATCAAAGAAAAATAGGTTTTGGGATTTTTGCTTAGATCTTCAATTCTATCATATGCAAGTATTTTCCCAAAGATTTTTCTTTGTTGCTTGTTTCCAAAAGCACTTGTTTTCCACACTTGAGCTATCTTCTATCCTAAACTATTAGGATCTTGTTTTTGTGGAAAAAGATAAGAGAAAAAGAAAGAGAAGTGTTTGAGGTTGTTTGTTGTAAACCTCATAGTTGTAAACACCCTTATATTTGTGATCCCTCTTCGGTAGAGGTGATCGGGTGATTGTGTTGTGGATCCCTCTTAGGTAGAGGTGATAGTGTTTGGTTGTGAGCCTCTTCGGTAGAGGTGTGTGGATTGGTTGTTGTATTGGCTACGGGCCTAACCCCTCGGTTGTGAGGAGGTTGTTGTTGAGAGAGGAGTTTGGTACTCCTAGAGTTGTAAGAAATCCTCTTTGGTAGAGGTTCCCTCGGTGGGAGTTGAGATAGTGGAAATCCTACACGGTGGTGTAGGCGGGGATGTAGAGCAAGGTGCTCGAACCTCGAAACAAATCTTGGTGTTTGCGTTTTGATCCATTGTCTCTCTAACTCTCTCTCTTTATAATTGTGCATAGCATCATACTCATCATCATATCATACTTGCTTGTGTTGAGCATTGATTCATTCATATCATATATTGCTTGTGTTGTGCCTTGCATCTCTTATTGCTATATCCTTTATTGCTTGGCTTGATTGTGAGTACACATTGTTTGGATTGCTTGTGTGTGTGTGCCTAACTTATACTCATCCAACAAGAGCTTCACATAGCACCTCAACCCATTTCAAGGGGAATCAAGGGGAGTTAGTCCAGAGCCTCGCAAGGGGAATTCGGCTACACTTGTTGTATTGTATTAGTTTGTGCATAATTTGCATTAGCTTCCGCATTTAGCGCACTTAGTTTGCATTTAGTTTCTTAGATTAGCAATCACACCTATTCACCCCCCTCTACGTGTTTTTTCAATTGGTATCAGAGCTAGTGCTCCTGATACTTAGGCTTAACATCCTAGGAGTGATCCATTTGCTTGCTAATCTCATTTGCATTTGTTTGTTTGCACATTCATATATAGTTTACCATGGACTTCATGACCCCTCCTAGCTTTGACCCTTCTAACATTGATGTTTGGAAGTATAGGATGTCCATGTACCTAAAGACCCTAGGTTTGCATGTTTTCCTTGCGGCCACCAAGAGATGTTATCTTGGTGATTGCAATCATATAGGGGCCAATGCACAAGCCCTAGAGGCCATTAGAAGCACTCTTCCTAAAGATTATCTCTTATGTGTTTCTAACTTTGATTCCGCCTTTGCAGTGTGGAACAAATTGACAACAACCACCACCTCCAAGCTTCAATTGCCAATCCAAGAAGAGGAATCTAGCGGAGAATCCGAGCCACAACAATGCTATATGGTCCAAGGGAATGACTCCCTTGAGGTACATTCGGAATCTCAACTAGATAGTAATGATTGTGCTAGTTCTTCAAATGATTATGTTGATCCCCATGCCTTGAATGAAGAACTTTCCATTGTTTGTGAAAAATTGATAGAAATATAATTTGTTGAAAGAAGAGTCTAGGATTGAACAAGAAAATAAATATTTGCATGCTAGACTTGATTGTGTTTTGCAAGAGAAAGTTGAGGCCTATAATGAAAGGATTCATTGAGATCTCAATTGGAACTTGCTTTAAAAGAAAATAAATTTTAAAGTCTAAAAATGATTGTGAAACTCTTTTGAAGAAAAATGAATATTTGTCTTCTAAAGTTGATTTTGTTTTAAAGGAGAATGTTGCTTTGAAAAATAAAATCATTTCTATTTCTAATGATTTAAATGTATGTTTAGAGAAAAACATTATTTTGCAAAATAAAATTGATGCACATGTTTGCCATGCTAGTGTAGCTTCTTCATCTAGTCTACTAATGCATGTACCTCTTCTTCTAAAGTTATTGATGATATTTGTATGTTAAAGAAGAGAGTAGATTGTTTGGGCTCCACTATGAGCCAATGTGCCATGAACCACTCACGGTTGGAAACCTTGGTTCGAAAGAAACAAGTTCCATCTTTTATGCATGCACACCATCACGGCATACACATGCTTCACACGGACACCATCAAACAAGTATGCTCATGTGTACACATGTACACATTGTGGCCGAAAAGGCCATCTTGCTAAATTTTGCTATGATCGTTTACATGTTGAAAATTTAGCCAAGAAGTTTGTTTGGGTTTAGAGAAGGTACTAACCCCCATGGACCCAATAAGAGATGGGTACCAAAGACCACCCCTCCTTTGTTTAATGTAGGTGTGGGCTCTCACATGACGTGAGAGTGATAGCACCTTGGAGTAGATGCGTTCCGGACATAAAGGAAATCAATTGGATGCATCACTTTCAAGGGAAGAGATGGTGGAGAGGACACCAAGTTTTGGAGACAAGGAGAGTTGCCTTGAGGTTTGGTAACGATTCCTAAACTCCCATGCTTTCATATTCATTTGATTATGGCATGTTTTTTGATGTCTATGGATTAGTATGTTCATTCCATGTTTATTAGATCCTTGACATACATATATAGTATTTGAGACACATATGCTTATATGGACCATAATTAGTGTTCTCACTTTTGTTTAAGCTATAATGTACATCATGAATCTAATACATGTGAATTTACATAATAATCATGTTTTAGTTTTATCATGATGACTTTTATATTTGTTTTGATGCTTCATGTTTTGAATATATGTTTAGATGTTTGTTTTCATTAAGACTAGTTATATACTTGTACATAGAGTGGGCTACAAATAAATCTATATATGTTGAGCTTGATTGCTTATTTGAACCCATTAGATGTGCTAGTATAGTCTAGTTTTGATGATTCATACATTTCAAACTTGTATTCCATTTTGGATTTGTTTTATGATTGTGTGTTTCACTTCATGTATATGTTTGTATTGCCAAACTTTAAGATATACATGTATACCCTTGAGTCATTTGCCTTTCATGCAAATCTATATTTGGACTCAATTGTGTTTAGGGATATGTATGTATACTTCATGTTTGACAATTCATACATATACCTTGAAATGAAATTTGTTGTGATGAAAATTTGGTTTTTCATGTTTCATGTATTTATGTTTAACTTCATGTATATGTCTATCTAGTTCAAACTAATCTTATACATATACATCCTTTTGAGCCACGTGCCTTCATGAATATACATTTAGTGGACTCGTTGAGTTTTGGATATGTATGTATATTTTAGCTTGTATTAGACATACATATGCCTTGAAGATTAAATAAGTAGTTTTATATGATTTTTCATGTTTTTGATGGAATTATGTTTTAAGGAATAATTGAGCTTAATGAAATATTTTTCATGATTATGATCTTCACATATTATTTGTACACTCATATCTATTGCTCATGTTTTGTTTCTCATGAGTTATGCTTTATTGGTTAGAGTGATGATTATCATGTGAATTTCATTTTTGTTTTATTCCTTACTTGAAGGATTTCGTGCTAGTTAACAAGTTTTCCATTTAACTAGTTGCGGTATTCTTCATATGGTAGAGATTTCAAATAAACTATATTTTCAAATCTATTTTTGAAAACCCCTACCATCAAAGGGCGGTAGGATGGGAGATCATGTTCATGTATGCCCTAAATTGAAAATCTTTAAAACTTGAATATGATTGGGTGGTAGATAATATGATGTATACACTTGAACTTATTGTTATGTCAATTGGTATCATTGAACTCTTTCAATTGGTATCATTTTGATCTTCTTGTATACTCATATATGTTTTGTATGTATGTATGCTTTAAATTCCAAGTATATCAATTTCTATTGGTATCTATCTTTCATACATATATATGTTTGTGTTTATGCTAGTGCTTGAGTTTCAATTTTGTTTAAATTGATTACTTTTAAATTGTTATCAAGACTATGCATGTCTTTAGTTTGTATTTCATAAAGGGGAGAAAATTTGATTTTGTATTACAATTGGTATTTTAAAATTTTGTTTAAAGAAAATATTCAAAGTTTTGATTTGTATTTCCTATATGCAAGGAGAGCTTAACATCTCTCTTACATATAGATTCATGTTGAGTATATTATAAATTGAGGAGCTTGACAACTCTTCTTTATATGATATACGTGTGTAGGGGGAGCTTCACATCTCCTCTTATGCATTACATAATATGTGTTATGTGAATTGGGGCTTGTCATCCCTTCTTCATGTAATGCATATGTGTAGGAAGCTAACTTAGCGTCTTCCTCTTCATGAATGTATATAGCATATAACATATATTGATTCTTGTTTATTGGTATCAGATGCTTCATTGACATATTTTTAATTGATATCATGTTTGTAGTCACCCCTTATAGATTTTGTTTTTTGTTTTAGACAAAAGGGGGAGAACATTGTTTGCATTATTTTGATTGACAAAAAGGGGGGAGAAAGATTTTTACCCCTCATTTTATCTATGGTTTTGATTGTTTCCCCTTTGTTGATGATTGATAAAAAGGGGGAGAAGTATTTGAGTTTTATATGTTTTGCTTATGTTTTATATGCATATATTATGTTTTAATCTCAAGAATATTAAGTTTAATTGATATATAGAGTGTGCTTTGTAATGGTATCTAGAGCTTATTTTGTTTTGAATATTCCATTTGATATCTAGAACCATTTATTGTTTATGCATACGCATGTTTCATGTTTAATATTCATTGCATATATTTATTGTTTATCCTATGCATGAGTTAAGGGGGAGCTTCCTTGAAGCTTATCTTTAATCCATGCATATATAACTCCATGAGTTTTTGTCATCATCAAAAAGGGGAGATTGTTGGCCCATGGCCTTCCACTCTGTTTTGATGATGATCACACTCATGTAGTTATGTTTACTAATATTCTTGTGTTTCTAAGTTTCAGATCATTAACAGGATATTAGTTGGTGATTAGCTTCAACAAGGAGTTTAGAAGCTATTCATGGTGATTCCAGGGCCAAAGCTTCAAGTTCACACTTTGTCTAGCCCATGGATGGAGTTTTGGAGCAAGTCTACTTGAAGATGATGATCGTCAAGAAGACTTAGGTATCCTAGTTTAGATAGAGTTTTTTTTAGATCCATTTGTAAAGCTTAGTTTTAGTTGATATGCTCAAGTGAACACAACACACACGTTTTATGATTTGATATTTGGTTTTTATGAATAGTTGATCAAAACAAGTTTACATATATTATGTATAGTAGATGTTTTTCTATTTATACATACATGCTTTAACTTGGTAACAAACTTATTTTGACTATCCTATTCATGTTTTGGAAAATTCTAGTTTGATAAGATACAAGTTTTGTTTTTGATAAAATTGGCAAGACACAAAATTGAATTGATATGATTGATATATGTCTTGAAATTTTTATCACAAGTTTGGTTATTAAAGTAAAATGATAAAAACAGTTTTAGAAAAACATATTTTTAGAAAAAACAGTTTTTATTGTGATTAAAACTATTTTTTAGATTTACTGTGAATTTATGGGATTTTTATTGAGTGAAAAGACCTATTTTCAAATCCCGTATCTGTGCAGAACTGAGGACTGGCTGACAGGCCAAGTCGGTCGACCGGACCGGTCGACCGCACCATAGGCCGGTCGACCGGACGGTCGACCGACGTGCACAAGTCTGTGCACGTTTTGGAGTCTCTGGGACGGTCGACCGGGCCGGTCGACCGAGATGAGAGTTCTGCTCTCAGGATGTTTCGGTCGACCGGCCGGTCGACCGCTATTGCCCAACGGTCACATTTTTGACCGTTGGCGGTCGACCGGCCGGTCGACCGTGGCCTGTCAGGCTGCCACATCAGCCTAACGGCTAGTTTTGTATAGGGGCTATATAACCCCATCTCTTTGGGGATTTTGGCCAAGTTTTCTAAGAGAAAAATTTTCAGTTTTCTGAAGTGTTTAAAAGAGTTTTCAAAAGAGTTTTAAGTGCAAAAACTTCTCATCTTTATTTTTTTTGTTTTTGGAAAATCAAGAAAAATAGGTTTTTGGGATTTTTGCTTAGATCTTCAATTCTATCATATTGCAAGTATTTTCCCAAAGATTTTTCTTTGTTGCTTGTTTCCAAAACACTTGTTTTCCACACTTGAGCTATCTTCTATCCTAAACTATTAGGATCTTGTTTTGTGGAAAAAGATAAGAGAAAAGGAAGAGAAGTGTTTGAGGTTGTTTGTTGTAAACCTCATAGTTGTAAACACCCTTATATTTGTGAATCCCTCTTCGGTAGAGGTGATCGGGTGATTGTGTTGTGGATTCCTCTTAGGTAGAGGTGATAGTGTTTGGTTGTGAGCCTCTTCGGTAGAGGTGTGTGGATTGGTTGTTGTATTGGCTACGGGCCTAACCCCTCGGTTGTGAGGAGGTTGTTGTTTGAGAGAGGAGTTTGGTACTCCTAGAGTTGTAAGAAATCCTCTTTTGGTAGAGGTTCCCTCGGTGGAGTTGAGATAGTGGAAAATCCTACACGGTGGTGTAGGCGGGAATGTAGAGCAAGGTGCTCGAACCTCGAAACAAATCTTGGTGTTTGCGTTTGATCCATTGTCTCTCTAACTCTCTCTCTTATAATTGTGCATAGCATCATACTCATCATCATATCATACTTGCTTGTGTTGAGCATTGATTCATTCATATCATATATTGCTTGTGTTGTGCCTTGCATCTCTTATTGCTATATCCTTTATTGCTGGCTTGATTGTGAGTACACATTGTTTGGATTGCTTGTGTGTGTGTGCCTAACTTATACTCATCCAACAAGAGCTTCACATAGCACCTCAACCCATTTCAAGGGGAATCAAGGGGAGTTAGTCCAGAGCCTCGCAAGGGGAATTCGGCTACACTTGTTGTATTGTATTAGTTTGTGCATAATTTGCATTAGCTTCCGCATTTAGCGCACTTAGTTGCATTTAGTTTCTTAGATTAGCAATCACACCTATTCACCCCCCCTCTAGGTGTTTTTTCAGGGAGTGTGGTTTTTTTGGGCATGACTCCTACTGAATTATTTTTTTGGCTAAGGCTTCAAAGAGGTCCCAACCCTGATTCTCATCTTTCTTTAAAAATTTCCTTTGGCACATGATTTCAAGGAGTGTCTTTGTTTGGTAGTCAAGTCCATTATAGAGAATTTGATACTGTCGCCACTTCTCTATGCCGTGATGAGGATATAGGGCTAGTAAGTCTTTGAATTGTTTGAAATATTTTCAGAATGGTTCATTAGATTCATGCTTGAACTGCATAATGTTTCTTTCTCATGAGGGCTGTCTTATGAATGGGATAGAACTTCTTAAGAAAGACTTTTACAAAATCATCCCATGAAGAGACCAAACTGGCGAGACGATTATATAGCCATTTATTAGCTATATCCTTAAGCGCGAAGGGTATGAACCTTAATCTAACAGAGCCTCAGTTAATTGGGAAATTTTCATCATCACACATACTTCTTCAAACTCACGGATGAAGAAATATGCATCCTCGGACTCTAGGCCATGAATCGTGGGAGTGTATTTATGAATTGTGGATTAAGCTCAAAGTTATTTCAATTTGTTACTGGTAGAAGAATGCATAATGGAAGTGAAGTACGAATGGGGTACAACTTGTCTTGAAGAGATGTGTTATTGCTTATGATTGGATTGTGTCAGGAGGTGGTATTTCTGCAATGTAGAAATCCTAACAAGTCTTGCAGAATTTGGATCCTGGTACCACTCTTGCATGCACAATCACAGACAATGTTCACCGATCACACAAGCAAAGAAAAGGAAATAACAAACAAGAAAAGAAAAAGCAATCACAAGCTATCTAGGATACCTGGACCTAGACGACTCCTAACTATTCAATGAACCAAAGAAGGTTATTACTCGAGTAAAACCACCGTTAATCAGCAGGTAGGGGCAAAATATGGTGGGAGGTATCCGTGCGTAAGCAACGGGTCTTAATTACGCCAAACCACGGTATCTTCGAGGCCTAACCTCTTAATCCCCACCTTAGACACTGATTTGACTGAGTATGAATCAAAAACAATTTCCAACTTCAGCTGATCTCCTACTGAGTCCGGATGTCCCTAGGGCCAACGTCTATCAAATTTTATTAAAAAGCTTGGGATTGTGAGTGCTTGGATGATGATTTTTGGCAAAAGAAAGGGTGATAAAATCCCCACCTTATCTTGTTTATTGGGTGATGCCCTTAAGATCGATTTTGTGCAAGTGTACAATATATGCAAATAAGGTTCACTCAAAGCGATGTAAATCAACCAAGAAGTGAGTCTTATTCTAAATGCAATGCGAACGTACCTTGCTCCAGCACTCTTTCAACAGTAAAGTAATGAATTGAAAAGACATGTGCCTAAAAATGCAAATGTTTAATCAATTTTAAACTTTCAACAAATGTTTTACTGTTGATTTATTAGCAGGATCTTGGTGGGAGCGTACAAGAAATAAGATTTGCAGCAGCTATGTTTTGCAGAGCAAGCAACCCTGTACAAAATCATTTAGTAGTCAACTCCTCTTTGCCGCGGATCCGCGCTTTGGCCGAGAAAACACGGCAAATCAGAGGGCACTTGGTCTCTGCTTTCTTGAGTAGAGGCCTAAGACCACTTATATGTTACTGCAGTGCTTTGTTTCCTGTTTCTCTAACCTGTAACCTGTAATAAAAAAGAAAATTCGTTTAGTTCTAAAACTCAAATGAAACCGTTACTCTCCCTGGCAACGGCGCCAAAAAATTTTGTTCGGAAGGTAGGAGTGTACTAATATTCAGAGAGAGAGGGTTTAGAGCCAACCTTCGATGCTCTTATGTGATGTTTAAAAACTCCAAAATGTATTCACAGATTTTCTTTACTTCTTCTGAATCACCGTCGTAGCATAAGCTATTACGGGTCGATCCTCAGGGAGAGTGTGCGATATAAGCATTCACAGTTTTGAAATTGAGTTTGTTTGGAAAGAAAATGAAAGCTCTTCTATGTTCAAGAAAACAAATGACATAGAAAGTAGAGGAAAAATTCTTTGTGGATTTTGTTGCATAAAAAGAAAAAGGATGGAAAAGAAAGTGAAATGAACTTGAATGTAGCTTGAAAAGAAAATTGTGAGAAAGAAAACTTTGAATGACTTTAGAGAGGAAAAAAAGCCATGACTAGCTAACTTTTCTAATTTACTAACTTATCAATCTCATAGGGTGATGCATGCCTCATGTTGATCATCATCGGCAAAGGTTTGTCTTGCTTGTTTGGTCAAAATATTTCCCATGTAGAGGATGATGATCTTCTCGGCTTGACTTGTAGCCTCATTGATTCATCGGCTCCCGAGATAAATTTTTAATGGTGGAATCAAGGATAGTCACTCAAGGTCATGCTAAGGAAGAAGATACAAGATTCATTAGTCCATCAAAGCCATACTCGAGCTAGCATTGAAGTATGAAAATTTTACTACTAAGTAATAGCATAGTTAGGTGCTCCATCTCCATGTTCCATCAAGGCACTTGTTCTAAGATAAGGCTCTAATGAGGCTCACATAAATCATATGGAATGAAAACAAGCATTTGCCAAGAATTAAAGTAACTCATCTTCATTGGGGATAATAGAGACTTGAAATTACAAGACTACAATAAAGCATCCAATGAATCACATGAATCATATGAATTAGCAATCAACCCAAGAGTTAGAAGTTAGTAAAGTTAATGGTTAGCTAGTCATGTTAGAGAGTTAGCTAGAGATTAAATAAAAAGCACACAACTTCATTGTAGAAGAAGATGCAATGATAATAAAAGCTTGAAGAAAGTAAAGCACAAGAAAGTAAAGCACTAGAATGAGTAAAGATGAGAAGAAGATGGATCAATCCTTGCATTTGAGTTGTCACCTCTCCAATTATAAGATCTCTCACTCTCTCTCTCTCTCTTTGTTGTATTCTAGAAGGAGGAAGAATATTACAAGAGCAACTAAAGAAAGTTAGAGAAATCCCTACAATTCTCTCAAAAATACAAGGCTCTTCTCTCATATTCTCTCCTCCCATTTTCGCAGAGGCCCTAGGGGTCTATTTATAGGCTCCAGGAGATGAGGCCCTCAAATCTCAGCCGTGAGATTAAATGCTAGCTCACAGATGCCTGTCGCGGATCCGCGGCCAGAGCCGCGTTTCCGTGGCAGAATCTTGGCCGCTACACCAACGATTTCTGTTGCCATTCTATTAAGGTTCGTATGCCTCGCTGGACCTTCTAGAAAGTCAGGAATATTCGTGGACGACTCCAGACTTAGGCTTCTCTTTTGGGCTTCTTCTTTTGGTCTTTAATTAATCCCTTAATTCCTTGAAAATTCCTTGATTATGGGCCTTCATCTCCATTAATGGTGGACCTGAAAAAGGAGAGAGAAAAGCAATAAAAATCTTTATTTTATTTATATAAAGCATGATATGGAAGTAGAAAATGATACAAATATGAACTCCAATCACACACTTATCTTTTTGCTCGTCCTCGAGTAAAAATTAAAAAGAATAAGAAAAGAAAAACTAATCTATCCTAACTCACTTTCGTAGGCATCACGGTTGCACTTAGCATGTGCAACAAGCCGTTAAACCTCTAGGTTACCCCAGAGGATGAGTGTTGTCTCGTGAGGGTTTTCAGCGGATTACACCCACAAAATCATAAACGGAAAATATTTGAAATATGTTTGAAGAGACTAAGTAGTCTATAAGTTTTAGGATTATTATTTTTATTCATTCTTAAACTTAGTCTTTATATAATAAATTGTTATCCATTTAGGTAAAAATCAAAATTGAATTTTTGGATAGTCTCTTTTGTTACCCTAAGTCATATACATTCTTGTGAATCTTTACTAGGAATTCTTTAACTTGGACTCTCATGCCTCTTTATTATTATTTTCTCTTTTTTTTTAATATGTGTAACACATCTAATTTTCTTTCGTGTAAGTATGAAGGCTTCTTGAGGCCTTCATACCTAACTAATTGACTATTAGATATGTTAGTACATATATAAATAATATTTTTTAGTTTTCTTAGGCTTTCTAATTCACCCATGTAGCGAACTTAAAGTCGATGGCTCCCAAACTGGTTGGTTTTAGGGCACCGGGTGAGAAACACCCCCACGGACTTAAGGATTCGAGTGGACTCGGCCACAAAACCAAGGATTCTATTTATAAAGTCACCTTTAGGTGTGAATACTTATGCTTCTTGAGGCACATGTATCCAGCTTAATCAGTGAAATTTTTTTTGTTTTTTTATTTTTTTTATAAGGCACAAGAGTCTTTGTCTTAGAATCCTAGATATGTAAATGTATTAAGTATGCACATTTCATTAAGGTAAAAATTAAGACTAATTACTTATTCAATTTTTTCTCCTATACCGAAAAATTCAACAATTTATTTATTTTTGACCAAGTTTTTAGAAATCCTAATCATGATTTTCCTAATTCTTAAGACTAACTTAGATTTCTTTCAAAAGATAATCAAAATATTGTCCCCTTTTTTGTATCATTTTATTTTTTTATTTTTTATGTTAGAACAAATAAAGAGAATTTTTTTTTTGTTATGTTAGAACAAATAAAGAGAAAAAGAAAAAATTTTATATATTTTTTAATTTATTATTATTATTATTATTATATTTTTTTTTACATTTTACCCTTCCCCCACACTTGTTTCATACATTGTCCTCAATGTATGAATGAAATGCATGGATGCATGAATTGGCAGAGAAATAGAGTTACCGATACATTGGGTCAAAAAGACCCATGGCTACATTTGCTTTCAGTACTGATTCTAAAATATTTTAAGACGTTGACCATTTACCTTGAAGGTACTGCCATTTTTCGGGTCGTAGATCTCTATGGCTCCATGTGAAAACACAGTCTTAACAATGAAAGACCCTGTCCATCTTGATTTTAACTTATCGGGAAAGAAATGAAGTCTAGAGTAACACTTTTTGTCCTTGGACAAAAGTTTTTCTAGTGATGAACTTATCGTGAAATACCTTAACCCTATCCTTCACAATTTTCGTATTTTCGTTTGCTTCGTTCCTCAACTCCTCCAGTTCAGAAATTTGCAATTTTCGAAGCTCACCGGCCTTATCTAGATCGAAATTCAGCTGCTTAATTGCCCATAAGGCTCGGTGCTCTATCTCAACAGGAAGGTGGCAAGCCTTTCCAAAAAACTAGTCTGTAGGGAGACATTCCTAAAATCGTTTTAATGGCGGTCCTATATGCCCATAAGGCATCCACCAATTTGGTGGAACAGTCCTTCCTATTTTGATTTACAGTTTCTCCAAGATAAGCTTGACTTGCCTATTGAAAACTTCTACCTGTCCACTGGTTTGAGGATGATACGGCGTAGATAACTTGTGAGTTATGGTATATTTTCGCATAAGAGCTTCAAAAGTTCTATTGCAAAAATGTGTACCATTGTCACTAATTATGGCACGAGGGGTTCCAAAGCGTGAGAAGATTTTTCTTTCAAGAATTTGACAACCAACTTTGTTGTCATTTGTCTTGCAAGGGACAGCTTCAACCCATTTCGATACGTAATCTACATCCAACAAGATGTATTGGTGCCCAAATGAATTAGGGAAGGGACCCATAAAATCAATACCCCAAACATCAAAAAGTTCTACTTTTAGAATTGGATTTAGGGCATCATATTACATTTAGAAATCCTTCCTATCATTTGGCATCTTGTGCAAGTTTTGCAAAATTCGAATGCGTCTTTAAACAAAGGTGGCCAATAAAAGCCACTTTGTAGGATCTTTTCAGCAATTTTGCGGGGACTAAAGTGTCCACCGCAAGCAAATTCATGATAAAAGGCTAGAACGCTTCTAGTTTCCTCATCGGGAACGCATCTCCTAATGATTTGGTCGCTACAATATTTGGAAAAGGTAAGGATCTTCCATATATAATACTGGACTTGAGACAAGAATCGGTATCTATCCTATTTTGACCAATTAGGTGGTGTTTGATTTGTGACTAAGTAATTTACTATATCGGCAAACCATGGTTCCTTAGAGATGGCTAGAAGTTGTTCATCGAGAAAATAATCATTGATGGCAGTTCATCGGAAGGTGCATTTGGCACACGAGAGAGATAGTCGGCGATGACATTTTCAAGACCTTTTTTATCTCAAATTTCGAGATCAAATTCTTGAAGGAGGAGGATCTAACGAATGAGTCGGGCCTTCGCATCCTTTTTTAGCATTAGGTATCGAAGTGCAGAATAGTCGGTGAAAATCGTGGTTTTGGTCCCAAGTAGGTATGGGCGGAATTTCTCCAAAGCGGACACTACTGCCAAGAATTCTTTCTCGGTTGTAGTATAGTTCACTTGGGCATCATTGAGTGTCCTACTTGAGTAATAGATCACGTGTTGCTTGTTATCTTTGTTTGTCCTAAGATAGCGCCTATCGCAAAAATCTGAGGCATCGCACATGATCTTAAAAGGGTGGACCGGTCCGGAGGTGAGATGATAGGTGCAAAGATAAGTTCCAATTACAACTTTTCCCACGCTCTATTATACTTATCGTCAAAGATGAAGGGCACGTCTTTAGCTAAAAGGTTTGTAAGGGGTCTAGCAGTTTTGCTAAAAATCCTTAATGAACCTATGATAAAACCTGGCATGTCCTAAGAAAGAACGAATGTCCTTCACGCTTCGTGGGAATTGAAAGTTTGGCTATGATCTCCACCTTAGCCTTGTCCACTTTGATCCCTTCGCTAGATATCTCATGACCTAGGACAATCCCATGCTGCACCATAAAGTGACACTTTTCCTAATTTAGGGTCAGGTTCGTTTCGGTGCATCTATTCAGCACAAGCTCTAAGTGATGGAGACATTGGTCAAATGAATTTCCATAGACAGAGAAGTCGTCCATGAAAATCTCTAATGGGCATGTGAACATTGTCTTTTCTTGTCCTCTGGGGCTATTGGGATTTGGTTATACCCTGAGTAACCGTCCAAGAAATAGTAATACTCATGGCCAGCTAATCGTTTCAGCATTTGGTCGATAAATGGAAGGGAAAAATGATCTTTTCTAGTGGCGGCGTTCAACTTGCGATAGTCTATGCATACTCGAACTTTAGTAGGCAGTCGTGTTTGCACTAACTCTTGCTTGTCATTTTCTACCACAGTAAAGCTGGACTTCTTAGGGACACATGCATTAGGCTAACCCATTCGCTATCAGAAATGGGATAAATGATCCCATTATTTAATAGTTTTATTATTTCGGCTTGTACAGCCTCTTGCATGAGCGGGTTTAGCCTACGCTGTGGATCCCTCTTCGGTTTAACCCCTTCCTCTAGATGGATTCTATGCTGGACTATCTTATGGCTCAGTCCTTTGATATCTGTCATGGTCTAACCAATGGCTTCCCTATGTCTCCTAAGGGTGCCAGTAGGTCTTTCCTCTTGCCTATTAGTCAAATTGGAGGCAACTATGACTGGTAACGTCTTTTGTTCACCAAGGTAGGCGAACTTAAGATGTTTTAGGCAAGGTTTTTTACTCCAACGAAGGAGATGGCTCGATGGGTGGATGTGTTTAGCTTGAATTTTCCATCTCTATAGAACTTAGATTTGTTGCCCATTCAATCTCATCAAGGTTGAGATCACTAGATTCTAACTCTTCCTTTTCCTTTGACTCTAGTGTGATCTCCTCGTTGTGATCACTAGTCATGTTTTCAATGAAGTTAACCTCAAAGGGTGGTCGTTCATGTCGTAGGGATGTTTACCTAAGTTGAAAACATTGATTTTCTTAGTCATATCCCCAAAAGTCAATCTCATGGATCCGTTTCTACAATTTATGATTGTATTCGCGGTTGCTAGGAATGGACGTCCTAAAATGACGGGAGTTTGGGACCTAGGATTAGACACAAGTTGTGTCTCTAAAATAATGAATCGACTGGGTAAATAAATTCTCCCACCCGTATAAGGACATCATTGTTATCTCCTTAGGAACTTAATTCAGCGATCAGCCAATTGGATTGTAACTTAGGTTGGGTTGAGTTCTTCTAATCCAAGTTGTTGATATACAGAGAAAGGAAGCAAATTAATGCTAGCTCCTAAATCGAGGAGTGCTCGATTGATTCAGCTCGACCTATTGCAAGAAATGGTGGGGCAACCAGGGTCCTTGTACTGACTGGGATCTGGTTAGACAATAGCTCACTAATGTTATTGGCTAGAAAAACCTTCTTAGGCACATTTGGTCTTTCTTTTCTTGGTGCACATGTCCTTAAGGAATTTGGCATAAACTAGAGACCTGTTGGATTGCATCAAGAAGTGGTATATTGAGCCTAACCTAATTGAACACCTCGAGTAGTTTCTCCATATGTGCATTATTATTGCTCCTAAGCCTATTTGAAAATGGGGCTATAGGTTGGTTCACCTGTCTTGCTGATTTATCAACTTCAGTTTCTTTGGAGTTTTGTGGAGATTGAGTGAAATACTAGATGGAATGGACATTGAGATGGGTCCTGTGGCATGGATACGTGATTATTAACTTGTTTCCCTGATCTTAATGTATGAACCAAGTTACATTGGTTTGGGTCTTAAGCCTCATTCGCTTGCCTAGGATTCTGTAATGCCCTGATCCCAAGGATACGGAGACGTTATGGCGACGTACATACGCAGGCGGAAAACCCTCACGTACGTACGCTCAGCCTCAGTACAATAAATAACCTCCATATAGACATGGGTCCCAGCATGAATAAGTACAAGAATACCTGCAGAAATAGGTCAGCGATCATAACAGATATGACAAATAGGGACAAATAAGATAACGAAAATAAAGCACCAAGATACCTAGGCATAGTCCCGATGAGGAAGCTCCGATGTGACTCCAAGGCACTCTCGGGTATTACGGTACTCGGATCTCCAATCTGGGCACGCAAACCCAGGGTCGTCAGAAAGCGACCTAGTGAGTGGTAAAATGAAGGAGGTAGTAATATATACTATAGTACTACAAGCATGATACTGATATAGATACATGATGGTGTATACCATATATAAGCATATCATAAGCAGTAGAAATATATAAACATGTAAGCAGTAGAAATATATACATATATGTCATCTTTTAATACTATCCTTAGCCTTATCATCGGGTCATGTCCATAGTCGTGTCTAGTTTATATAATACATAATGTTATCTAGTGGTGATGTGGTAGCATGAACATGCAGATGGTCATATGCTATCTAACCAGTATACGGTGTGGTGCATAGATAGTAATGATGTATGCAAGGTATACATAAATAGAATATATGCACATATGCATGAATAGTATGCTACTACAGTAAGTGTTACAATACCAGGTAATGTAACAAAGTATACATGTGCATGAGTAGTAGGGCACTAAAGAAAATGTAACAGGAAACAGAACAATAGCAATGTATACGTATAACATGATAGCAGATAAATGATCAGGAACAGTAACAAGTACAACTAAACATGTAGCAGGCAGGTCATGTCAAAGTCATGTCATTTATACAATAGTAGCGATCAGTACCACCTGATATTTTAATCAATCTCTACCAGTGTCCCATACCACTGGCAGTTCATACTGGAGCCCGCACTCAGTCGAACCCATCCGGACATGGCCTACGGGTACCATTATCCAACGAGAGAGTGATCAAATAACAAGTGTTCCCGACGTCCACTATTGTGTATATTGTTTTTATTGTTAATTGAAACTCATGGTCGAGGAGTTCTTATAAGGTGGGTGTATCCCGTACATACCCGAGACAACGGCCTTATCAGATCCCTGGCTGCTGAGACCAGGGCCAGCCCGCTAGAGCTGTAACATGTAATATGAGTAACAGATTGTAGCCAGCACTACCCCGTCCCCTGCAGTGGACGAACAATGGATCCAGACATCCACCCGATATGATCTAATCAACCGTCAAGTCTCCCCCATACCCAAGTTACCTTTATGATCTGATCTGATATGTCAAGTATATAATGTAACACGAACGACTACTGTACATGATACAAGTAACTTGATAACTGGAACAGAGCTCTATTGATAGCACAGAACAATATAACGAGAAACGGGAACAATATAACGGGAACAATATAACGGGAAACGGGAACAATATAATGAACAATATAACGGGAACAATATAACAATATATGTGGGATTCCATATCGCATATCAATAGCTCTCAGGTCCAGTAACGGGAATATCCATATCAGTAACAGGAATCAATCATATAACGTGAATACGGGAACATGAAATAATAATACATGTATTAGGAACGGGGAATCATATGACAAAGAGGAACCATACATGCATTGGTAATAGGGCTATGGAAACATGACATGCATATGTAACAGTGATATGTAAACATAACATGCAGGTGTAACAGTGATATGTAAACATGACATGCAGGTGTAACAGTGATATGTAAACATGATATAATATGAAATGCGGTAGTCCGTGCATTGGTCTAGTCTTGTACCAGTGTAACATCTATGTGTTTCCGTGTACATGAATCTCAGTATGTGAATCTCAGTATCTAGGTAATGGTGAGAGTGTAACCGATATCTACATGCACTACGTGTTTAGTGTACCAGTGAGTCAGTAAGTGTGACAGTGAATAGTGACAAGCCCCGCATAATGAAGTACGCGTGTCTTCGTGTCCATGTAGCATTAGTGTGGAACCATACTAGTTATCCATGCAGTGACGGTGTCTAGTGATTCTTGAATTGATCATCTAGCTAAATGTCTTGGTTTATAACATATGCCGTTTCTCAAGTTAAGTTAGGAATTTAACAGTTCTATTATTTAACCCATAATTACGGTTTCGTAACTATAGCAATCATTCACGACTTTAATAAACATGAATAAATAAATAAAATTTAGAAAAGAAAAACACTCACAAACTAGCCATAGGATGATGGCTCGCTTACTCACGATCGCAACGGATCCAGAATCGCCCAATCGGAGTCCGGATGCTCCTGATATTGCTCGAAAACCAAACCGATATAAAAAGGTTAGATACGTAATAAACTGAAATGTTCAGGGGGCTAATTATAATTTTACAGGGGCCTAAAAGTAATTTAAAATTTACAGGGGTTAAAATGATATTATACCTTTAACGGTTGGGTTAGGGTGTAAACGGGTTGGGTTTTGGGTTAAAACCAAACCCAAACCCAATTGGGTTTTTCACCCAACAGAGCCAATAGCAGCAGCAGCGTGCGCTGCTGCTGCCGCCGCCCGCGCGCGCCCCGCCGCCCCGCGCCGCTGCGCCGCCGCCCGGCGCGGCCACCTGGCCGGGCGCCGGCGCCCCAGGCCGGGGTTCCACCGCGAGGAGGGGAGGAGAGGAAGAGGGCGGGGGGCTGGTGCCCCTGCCGCCGCCCGCACCGCCGGTCACTTGGCCGGCCTCCGGCGCCGTCGGCCTGGCCCGGCGGCCTCCGGCGTCGCCGGCCACTCCTGGGCTGGAGGTCCGCAGAGAGAGAGAGAGAGAGAGAGAGAGAGGGTAGAGAAAGAGAGAGAGGGTTGGGAGAGAGAGAGAGAGAGTGTGGGAGAGTGAGAGAGAGAGAATAGAGGAGAGAGAGAGGAGGGAATTTAAAAGGGGAAGAGAGTCGGTGGAAATAGGTTGGCGGTGGGGGAGAACTCACTGGAAGGAAGAAGAAGAAAGGAGAAGAAAAGAAGGAAAAAAAAATTAAAGAAAAATAATATTTTATTATTAGAATATTGGCTCAATATTCGACGATCTCACGAACGGTACCCAAAAATTACAGAAAATAGAAATAATATATTGAGATGTAATATGAAAATAGTTTATCGAAACTCCATCCGGTTTGCAAATTAAAAATCCCGGAAGTGTCCCGATACCGGGCGACACCGGTTTGGCCGGATTTTCGATAAATTTAGAAAAATCCCCAAAAATACCCAAACATCAAAAATACGATTCTAAGGCACATGATGAAAGCGGATTCTCAAAATGTAACTCCATTTGTGAAAGAAAAATCGTAAGGCGGTTATCGGTATCGGTCGACACCGACAACGGAGATTCTCCACAATATTCAGAAAAATTCCAGAAAATCCTGAAAAATCTAAAATATTAGAAAATGAATTTTAAAACTAAAATCGGCTCAATCGGACTATCACGGAGGTCAAATCAATTTTGTACGTCGTATCGCGTACTGATACTGTGATACGTACACCGGGAGCAGGGGGTTACAGATTCCTAGGGTTTGGCAATGGTTGACTTGGTAGAGTTTCCTTTTGTCTTTCTTGTTGATTCAGTTGGATCTCTATCCTAGTCAAGATTTGAGCCAGCGTGTCGTGGTTTTTAACTAGAGTATCCACCTTTATTTCCATGTTTGAGAGTCTTATTTCCATTTGTGAATTTTGGAAAGTGTGGAGGATTTTGACTGGAGAAATTTTGTTGATAAGGTGGATTTTGAAAATTGTTGGAGAATTTGGGCCTTTTTTTATTATTGTTGCTTGGGGCCCCATGAAATTTGGATGATTTCCCACCGGGATTGTAGGTGGCAAATATGGATTGTTAGCGGGCCTTGTGAATGCCGCACTCATATATTAGGCAAGGTTTGATGGGCGATAAAGACGGGACATTCCTCGAAACACATGGTTCATGTCTTAACAATAAGTACAGCCCGCCGAAGGTGTTGGGTGACTTGGTTCACAGAGACTGATTCTTTAGTTTCAAGAGCTTCTAGTCTTCGCATCACCGCAGCTAGTTTAGCGTCGGTAGCTATGTTCGCCTCAATGGAATGGATACCTCCTTTAGAAGAGCAAGATCATTAGTCCTAAATTTTTCTAGAGTTGGTTCCATTGGATGTTTTATCACTAATTCTTTATATAATAACCATCCTTCATGTTCGTCTTTTTCAAAATCCTCCTTGGCACATGGATTCTAATAGCGTTTTAGTTTGATATTCTAATCCATCATAAAGAACTTGACAAAGTCGCCATTTCTCTATCCCATTGTGAGGGCATTAGGCAAGGAGGTCCTTAAAACGTTCGAAGTATTTCCAAAGGTTCATTGCTATTTGCTTAAACTGCAAGATGCTCTTCCTAATTAATGCAGTCTTGCGAATGGGATAAAACTTCTTTAAGAAGGCTTTGACAAATTATCCATGAGGATATTGAACCGGCCTCTAGACTGTAGAGCCATTTCTTTGCTAAGTCTTTCAAAGAGAATGGGACAAACCGTAATTTGATGGCATCTACTCCTAGGCTGGGTATCTTCATCATGAGACATACTTCTTAAATTCCTTTATGAAAAAGTATGCATCCTTAGATTCAAGTCCATGAAATTTGGGAAGAGTGTTGATGTATTGTGGCTTGAGCTCAAATTGGTTAACACTTTTATCGGGTAACTGAATGCAAGAAGGAATAGAGTTCCTAATAGGATAGAACCTATCTTGTAGTGACGGTAGTTGTGCTTTTGTTAATTGGGTTTTTGTTTGGGTAGTGAACTGGTTCTAATTAGTCTAGATGTGAATGAGTCTCTCGACCAAGCTGACATGCACAATTAGCAAACAAGTTCACCCAATCAATCAATGAAAAAGAAAAAAATAGTCAAAATTCCTATTCTAGGATAAGCCTTGACCTAGACGACTCCTAACTTTAGACTGTCTTTAGGAGTATATGCCGACCTTAACCACAAGTTAATCGGCCAGGTAGGTGGCAAGACCGGGGGAGGTTATCTGTCAAAGACGTTCCTTTATTAAGTAACTACTGATCTTCAGGCTTTCGCCCTAATCTCCTTCCTAGGCACCGATTTGGCAAGAGTTAATTTCGAATAACTTCCTCCTTCAGTCAATCTCCTAGTGAGTCTGAGTTAACCTAAGGCCAACGTTTAGTCAATTTTTACTTAGGGTTAGGGTTGTGAGTGTGACTGAGTTGATTTGTAGGCCAAGGAAGGGTGATGAAATCCCCACCTTTCTTATTTATGGGTTTTGCCCTTAAAATTTTTTGTGTACGTTGTAAAACAATAGACAAGTAATCACTTAAAAAGCAAGAAATCAGCCAAGAGTGTTTCCTAATCTATATGCAATGCAAACATACCTTGTCGCCAGTACTCTTCAACAAAATTAAAAAATTAAATAGACACGTGCTTATGATGCAAGAGTCCAATTTTTTATTTTTCACAAATAGGTTACTGTTAATTAATTAGCAGTGTGCAGAGTGATTACAGAGAAAAATTAACCAGAACATTTCATTTCCAGCAACCTGCAGAAAAATCAGTGAGTAGTTCACTACTCAGGCCGTAGAACGCGGCTATGGCTGTGTTTGCTTGGCTCTGTAGTAGGCTCTGCTGCTCTGCCTTCTAGGGCAAAGGCACAGAGTTGCTATATGTCATTTGCTGCTGTTATATTTCTGTTTCTCTGATCCTGCAAACGAAAAAAAGAAAGACTTAGTTTGAGAATATCGTGTCGTTCCTTCACAACAACGGCGCCAAAATTTGATTGAGACGAGAAATTGTAACAAAGAAAAATTAAAGTTAGCAAGTCTTAGTCTCGTTTAAATTCTATCCATTGCAGCAAGGGCCAAAGCGGGTCAATCCACAGGGAAGGATGCGATACAAGCGTTTCGAACGATTCTCTGTATTACACTTAGAACAAAACAAAATAGAGAGATTGATTAGATTTGAATGATTTGAGATATGTAGTTCACTAATCTTCTACCACAACTCATAGTGTACGTCTCAAAGAGTGAATATCATCTTGAAACAAGTAACATCTATTCTAAGTTATTAATGAAGTTCAAGCAAGATAAATGATATTAGAATCCTAACTAGGGTGCACTAATAAAAATTCAACAGTTGTTCATCCTAACTTCTAAGTATAGCATAAGAGAAGTCTTAACTTAAAGTTTGCTATCAAAGTTCTTAAGCATGATTTTATGAGAATTATTTAAAAGTGTACCCTAAATTAGGAAACCTAATTATCAATTAATCTTCAAGAAATTTATTTCAATTCTAGGGTTTCTAAAAGTGAATATAAATCCATTCACTTTCTAAACTACATTGGGTGTTTAAGAGATTAGCAAATCACAAATTAGATTTAGTTATTCATCTTTTTTCTTATTTTCAATTTTTGTTTAATGTGAAAAATTTGTGTGAAAGAGAGAAGAAACAATATAGATTGCAGCAGAAAACAAAATTAATACTAAATTTAATAACAAGAAGAGAGGTAACCTTTATTTGAATGTCACTTCTAAATACAGCGCTCCTCTCCTTCTCCAAAATATGCTAAAATGAAATTACAAGAATTTTTAAAAGAGAAAATCTAAAGAAAAACCCTAAGTTCCCCTCTCTGGATGCCCCTCTCTATTGCTCTGCAGGGTATTTATAGGAGATGGAAGAAGTAGAGTCCCATTACAACTCTCCCGCGAAAACTGGTACCCATCCTCATCCGTAGGACCGCGGAAACGCGGCCATAGTACCATCCTCATCCATAAGTACCGCGAAATGCGGCTATGGCCGCGTTTCTGCGGCTATAGCTTGCCTCTGGCCACGCGTTTTCTCGCGTGGCCTCCTCTGGTCCGTCCATCTGGGTATAGCCTTCTGGTTCTACATACGGCCCTCTTGATTTTGAAATTCGAGATAACTTGGGAGCAAGTTATCCTAAATCTAAATCTTTTAAAACGATTTTTTTTTATCTTTGCACTCTTCTCCTTTTATCTTAAGCCTTGTCCTGCAAGCAACTAGGGTTGAGTAGAAGTTCATCCTTTTTCTCTTCTTTTAGCAATTAGGAGTTCAATCTTATCCTCCCTTTTTCTCCCTTAGATTTTAATAAAGAATTTAAATCTGATTTAGATTAGGTTGATAATATAGAACTTCTAAATTACTACAACTTTTGCACATGGGCTTGCACATGGGCTTTTTGGGCTTCTGGGGCTTCATTCAGCTTTATTTTTTATTTTTTAATTACTCAAGGCCTGCACACATTAAATAACAAAACTTTAGTATAGTGCATAATTAAAAGAATAAAAAGGGAAACATGATAGTGAATGTAGTGATAAATATGCATTTTTTACTACCTATCAATAATCTTCTGGTGAGAAGACAGTTAAGCTTGCATAAGAGGGGTGTGCATCTAGTTTGTTGAAGCTGATGATGGTGTTCGGTGTGCTCTACTCAGACTTAGTTGGACCGTCAGCTAAAGACATGTAGACTGGATAGAGCCAGTCAATTGGAGAGTTAGTGTTGACTCATGATGAGTTCTTCGTAAGGTTATGAAGTTGCGGAGTAGGAGACACGTTCGTTGATGGCATGTATGAAAGTTCTCCTAAGGTGAAATATAGGGAAGGCATGTGTGGTACATTCCAGTTGAGAGCTGAGCTAAAGGTTCCAAGCCGAGGTTGTGTGTCAATTTCGTTGAGATCGTATGTCGATTTCGTCCTAAGCAAGCAAGCCGAGATCGTGTGTCGATTTCGCCAGGTGATAGACTGGAGTTTGTTAGAGATCGGCTTAGATTTGAAAAATCTTCACCGAGGTGGAGAATTGTAGGAGAGAGGAGATAGAGGAGTAGAGAAAATTAGCACAGAGATCGAAATTCAAGGAGCGAGAAAATGACGCATTAGCGCAGGCCAGATTATGCTCCCGATCGGTCGGCATGCACGAACGTGCACAGGAAGAAAGCGGTCAACCCCCGCCCGACCGACTGATATGGCCTAACTCTCGGTTGGGCCCGGTCGACCGTGGTATGGGTCGATCGACTGGCTGGTCGACCGACAGGCGCGTTTGGACTTTTCTTTTGGGACTCGGATTCCTTTTCTGGATGAATTGAATCCAAACTGGGTTTCCTTAAATCCAGGGACTCTGTGGCTATAAATAGAGGGTAGAGCCCTCATGTATTGTATCCTGAAGAAATCTCTCAAGTTTCCCTCTTTTATTAGTTTGTATTGATTGGTGATCAATAAATGTCTCTTTCCCTTGCCCCGAGGACTTAGGCACGTTACCAAACTTCGTTAAATATTGTGTTGATTGCTTTTCTCTATTGTTCGTTGTTTCGTCGTGTTGGTTACTTCTCCAGCTGCATCAAGTCTCCACTAGTGGGCAGATTCGCCAAGAGTAGTTTTGTTGTCACGCGAGCACAACACTCAGCCACAAGGGTGAGAAATGAACTTTGTCATCACTAACCACACAATATTTACTCAACTAAAAAGGAAGAACCGACCACTAAAGAGTGTAGATACTTCTAACTCAAGGGTTGTGGAGCTACCACCAAGCTTGTAGAAAGAGGATTATCCAACACACAAGAACAGAGAGCTAAAAGAATCAAATAACTATTTATACAAACCATGCAAAATATGCGAAGGCCAAAAGAAGAGAACAAGTTCATGTCCTCTAGGGCCAAGTTAGCACCCAGACAGCATCACCTCCTTCACTTTTATTCTCCTGGAAGAAGCTGGGAAAATCATTATTGATAGCCTTCCGTAGTTTCCGTCTATTTTCGCAGTTGCAACCCTGTCCACAAATTTAGGTAAAAAGAACATTAGCAACTAGCTCATTATACACGTCTACTTGGTTTTGAAAAGTTTGTTGGTTCTGGCATTCCAAATGCACTGACAAACAGTAAAAACAGAGCTTTCTGAGAAGAGTTAGGAACACTATACAAGAAGTCATCATGTGGCTTATGAAGATCACAAAATATTTCTAGCAAGAGGATACTTGACAAACAATAGTTGTCAGTTCCTCATCAAAGTCACAAATAGGATAGAGTTGTTCCTATTTTCCAACCCTTAGCAACAAGCTGCGCCTTAGTTTGAATTTTTCTTTTAGTAAATTTAAAAGCCTTTACTTAAAAGAGAAATGATAGATTTCCTGATTATGGAACCTATCTGCCAATTATCTATATACTGCCCACATTATTATATTATTATTATTATTACTATTATTATAATCATCATCATCATCTATATCTATACTACCTATAAAAACACCAATAGCGTTTCCACGGAGAGCGATTTAGACTCTTAGATATCATATAATGTTCACCTTTGAGAAATAGAGAAATTCAAGTAAAAAAGAATTTCAAATCATAATATGATTGTTTGCTGAGCATTGTGATAAAAATCCTCATTGTAGATTTATAAAAGAAAATCCCAATTACAATGATTTTGTATATCAAATCAACTCATGACCGAGAAAGAGAATCCCATAAAAAAATTCTCTTATGCAAACACAAATTCAAAAATATGATTCCTAATTAGGTAACTATAAAGACTTATAATACATAAAGAAACATAACTTCTAATTAGGTAACTATAAGACTCTTAATACATAAAAAAATATGATTCCTAATTGTGACCTCTAATAGCATATTTTTAAAGTTCCGCTTGAGATAAAGCTTTTAAGAATCTTTATTTTAGTAAAAACATAATCTAAAAGAAGAAATCATATAAAAAATTAAAAATTGTATACATTACTCCGTTATTTTATAAAATCTAGTGTGGACTTCCGCCCACAATAATGTGTATGTTGTTCCACCCCTGCCTCTGACTATATTCACCCAAGTCATTTGTCCGAGATGGGCTCCTGCTCTTCTGTCTCTATTTTGATGTGTTTTGCTTGACTGAGATCTCTCCTTCTGAAGCCCAAAGTATGTCTACAAACTAGTACTCTTTAATTGGTAGAAGAGAAATAAGAAAAACAAGAAAGTGATCATATTTTTAAAAGCCCTTAAATGAGAAAGAGAAACCTTTTTTTGGCTACATTTGGTTGAATCCAATTTGAGAGATCTAAAAAGTAAACAAGTAATCAATTTGATGGTTCGTGTTTGAGCCACATGGGATAGAGCTAATAAGCATGATCCCTTTGGTTTGGAAGAAGTAACCGGCAACATCTATTGTGGAAAATCAAAACTGTCTAACACTAGAAAGTAAAGATGAAGGTGTGAAAATAACTAGCTTTTAAGATACAAGAAATATTTTTTTTCTCATATGGAACTTATGCTTTAACACTTTTATAGTTATATCTCCCACTTTTCTTTTTTAAGCTCGAGGCGATTATGAAATTTGTAAAATATTGTACGCGGCACCAAAATGAAACAACTTTCAAATTTTCACTTAGATTTGTCAAACACTTAATTTACTTCTCACATCAAATGAAAGTGACTTTACTTTCACAGTTTCACCTATGTTTTCGTATTATCAAACATTAATAATTGGCAAGACTAACTAGTTCTTGGTGCAGAAACTGAAAAAAAGGAAAAGAAAATAATGAAAATAATTTGATTCATTAATAGTAATTAATTATTAAATTTATAACTATAACCAAAATCGTTTATGATTGCATTAGGTTGAGGTACAAATATTATGATAAGTGTCTGGAATACATTGAAGATCTTATGATCAAGCGCCATGGACCATTTGATGCCCTGTTGGGGATTCTCACAGGTATTTCTAAAATTTCCTACCTAATATTGCACTCTATTGCATTCCTTAAATACTTAATTAGCAGTATAAAATTTTTTTTGAGAGAAATGTAAATCAACTGACACAGGAGGCAAATTCGTCCTATGTCGCACTCAAAAATCATATTTCCCGAATGAATTTTCAAGAGATCCGACCGTACATTATCATCTTCATATTCTAAGATATACACATATAAAAAATCAAGTGATTTGAGTTCGTTTACTCATTGATCTAAACGTTCTATTTTGTTCTATTGTTAAAAACCGTTAATGTTTGAACCAAAAAAAATGTAGTAAACAACTTCAAATCACTTGATTTTTTATATGTATATATCATAGAATATGAGATGATAATGTGTGGTCGGATCTTGAAAATTCATTCGGGAAATTGATTTTTGAGTGCGACATAGGAGGAGTTGCCTCCTGTGTCAGCTGATTTACATTTCTCTCTTAATTTTTTGTGAAATTATTTATTAGCAACAAAATTACCTTCTAAATAAGTGTGGAGAATCATCATTCTAACTAGCATATATTTATGTTTCATTCAAACAACACATATAATCCAATGTAATGGTGAAAATTTTGTTTTACATTGGATTATATCTTCTAAAACTATTATAGTTTGAAATTATTTATTAGGGAGGGATTTTGTTGCTGCTTTAACTGGATTGCAAGCAAAGGTACAAATCACTTACGACATTAGTTTAAAAATTTTTACCCAAGTTTGTGCATTATCTAAGAGTGTGTATATATATTTTTTGTATTGTACGGGCGAGGGTGTGGCGCTAGCTAGGATTCAAAAGTGAATTTTGCAATTATCATAGATGAGGCAGCATTCTTGTCACCAGCCTTGAGAGAACAAGGATATTCACAAAAAATTAGATTCAAATCCGCTTCACTTTATAGGTAAGTTCATTTATCTTTCTTATTGTATGCTTCCTCTCTCTAGGGTTTCCAAATTCTCTTTCTTATTTTGTTTTCAGCTTTTTCCCAAGTTAATGACTACAAACATATAATTGGTTGTCTTAAAAATCTTACCTCTCCTTGCTTTTGATTTACATATTAACTTATGATTTAGTGATTTGTTGTGTATCAAGAATTCTTTTCCCTTTGCCAATATACAAATTTCTATGTGAAATTATAAAAATTCTTATAGTCTAAAAAAGTAAATAGAAACTTGTCAATAATAAACATCATTTGAATTTTTAGTTTTTTCATATATATAATATATATAATATATAATATATATATATATCTATATATATATGATATATATATATATATATATATTTATTTGGTGTGTGTGTATATATATATATTTGGTTTTTCCCCTACATTAAACTCTCAAACTTATCTTTTTGTTTATCTACTCTAAAAACCTATTTGCGTGTATACCCTTAAAATTTGTTTATCTATCAAGTTTCTAATTAAACATAAAATTATTCTAAGTTTGTGTCCACAATTAATTATTTTTTTTTGGCTGTTGTTGGTATTCGGTGAGATGGACTTTTTGAGGCAACGTGGAGAGTTACTGCTTGAAGCTTTCATTGAACAACTTTAATCAATCGCCCTAAGGGCCACATTATCCCAAAAGACTTGGTAATTTTATCTTCTTAGTTCAATGAATACTGATATCTTTACTATGAAAAAGTAAACTTTTTTGAAGGTTAGATTACTATGGTGTATCAAAAAAGAAATTTAAATTGTATCAATGCTAGTTATTATTAAATTATTTTAAATGCTAGTGTGCGAGCTAGTCAAATAGTTCACGCAGAAAAACTTACTAGAAAAAAAATTATACCTATATATCTGCATTCCTTGATATCATTTTTCCAATTTCTTTACAAAGGAGAAAGATATAGGGGCAATACTTAAATCATTAGAAAGATGAGGAGGATTTATTAAGGAACAAATGTAACAAATGAAGTAGTAAGACAGACAGCTGGTGCAGTCTTCAAATAAGTTTTTAGGTTAGCTCAAGCAAACCATTATGGAGAAAAGTTTTCCATTTTCTGATGGGAAATTAGGTTCTCTTGTAAAAAAATGTGTATATCATTAAACTTTCTATTATCAGGTGGAAAGGAGAAGCAAATTAGCATGGATAATATGTATCATTTTGAGAAGTTACAAATCCCTGATGGGCAATTAATTTGATCCTAAACAATACAATGCAGACTTCAAGCAAGAAATTGAGCAATACCCAAGTGCCAAATCCGAATCATATTATGTCATCGAACTACATTCTAGATTTTAAAGAAATAATCCATGTTAGGGATTATCTGAATTTTGACCCTAGTTTGTTTCAGTGACCTTCTGCTATGTGACCTTTCTAGAGTTGAAGCTGAGGGGAGCACAAAGAGAAACATTCAGTTTGGACGAAAAACCAATTTAATCTTGTTACCTAAATTTTCTCGGTACTAATTCAGTAGTTTATATTTTGTACTTACACTTGTCGAGGAGTATTTTTGAGTTTTGATATTGGGAAACAATTTTAGATTATAGTGTTTGTTTATATAGCCTTCAGATGATTATTCTTGGTTTTTGTGAGTTATATCATCTTTCATAGGTGAATAATTAAGAAATGTGTATCTCTTGTATATATGTAACTTTCTCTCTCTTGAAATAGCGAACTATATGTTGTTGACAGAGAGCATAGGACTTGCTCGTTAATCTTTGTGTTTGCGTTTGTATTTATCATGATTATGTGCTCATGCCATAACAATCCTGATTATGCATTGATTGAAACACAGAGACAAACATACATGGAATGAAATGAAACACTGGTACGATTACAGAAGCAAAGCATGTTGCCCTTGTAGAAGAGGTCCATGAAGGCACTTATTTAGTAGGAGGCAGGCAGACAGGCTTATTATTTATTGGCTTTATGCTTGCCGTTGTATGCATGCATGGCAATATATACCTAGCCTGGAGTTGATCTTCTTTTTCTGTCAATTGGTACTGAAGAAGGCATGCAGGTCGGCCCTGAGCTTCTTTGCCATGTCGACTCTGGGTCAGAGAACCAGAAGACATGATCACACCTTCATACCCTGTGGCTCAAGCTCTCCTTTCCACCCGCTCTCCTTCAAGCCTTCAACATAGGCGTTTCCCCCTCGGATACAAAAAAATCTTTGTCTGCCAAACAAACAAAAACCTTGTCGCATCCCAATCCTCTGAGGCCTGTGCATCCGGGCCAGCGGATTCACCCTGGGGTCAGTCGGAGACAGACCTGCCACAAATCCCAAGCCGCATTGAGCGCACACCTTACCACCTCGCGACGTGGACTCGCCCGAAGTGGATCGACCCCCAGAAGTAAGGACACAGCAGTGCGATCCCTTTAATCTTCATCTCTCCCGCTGCAGCTCCAGCTACAGTATATTCCATTGTCAGGTTGTGTGTGATGTTGGCCCCGCGCCTGTCCCCGGCAGCAACACCCGGTCGGCCAGGCCCCAGCTCCGTCCAGGCCCACCGCTGTCACCCGCGGTCATCCACACCTCTAATACCCACTTGATGCAAGCAGCGTCTCGTGCAGCTGGAGTTTGTTTTCAGGGCTAGGCGGTAACCAACAGAGACGGCCAGGAGACGAGATTGCTGGGAGAGGGCTTCCACAAAAGTGTGAATGTCCTCGTCGAAGGGGGACCCCTTGAAGAACCGCCGCCGTGATAGTAGAGAAGGATTGGTAGCTTCTCTGCAGGTTGTGAGTCGGGGAGGTAGAGGCGGGCTCTCACCTTGCTTCCGATCGCCAAGCTTACGTCTTTGTACTGCACACCACTACTGCCGACTTTAGCAATGTTTTGGTTGTCGCTGTTGGCACCCTCCGCAGCACGGCCACCGCAGAGGCGGAGATCAAAATCACCCATTTTCATCTCCATCTTAATTATAATTTACTCTCTTAACTTGAGGAACTTAGCCTTGCTTTTAGCTCTGTGACTGAGATTTTGAGTCATGAGCAGCTGATTTATAGGTACTGATCAGTGACATGATCGAATGCACACTCCCCCATTAAATCAACAACACGTGGAAAGATTATTTAATGATCCATATATTGCAAACTATTATTTTAAGATGATGCATGGTACAATTACACAAGTAACGTGATTGCTTGGCTTGCTTGCTTTATAGGCCGGTTTGGTTGGTTTGTTGTTAGACATGGTTCGATGTCTATTCATTTTTGAATTTTGAAGCACATTTTATGTACTGTACTCAGTTTGGTTTGTTCATGAGCCTACAGCATGCGGGTGGGTGGAGTGTAAAACAGCCGCCCATGTGTAAGGTATGAAATGCAGGAGTACTCCATTGTTTTCTCTGATAACATGGCTTCATATATCTTATCTCAATCTCAATCGCAACAGATGATCCATGCATATGGATAATTTTGAACTGAATGAACCTGTTCCTTCTTCGCCAACCTTTGGTCAGTGAATTACTTAGAACCCCTAGAGTTGACGATTCAGCAAGGAGGAGAATTCGGTGATTAATCTTGTAATAATAATTAATATCAAAGAAACACGAATCTTGATTTTTTTTTTCTTTTTAGAAAGAATCTGGAGGTCACCATCGATGTCTAATTCATTTTGAATTTTGAAGCACATTTTATGCACTGAGTCTGGTTTGTTCATGAGTCTACATCAGTAGCAGCATGAGGGTGAGTGTAAAATAGCCGCCCATGTGTAAGGTAGGAACTTGCATGGAGTACTCATTGTTTTCTGATAACATGGCTTGATATATCTCATCTCAATCAATCGCAACAAATGATCCATGCTATGGATAAATTTTGAACTGAATAAACCTGTTCCCTTCTTTACCAGCATTGGTCAGTGATTACTTAGAACCCCTAGAGTTGACGATTCAGCAAGGAGGAGAATTCGGTGATTAATCTTGTAATAATAATTAATATCAAAAGGAACACGAAATCTTGATTTTTTTTTTTCTTTTTAGAAAGAATCTGGAGGTCACCATCGATGTCTAATTCATTTTGAATTTGAAGCACATTTTATGCACTGAGTCTGTTTTTTCCAGAGTCTTACATCAGTAGCAGCATGAGGGTGGGAGTGTAAAATAGCCGCCCATGTGTAAGGTAGGAACGTGCATGGAGTACTCCATTGTTTTTCTGATAACATGGCTTGATATATCTCATCTCAATCAATCGCAACAAATGATCCATGCATATGGATAAATTTTGAACTGAATGAACCTGTTCCCTTCTTCGCCAGCATTGGTCAGTGAATTCTTAGAACCCCTAGAGTTGACGATTCAGCAAGGAGGAGAATTCGGTGATTAATCTTGTAATAATAATTAATATCAAAAGAAACACGAAATCTTGATTTTTTTTCCTTAGAAAGAATCTGGAGGTCACCTCAAGTCTACACACACCCAACATAATTAACTAAGTTAAATCTCTCGTTGACAACTAAGGGGATGAACTTAAGACCTCTCTCTGAGAAGGAGAGGGATGCTACCTGTAACACTCGGTTATTAAACCCTAGATTTTTTATATTATATTTAGTTAATGAGATTTTTCAGAGATTCTTATGATTTTTTAAATATTGTATCTGTGTGAAATGAATTTCGTTAATTCATCTGAGAAATCCAAAGTGGAATTAAATTTTTATAATCATATCGAATCAGTTGATATGATAATATTGATATCATATATATTATACATGAGAGTATAACAAATTTTTATTGATTTCATTGTTCATTGATTGTTCAAATTGAATACGTGAGAGTCTTACATAGGCTACAAAATTTGCTCTCCAAGTTACATTGATTAGAAATATTAATTCTAAAAGATATCAAAAATCTAAAAGAAAGAAAAATATATTAGAAGGAGAATAGTAATCCTAATATAATTTGGATTACTATATTTCCACTAAATGAAAGAAATTAAAATCCTACTATTACTCTGATTTTACAATTTCTTCTAAAACCAATTGTCATAGTATTTTTGGATCTCTTTTGATACACTTTTCAAACTTTTGAGTTGGGCTTCGACTTCATAATGTCTGCATCATTCTCCCTGAGTTGGAAAGAACTCGACTATGTTGAGTTTGAGAAAGAACTCTCACACTGCTCTTATATGTCAGGATAATCCTTTGTAGCTCTGATACCAAGCTTCGTACCTCTTAAATTACATGTGAAATAAACTTGATTTTCTCTATTTTTCTGAGATTCTTCAATATTGTAGCTCTTTCTGTCATGAATTCATTGCTTCGAAAGGTGCGCAATTTAGACTTCGGTTAAGTGAGATATTGGTCGAACAAGGAAGCTTTCTAATGTAAAATTCTGCTTATGCGAATCTATTTTCTATCTAATCTTGATGACATGGGAAAGTCTTGGATGGCCTCAGCTTCAGTGGCGCGGAAGAGGGGAACAATGAGTGTCGAGGTCGGCTGAAGACATAGAGAGATAGAGGAATTTGACAACACTTTTAGAGAGAAAAAATTTAGTGTGGAGAGGAGAAACAAAATTATAGTGACCGATAAATCAGTTAGGTATCCCACCACTAATCGGGGTCAAATAGGTTATCAACCACTATTAAAAAGAGAATTCATGATTTTCACAAAGAGAATAACAAATTTTCATTGATTTCTTTGTTCACTGATTGTTCAAAGTGAATGCATAGAGATTTTATATAGGCTACAAAATTGTGCTCTCCAAGTTACATTTGAATTAGAAATACGAATCCTAAAAGAAATCAAAAATAAAAAAGAAAGAAAATATATGAGAAGGAGAATAGTAATCCTAATACAATTCTGATTATTATTTTCATTACATGAAAGAAATTAAAATTCTACTATTATTATGATTTTACAATTCCTTCTAGAACTAAATTGTTATAGTATTCTTCGGCCTCCTTTGGTACACTTTTCAAAATTTTGAATTGAGTTTCGGAACAACGTCCGCATCAGTTAGGACACTATTCAACAAGTCATCATGTGGCTTATGAAGAAGTGCCAAATATTTCTAGTAAGGGGATACTTGACAAACACATAGTTGTCAGTTCCCTCAACAGAATCACAAATAGGATAAGAGTTGTTCCCATTTTCCAACCCTTAGCAACATGTTGCGCCTTAGTTTGGATTTTTCATTAAGTAAATTTAAAAGAACTTTAAATTAAGAGAAATGATAGATTTCCTGACTAAGTTGAGAATTAGTTTGTTTTCGAAAACTTTCGAAAGCGAGGGATGATAATTATGAAAACTATCTGTCAGTTATCTATATGCGACCCATATTATTATATTATTATTACTATTATTATAATAATCATCATCTATATCTATACTACCTATAAAAGGCCACCGAGAGCGATTTTAGACTGTTAGATTATCATTATAAATCTTCAACTTTGAGAAAAAGAGAAATTCAAGTAAAAAAGAATTTCAAATCACAATATGACTGGTTTGTTGGGCCATTGTTATTAAAAATCCTCATTGTGGATTTATAAAAGAAAATCCCAATTACAAGGATTTTGTATATCAGTTCAACTCATAACCGAGTATCAAATCAACTCATGACCGACGAAAGAGAATCCCTATTAAAAAGTTCTCTTATCAATCAAAAATTCAAAAGAAAATTAATTGACTCCTATTATTTTTTCAGTATCTTCATTTCGCCCCCCACTTGACCTCGTCCTTCTGCTTTTTCTCTCTTTCGAGAAACCCTCTAGCAAAGTTTCCCCTCACCAACCCTCTTGTCCCCATAAAAAAGCAATACATGATATAAAATATTTTTGTAATCTCTGTATTGCCCTTTGAAGTTGGTCAGAACCTCCTGAGTCCTAACACAGTGGGTACTTGCAAGATGCATTAGAATGCACCTCAGGCTGGAAACCTTTTCACCTGTAGTATTAAGTTATCCATCTTCTTGCAAAATTCTTTTTAAAAAAGCTTTTGGAAAATGTGAGATTCTTTAAGATTTGAGGCTCTAATAACATTTAATGCTGGTATTCCTAATCGTAGACTTCTAATATGTCTACTTAAGAGAAAGTGTCTACCTTTTTTTCTTTATAGCTACATCAAAATTGCCTACCTTTTTTGTATAATATTTAATTAGAAAAATAAAATAGAATATTTTCTATTTAATAAATATAAGAAAGAATATATTGAAAAATGCTTATTTTTCAGATGGAGGAATTAGAGAACAATTCTTTTCCCTTGTAAGCACATTTATAATCTTCTCATTTTTTTTCCTTTTAGACTATTATTTTTTTCCTTTACTTATAAATTTAATTTGCTAAATTTTTATATCAAAAATATTGCCAATAAGTGTTCATAGTTATTTGATAACAACAAACATATTGAACTATAAGGTAGAAAGTTTTATGTGAAATGTAGACATATTGAATTAAAAAATCAGACAACTTCGTCGAAGAGGCAGATATACTGATCTAAACGGTAAATTCATCATAAAAGGTAGATATATTGATCTAATACATAAACAGTTTAATATAAAGATAAAGGTGCACAGTTCGATATCAAAAGTAAACATACTAAACTAAAAGGTAAACAGTTATGAAACACAAACATATTGAACTAAAAGCTGGACAATTTGATATTAAAGGTAGACAATTTGATATCAAAGGTTGATAATTTATATAAAGATGGCCTCGCTGAACTAAAAATAGACAATTTTATATGAAAAGTAGACATACTAAACTATAGGTGGACATTTTGATATCAAAGGTAGACATACTAAACTAAAATTTGGCAATTTTATATCAAAAGTAGATACACTAAATTTAAAGGTGGAGAATTTTATATCAAATGTAAAAATACTAAAATAAAATGTAGAGATATTGAATAAAAAAGTAAACTATTTCAAACGAAAGGCAAATATACTAAACAAAAAGGTAGACATATTGAATAAAAAAGTAGACAATTTAAAGAGAAAGGTAGATATATTGATCTTAAAAAGTAGATAGACTAAACTAAAATATACACAATTTCATACAAAAGATAGATTTATATTGAACTAAAAAGTAAACATTTTCAAAAGAAATACATATAAACCAATTGAAAAGGATTTTTATATGTAACAGCAGATAATGTATATGTAAACGTGGAAATTTTAGACACAGACCTTTTAACTTAGATATTTAAAAATAGAAATAGATAATTTACATGTAAGTGTAGATATTCAAATATAAAATTGGACAATTTAAAATAGAGGTAGATATTTTATACGTAAATATTAATATTTTAAAGATAAAATTGGACAATTTAAAATTTTACATTGTAACACGCCTCCACAGGTCGAGTGTCCTTTTTCATATGCCGAAACCTTAGCTTTCGTGCAATAGTATTTTTTCTAAATCTACTTTTTAAATACACACCTGAAGGAATTTGAACTTGGGTTGTACGATATTACTATCACTCCACCAAAACTCTAAAGTCGTGGTGACAGTTGAGAGTAATATTTTTATATTCCAACACTTATCATGAAGAAGAATCAATTGACATTCTGATACAAACATAGATCATCTATTCCCCTATCATGCACATTAAAGCACAATCCTCAACATTTGGCACAACCCTCTACAAGAAATATTAATCCTTAACTTCCTTACTTCATGCTGCACCATCCTCTTGAAATTCATCCTGTGTGCATCAATCTGAATTACTAGCTTCAAAGTACCTCCTTTGTTCCCAAACTTTTACAACTGGGTTTAACACCCTATAGTAGCCAAACAACTCATGAGTTCCTACTTTTACATGAGAAGGAATAAAAACGTGCATGGAACTCTTAATACTTCATTGTCTTTCAAGATTTTCATACTCAGAGAGGTAGGCGTGTACAAAAGTTGTAATTGAATATGATAACACAGTAGTAACACTCAAAGAAGTTTATATGTGGATAAAACCTGAAAGTTAACTGCATAACCATTTAGTCGTCGCGCTTATTAATTCACATCATTATCATTAACAAGTTATCACTTCTCATCAACATCGAACAAGAAAATGGGCCTGACCTGTGCTAAGGTCTCTATATATATATCCCGACAGTTTTAGGTCTGATTCGATCAATAGAAATTTGATCCAAACTCTGAACAGATTATTGACTTTTATTCCATCCCATGCCAATCAAACAAATTTAACAACCGGATTGGACAATTTCTAAGTTTAGGGTAAAATCTTGAACCAAGGGGGGATTGACAAGTTTTTAAGGCTAAATTGCAAGAGTAAAACATTGTACCAACACCATATGTATATTTCCCTCAAAAAAAATGATAAGCACATTTAATCTGGACTAATTTATGTTGGGAGCATTGATGTTCTTGGATGATACAGTGCACCAGCCGAATACATAACCTGAATACATCCTCATATTCTCACTTGTAGCAGAAGGCTTCAAATTGTAAAAGATGATCCAGGTAGAGATAAATTGTATATTTGCTCCAACTGCATTTAGGTCAGTCATCCTTTTCATTGTATAAATATTTCCATAACCCCGCTACTCCCACAATAAAGATATCCTCGTTATTGGTGATACTCTCAAGTCTCAAGAGCTACTAAGGTAACTTTCACTCTAGTTTTGTCTTCTTTCTTTTCGCCTCCTCCCCCTCCCCCCCTCGTATTATTTGGCCGCTTAATGTATTTCACTCTCATTTCAGTTTTTCTTAATCTTTATATGATTCCAGTTCTTGAACAATAATCATTGCTATGATGGAAAAGAGATGGGACAACCCAATTAGGATTGTTGCTCTATTTATGTCACGTCCCGCTTCCCAAGATACGTGAAAATGGAGTTGCGACGTATGTACGCGAGAAAAATACCCCACGCACATACGCTAAGCCTAAAGTAACCTAAACAAATTATAAAATCTACTATGATAAATCAATATCACTGGAATATGACATATAAATATCTAACACAATGATAGCAGATGAATACAGGAACGAAATGACAACTAGATATGAAATAGATAGAATCAGGAAAGAATATGAATAAAAGAGCAAGAATACTTATAATGAAGAAAGCAGGACTCCGCTTCTCAAGATGCGTGTGATCTCTCGAAATACCTGATCAGCAATAAATATCCACGGATCTAGATATGTGAATTCAGGGAGTCAGAACTCCTAATGAATGTGTAAGAATAAGCTGGAAAGTGCATGTACATATAACATGCGAGCAGATAAATATATATATATATATATATATATATATATATATATATATATATATATATATATATATATGTATGTATGTATGTATTGTTGGCCCAGAGGTCCTTCACTCTAGTTTTGATGATGATTAACTCATGTAATTATAATTTACCAATAATCTTGTGATATTTAGTTTCAGATATTTGATCAAGATATTAATATGTGATTAGCTTCAACAAAGGTGTTTTGGAGCTTTCACATGACGATTCAAGAGCTCGAGCGTCCAAAGGCCCATTACTCTAGTTTTGATGATGATCAACTCATGTAGTTATGTTTACTAATGATCTTGTGTTTAATTAGTGACAGATTTATGATCAAGATCTTAGTAGGTGTGGAGCTTCAACAAACGATTTAAAGTCAAGTTTTAGAGCTAGCACGGTGTTTGGACCAAGTCAAGAAGGCTTCAAGTGAAGACTTCAAGAAGATGAAGACTTGTGTCTAGGTATAAGATTTTGTTTTAGTTAAAATGTAAAGGATAGAATAGTTGGTGGAATGCTCAAGTATACCATACATACACACTCTTGTTTAGATGTTTTTTCATAAAAGAATTTTCGGTTTAGAAAAGACTTTCATTTTGGAAAAATATCATTTTGGTTTTCGGTATTTCATTTACATATGTTTAACCCAAAGCCAAGTTTAGTGCTTAATGTCAAAAACATAGATATTTCATCTTGATTGTGTAGTGGATCATATCCATACACACTATGCCTTAAAATGAATTACAATATCTTGTTTGTATTTGGAAAAGTTTTGGAAAAATAAAGTTTTAGAAAAATCAAGTTTGAAAAAATACCGTTTTATTTTAACCAATATTTCCAACTTACAAAAATAGTCCAAAACATTTGTAACATGCCTTGATTTTGTGCAAGCATGTTTGATTATCAAAGTATAACATTGAAACTATTTTTGTAAATTTTTCTGTATTTTATGGGATTTTATATGAGCCAAAAAGACCAAGTTTAAATCCATGTTTTCTGTTTCTGGCTTCAGTAAGTCGACTGTATAGTCAACTAACTCTGAAGTCGGTCGACCGGATCGATCGACCGACGTGCACAACGTGCACGCCTTGACCTGGCAGATGGCCGGTCGACCGACCGGGTCGACTGTCTAGAGAGCTCTGCTCTTTGGAAAGGCCCCGGCCGACCGGCGGTCGACCGGACAGAGAGTCTGCTCTCTGTATCTTGCCTCGGTCGGCCGGCCGGTCGACCGATGGCACAACGGTCTGAAATATGACCGTTGGCCGGTCGACCGGGCGGTCGACCGACAGGTCTGACAGACCCCAACGGCTAGTTTTTGGCAGCCTATATATTTGGGGGTTTGGTCATTGTTTTTCACCAAGATTTTTAGAAGACTTTGAGCCAGTTTTTCCCACTTCTTTAAAAGAGTTTTCTCCACTAAATTGAGAGCTAATACTTCCAATCAAAAGGGGAGTTTATCAAGAGAGTGTTTAAAGTGATTCTTTGAGTTTCCTCCACCTTTCTCATCCTAGTTTTTCTCACACTACACTTGAGCTATCCATTGATTATTCATTCTATAGGAGTGTTGTAGTGAGAGCTTTTATTGGTGATCAAAGTGTTTAGATCACCAAGAGATATTTCTTGTACTTTGAGGAGGCGAACAAGTGTGTTCGCGGTGGTTTCGAGTTCGTGTGTGAACTCATTGTTTGAGGTGCGGCCTCGGCGAGCTAGTGGGCTCGCGGTGTGTGCGGGACTAGGGAGTCCGAGGGATTGTAGGTGTTGCGGCACCAAGGAGTGATCCATTGAGATCAAGCATAGTGGAAATCCTTCGTGTGTCGAAGGCGGGGATGTAGAGCAAGTGTGCTCGAACCTCGAAACAAATCCCTTGTGTTTGCGATTGCTCTCTCTTTATCTCCTTTATATCTTGCATACTCTCATTGTCTATCTTTATATGCTTGATATATTCATTTGTGCTCATATTGATATACTTGCTTGGGTTTGTTTGCTAACACTTGTATTCAACCAAGAGAGCCAACGTGGCACCTCAACCCATTTAAGGGGAATCTAGAGGAGTTAGTCCAGAGCCCTTCATGGGGAATTCGGCTACACTCTTGTGTTATACATAGTGCTTAGAGTAATAGTTTTAGTTTAGGTCATAATAGTTTTTAATTCCGCATTATTTGCCATTTAGTGACCATTAGATTAGCCATCACCTATTTACCCCCCTCTAGGTGATTTACAATTGGTATCAGAGCCAAGTGCTCTTGATTTGGGTCTTACAACCTAGAGTTAAAGATCCTCATTTTAGGCTAATCACAGTATTTGTACACACACTATGGATTTTATGACACCACCCACTTTTGACATTCTTAACATCCAAATTTGGAAGGTTAAGATGTCCTTGTACCTCAAGGCCCTAGGCATTCATGTTTATCTTGCCACTACTAATAATGCATATTGTTTAAATGGTAAGAATTTTGAGGCTAATGCAAAAGCCCTTCATGCTTTAAAGTCAACCCTAAATGATGAATATTTATCTAGGGTTTCTAACATTGACTCCGCTTTTATAGCTTGGAACATCATCACCTCCCTTGGCGAAAAGGATCTATACTATGCCGGGAGCGATTCGGACGTTGGAAGCAATACCTCCAACTTGTGCTATATGGTCCAAGGGGATGACCCCCTTGAGGTAACTACCGAATCCGAGGATGAGAATGTAGACATGTCATATGATGAGCTTTCTACATTTTGTCATTTGCTAATTGAAAAATATGACATGCTTAAAAGGAATAATAAAAATTTGAAAAAGAAATTTGATTGCATGCTTAATGAAAATGATTCATTTAGAAATAACATTGCATGCTTAGAAAAAGAAAATAAAGATTTGAAAAATGAGAATATCTCCTTGCTTTCAAAATTGAATGATCTTTGTAAAGGAAACACTAGTTTGAAAAATAAAATTGCTTTGGTGGAAAAACAAAAGGAAGTTGTTTCAAGAAAATAAGTCCTTAAAAAGAAAATTTGTTGAAAAAGAAAAGGAAAAAGATTTTGTTTCTAAAATGAACAAGAAAAATGATTCCATATCTCATCATGCTTTACATGCTACCACAAATGAGATAAATATTTTGAAAAATAAAATTAATAATTTGAGTTTAACTTTGAACTTTTGTGCATTCAATCACACTAGATTGGAGTCCATGTTTGCAAAGAAACAAACTCCTCATGTTCATGCACATCATCATGCATATGCTTATGTTGCACGTCATGATCACACGCACACACATAAGCATCCTAAGGTGTACAAGTGTATACATTATGGCCGCAAAGGCCATTTAGCAAGATTTTGTTATGATAAGATTCATTCTTTAAATTTTGCTAATAAGAAAAATTTTTGGGTTCCTTACAAAGCTAACCCCCAAGGACCCAAGAAAAAATAGGTATCAAAGTCCCCACGGTTTGTTTATGATGTAGGTGAGGGCTCTCACAAGACATGAGAGATTTGGTGCCTTGATGGTGGTTGCATGGACTAGAAGGACATACATTTGATGCACCGCTATCAAGGAAGTTTGGTGGGACGACCACCATGTTTGGAGCTTTGGAGTTGGTAACAATCTCTAAACTCCCATTTTATTTATGTTCATGCTTGTTCATTCATGATATTCATAGCAAGTTCATGTCTTATGTTTTAATGTGCTTCATGTGGTAAAAACATGCTTAGATGTAGTTTTTATCAAAACTTGTATTATACATGTACAAATAATGAGCTACATTTGTTTTATATATGATTGTACTTCATGCTCATTTGTACCCACTATATGCACATGTATAGACTAGTTTTGATGATTCTTTCATTTATACTTGTTTTGCCAATCTTTATGCTTTACTTCATGTATATGTATATTTAATTCAAATCTAATAAATATACATGTATATCTTTTTTTTTGAGTCTCTTGCCTTCATGCAAATACTATTGATAGACTCTTTTATGTTTGGGATATGTATGTGTATTGTTAGGATTGGATAAATCATACATATACCTAGAAGTGTGTTTTGTTTTAATGAAAAATGAATTTTCATGTTTGTTTGATAAAAATGAATTTTTATGATTTAAAATAAAAAAAATGATACTCACACTTTTTGCGCTTCAATGTCTATTTTCATGAAAATGCTAATTACATGATTTTTGAACACTCACACTTTATCATTGTCATGACTTAGTTTCATGGACATATTTTTGAGCTTTATAGACTATGAGTGTAAACTTTGTGTATTTAGTTTTATTTCATGAAAAACATATGATTTATTTTTCAAGGAATCATTTTCCTTTTTCAATTTCCTATTTTGAGATTGAGAAATCTCATACCTATGTTGCAATTCTTCGAAAAATTGAGCAAGTTCATCCATGGTTAGCTCATCATCATCAATAGCGGTTTCTAAGCATACCTTGGTTGTATCCTCACCTTGTGCCATGAAGCACATATTGGCGGTGTCGATCTCCTCTTCGGATTCTGACTCCGTGTCATCCCAAGTGGCCACCATAGATTTCTTCTTCTTTGGCCCATTCTTTGAGGTTGTAGCTTGAAGAGCGGGGCAATCGGTGATGAGATGTCTGATCTTCTTGCAATGGAAGCACGGACCTGGCTCTTCTCTTTTCATTTCAAATCTTCCTTGAGGTTTCCCTCTTCGGAAGTTGCTTTGCCCCCCTTCTTATAGAACATCTTGCCCACCTTTCGGATGAGCATGGCAAAATCCTCATCGTAGTCTTCCGATGAGTCCTCCTCGTCATGGGTGGATGGAGTGGCTTTGAAAGCGAGGGCTTTCTTCTTTGGCGCCTCCCTTTCTTCTCTAAGTTTCATCTCTATCTCATGTGTTTTGAGATTGCCGATGAAGCCGGAGAAGTCCATCTCCTCCCTATCGTTGAGCTCCTTGAGGGTAGTTGCCTTTACTTCCCAAGATTTGGGAAGAGCCCGAATGACCTTCCGGATCTTTTGATCATTATCAATTGTGTCACCTAAAGAAGATAAGGCATTAGTTATCTTGGTGAAACGGGTGAGCATGTCATCAATACATTCATTCTCAAGCATATAAAAGTTCTCATATTGAGAACGAAGCAAGTCAATCTTAGATCCTTTGACTTGGGACGTTCCCTCATGAGTCACAATCAAAACATTCCAAACCTCAAATGCCGATTTACAATTTATGATGCGTGATAGGTCATCTTCATTTAAGGCTTGTGTTAATGAATATTGGGCCCTAGCATTAGCCTCATAGTCCTTGGTGGTATCCTCGGACCATGATCTCTCATCGGTGAGAGGTTCTACAAATTCCTTGGTAATGGCCCTAGCTACTCTAACTCCTAGGGATTTAAGAAAGAGGTTCATTTTGACCTTCCAAATGGGGAAGTTCAAACCATCAAATTTGGGTGGGGAATTTGATGCTAGAAAAATCAACTGATGCCATGAATACAAATATAGAATGCACAACAAATGAAAATGCAAAAAATAGATATAGCCAACTATAAGGATCTCCCTAAGGTGGTTAAACCAAGTGTAAGGGTTTGGCTCTGATACCAATTGAAATCACCTAGAGTGGGGGTGAATAAGTGATGGCTATATATATGATAACAAATGCGGAATTAAAAACTATTTAACACAATAAGCATAATTAATGAAACTTGCAAGTAAATAAGCAATTAATAGAGCAAGTAAGAGAGAGAGAGATAGAGTTAAGAGAAAAATGGACAATCGCAAACACAAGGATTTTTCCGAGGTTCGAGCCACGCTCTACGTCCCCGCCTTCAACACGATGAAGGATTTTCACTATTGGTGATTCCACTGGATCGTCAATACAAGGACACACTTGTCCTATCTCTCGCGGTGCCGCAACACCCACTTGGAGCACACCCGCTCGCTTGAGGCCGATGCCTCTACAACTTCTCACAATGAAGAAAGGTTGATCACACTTGATCAAAAAGCTCACTTGCACAATCCTATAACCAAGATGATGAGATGATACTTTGGGGATTGTGTAGTGCACAAAGACTAGAGAGAAGTAGAGGATTGCTTCAAGGAAAGGGTTGAAAATTTTGGCTCAATTGAAAATCTTTTTGCTAAAAGGCTAAGCTTTGAAAACTTGAATTTTTGCTTGTAAATCTTGTTCAGAAAAATATAGCTGTTAGGAGTCTGTCAGAACTTCTGACAGTAGCCGGTCGACCGGTCCGGTCGCCTCCAACGGTCATAAATCCGACCGTTGGGGGGGTCGGTCGACCGCAGCTCTGCCTGAGAGTAAAACTCTTTGGCGGTCGACCGATCCGGTCGACCGAGGAAAACAGAGAGCACTGACATTGATCCCGGTCGACCGGGCGGTCGGCCGACGTGCACACATGCACAGCCGTGCACGTCGGTCGACTGGGTCGGTCATCCGGACTCTGTCAGGTCTGTTTTCCAGAGTTTGCTAAAAAGGAGGGAAATTTTGGTTAAGGAAACTTTGGCTAGGGATTTACAAAATAAGATTCTAGGACTTATAAAACCAGTGTGTGATCATAGATCAACACCCAAAAATGTTAGAACTTTATTTTAATGAAAATCCTTTTTGTAAAATGGAAAATTGGTTTTTCTAAAAACTGATTTTTCCAAACATGGTTTTTCCAAAACTAGGTTAGAAATTTTGTTATAAAAATTATTTTGAAGCCATGAAGCAATACTAAGTGTGTGAGAGTGACAATCCCAAGTATTCTACCTCTATCATCTAGGTTTTGACAAAATCTTCTAAAATAAAAAATAAAAATACAAATCTTTGAAGTCTTCTTCTTTGTTTGATCCCGAAGCTCTTCTACCGTGCAAGGCTTGGGAATCCAAATCTTAGCGGCGTCCAAAAAGCGTGAGTCTTGTGTTGGAAGCCGTCAAACAACCTGTTATTAACCTGAAACTCATTTTAACAAAATTGTCAAAACACATAACTAAATATGGTTTGTTATCATCAAAATGCCGGGCTAATGGCCTTTGGGCCAACATATGTATGTCTTATACAAACTAAAGTAGACATACATATCCAAACACAACGAGTCCACAAAGATATATGCATGAAAGCACGTGGCTCAAAAGGATGTATATGTATAACAATAATTTGGATAAAATGGACATATACATGAAGTTAAACAAGTAATCATAAAATAAATTCAAAAATGAGAATACAAGTTTAAAATATATGGATCATCAAAACTAGACTATACTAGCACATCTAATGGGTTCAAATAAGCATTCAAGCTCAAACATATAAAGATTTATTTGTTGCCCACTATATGCACAAGTATATACCTAGTCTTAATGAAAACTAACATTTAAACATATATTCAAAACATGAAGCATAAAAACAAGATATGAATAAACATGAAAAACATAAACATGATCATTATGAAAATCCACATGTTATTAGAGCTATGATAAACATGATAGCTAAACAAAAGTGAGAACACAAAATAATAGTCCATATTAAATATGGGTATCTCAAAAGGCTATACATGCATGTCAAATATCTAATAGTCATGGCATGAACATAATAATCTACAAACATGCTATAAACAAAAAATATGAAAGCATGTAAACAATAATTAGGAGTTAGGAATCGTTACCAAAACCTAGAAGGCAACTTTCCTTGTCTCCAAAACATGGTGGTCCTCTTTACCAAACATCCCTTGAAAGTGATGCATCCAAAAAGTTTCCTTTAAGCACGGAACGCATCCACTCCAAGATACCTATACTCTCACGTCATGCGAGAGCCCACACCTACATCAAATAGCATAGGGGTGGTCTTTGATACCCATAATCTTTTGAGTCCATTGGGGTTAGTACCTTCTCTAACCCAAACAAACTTATTTGCTAAATTTTCAACATGTATTCTATCAAAGCAAAATTTAGCAAGGTGGCCCTTACGTCCACAATGTGTACAAGTGTACACATGAGCATACTAGTGATGGGTGTGTCCGTGAGGAGCATGTGTATGCCGTGGAGGGTGTACATACATAAATGGAACTTATTTCTTTCGAAGCAAAGATTCCAAACGTGTATGACTAGAAACACAGTGGCTCAAGATGGAGCCCAAATAATCACACTTTTCTTCAAAACATCTATATCATTTTTAACACTTGAAGATAAAGTGGAGCATGCATGGGGTGATTTAGGTGAAGCTACCCTAGCATGGCAAACATGAGATTCAATATCATTTTTTAAAGATTTATTTTTATTCAAACAAATTTCTAATTCTTTTGAAATAAAATCAATTTCTCTTTTCAAAGAATCATTTTCTTTTAAAACAAATTCAACTTTTGAAGACAAGTTTTCATTTTTCTTTAAAATATTTTCACAATCATTTTTAGATTTTAAAAATTTATTTTCCTTTAGAGCAAGGTCTAATTGAGATCTCAATGAATCCCTTTCATTATAGATCTCAACCTTCTCTTGCAAAACATTGTTAAGTTTAGAATGCAAACTTTTATTTCCATTAACAATTCCTAGACTTTTCTTTTTCAAAATATTATATTTTTCTAATAATTTTTTACACACAATAGATAGTTCTTCATTTAAAGCATGGGCATCAACATAATCATTTGAAGAACTAGCATCATCATCATCTAAGTGGGTTTCCGAGTTTACCTCAAGGGAGTCATTCCCTTGGACCATGTGACATTGAGAATCGGATTCTCCACTAGATTCCTCTTCTTGTTGGATTGGCAATTGAAGCTTGGAGGTGGTGGTGGTTGTCAACTTGTTCCACACTGCAAAAGCGGAATCAAGATTAGAAACAAGCATAAGATATTCTTTTGATAGCGTGCTTCTAATGGCCTCAAGGGCTTGTGCATTGGCCCCTATATGCTTGCTATCACTAAGGTAGGATTCCTTGGTAATAGCAAGGTGAACCTTATATCCTAGGGCTTGTAGGTAAACGGACATCCTAGTCTTCCAAACAACAATGTTAGAAGAGTCAAACATAGGTGGGGTCATGAAGTCCATGGATGAACTATATGTGTTCAAACAAGCAAATGCAAATGTAGATTAGCTAAACAAAGGATCTCACTCTTAGGATGTTAAGCCTAAGTATCAGGAGCGTAGGCTCTGATACCAATTGAAATCACCTAGAGGGGGGTGAATAGGTGACAATGCTAATCTAGAAACTAAATGCGGAAGCTAAAACAAATTTGCAACACACTTAATACAACCAACGAGTGTAGCCGAATTCCCCGTGAAGGGCTCTGGACTAATTCCTCTTGATTCCCCTAGATAAGGGTTGAGGTGCTATATGAAGCTATTGTGGTTAAGTATAAGTGAGGCACACACAAACACACAAGCATATAAAGATGAACAATATGAAATAATGCAAGGCACAAATGCAAGCAATAAGATATGAATGAATGAATGATGCTTTGCACAAATAAAGAGAGAGGGTTAAGAGTCAATGGATCAAACGCAAACACAAAGATATGTTTCAAGGTTCGAGCCCCTAGCTCTACGTCCCCGCCTTTACCGAGAAGGATTTCCAATCCACTATACTCCCACCGAGGGAACCTCCACCGAGGAGGATTTGTTACAACACAAGGAGTACCGAACTCCTCTCTCAAACACCGCCTCACACCGAGGGGTAGGCCCGTAGCCAAACAACAACCAATCCACCTCACACTTGAGGGATACAAACCAGCTCCAACTCCACCTCACCAAGAGGGAGTAAACCACAATCCTCAACCTCTACCAAAGAGGGAGCAACTCAATCAAAGTAAGGGTTTTTACAACAAGTGGTTACAAAGACCATAAACTCTCTTTCTTTTTCCACAAACAAATGATCCTAATAGAATAGGATAGAAGATATAGCTCAAGTGTGAAAATCAAGGTGTTTTGGAAATCAAATAACGAAGAAAAATTCTTGGGAAAACACTTGCAATATGATAGAAATGAAGATCTAAAGCAATATCCCAAAAACCTATTTTTCTTTGAATTTTTCAAACCCTTGAAAACAATAAAGATGAATTCTTTAAGCTTTAAAACTCTTTTGAAAACTGTATAAAACACTTGGGAAACTGGAATTTTTCTCTTGTAAAAACCTTAGCCAAAATCCCAAAGAAATGGGGTTTATATAGGCTAAAACCAGAAACTAGCCGTTAGGCTGATCTGTCAGCCTGACAGGCTTGCGGTCGACCGGCCTGTCGACCGCCAACGGTCTTAAAAATGACCGTTAGGCAAACCGGTCGACCGCCCAGATACAGAGAGCAAAAGCTCTCTGGTCCGGTCGACCGCCCGGTCGACCGCCCAGATACAGAGAGCAAGGCTCTCTGGTCCGGTCGACCGCCCGGTCGACCGGTCCACTATGCCAGCAGACGTGCACAGGTCTGTGCATGTCAATCGACCGCTCGGTCGACCGGATCCTGACTCGGTCGACCGTGCGGTCGACCGACCTGGCCTGTCAGCACAGTTCTGGGTCAGAAACTGGGTCAGAAAAACATGTTAAAAATATTTTAATAAATCTTGTAAAATATATAAAAATCCCAAAAATAGTTTTATCATTTTGCATTGATATATAAACATGTGATAAAAATTTCAACTCAGTCGACCGGATCCTGGCTCGGTCGACCGACCTGGCCTGTCAGCACAGTTCTGGGTTAGAAATTGGGTCAGAAAAACATGTTAAAAATATTTTAATAAATCTTGTAAAATATATAAAAATCTCCAAAAATAGTTTTATCTTGCATTGATATATAAACATGTGATAAAAATTTCAACTCAAATATCAAGCAAATTGAACTATTTTTGTGTCTTATCATTTTTACCAAAAACCAAAAACTATATTTTATCAAACTTTGATTTTTCTCAATAGGGAAACTGATTTTTCCTAAAACATATTCAATTACAAAAACATGATATTTAAACATATTGAAGCATGATGTATATGAACATAAGTCCAATATACATAAAACATATATATATCAAGTTTTTGACTTTAAATCCATAAAACATGTTTTGTAAAAATACCAAAACATAAAACGTGTATGTGTTGTGCACTTGAGCATATTAACTATTCTTATCTTTACACATGGATCTAAAACACACTAAACTAATTAGGATACCTAAGTCTTCTTGACGATCTTCATCTTCAAGGCGACTCGGTCCAAAACGATGATACACGATCTTGATTTCAAAGTATGATCTTGATGCTCGGGCCCTGGAATTATCATAAAAAGCTCCAAAAACTCTTTTGTTGAAGCTAATCACCAACTAATATCTTGATTAAAGATCTGAAACTAAAATCACAAGATTATTAGTAAATATAACTACATGAGTTAATCATCATCAAAACTAGAGAGGAAGGCCTCCGGGCCAACACATGCCTATATAAACCTCTTGGAGGTGGCCTTTTGAAGGTGCGTCAAGAATTAAAGAGAAATTCAGATTTCCACTACTGAGGGTTGAGAGAGAGAGAGATCTTCTTGTAACTCTTGTACTTTCTTCTCTGTTTTCAATAAAGATTTTTCGCTCCTCCATGTGGACGTAGGCACATTGCCAAACCATGTTAAATTTGGTATTCTTAGGTTGTGTGGTGATTTAGTTTTAATTGCTTGCTAGTAGTAGATCTTCTACGCTTCCGCTGCTGAGTCTTTAACTCAGTGTTTTTCTGTTATTTGATCGGTGATAGATCACAACACCCAGGCCTTCCTTCGACTGTGCAATTGAACTATACAAAAAATTTAAAATAAATTTACATTCTCATTTTTTAACCAATTACTGGCTATAATGGAAGAGACAAGTGTTGTCTGTCTATAATGCATCAGTACTCTTCATTGCAGTTCAGGAAAAATTTTGGGAAAGTTTCCATGTAATGGAAGAGATCAAGTGTTGCTTGAATTTGTGTAATTTTTTGTAACTGAAATGACCAGTGAGTATAATTAATAAATCTTTGTTGTGATTTTTGCTAAAGTAATTGGAGTATATATGGTTTTTGGAACTGGAGCAGGACTGGGGGCAACTGTGAGCTGCACCACAAAAGCTGGTCAAGCGTTGGCTCTGCAACGATTCAGGTGAAAATACTTGTATTAATTTCTTTCATCTTGCTATACATTCTAGTTTTTCTGAATGCATATATAAAATTGGAACCTGCAGGGTATTTGTGCACTTTTGAATCACTTTCTATCTTTCTATGTTGAAATTGAAATGGGTCGAGATCGAGAGAGAGAGAGAGAGAGAGAGAGAGAGAGAGAGAGAGCAGAGTTATGAGCTAAGCTACATGTGTGACCAATGGTTTTTTAGTCTCATACTTTGTTTTCGCTTCAATATTGTATGCAAATGCTGCAGCAGCTAGTTTCACTGTGTGTTTGTTCTAGGGACTTATGTAGGCTTCGTCAGGATCATTCCTTTGTGCAATGGATGATGTCTGCCTCTAGAAATTTGACTATTGTTGCTCCCGTTGATTGGGGAATGAAGTGATCTTGATTTGTTACTACCAACTGTAACAGACATGAGCAAGTTCTATATTTTTTACATCAATGAGATCTATAGCACTCATCCAGGCTTATAATAGTGTAAATAGCTGCTGCTTTCAGAATTTGCCGATCAGTTAATATAGTAGTCCAGGGGATTGAATTGGGAGATAACTCTGACAAATCATTGGAATTTAGATAAATGTTATAATTATATGTTCAAAAAAAAAAAATCATAGATTGGTGTTGACAATGTTAAAGACCAGTTCATAGAGAAAATTAACCATTCTCCTTGGGCAGTCATTAGCTCGAATCTTGAGGATGAAATTGATATTACAAATGGAAATGCAGAAAATCTCACGAGAATAAGTCATACATTATATTGCAAAAGGAAATTAAGATGAACTTATCTTCATGTTGACATCTTCTTTTGGAATTAAACTGAACACTTCCAACAATCAAAAAATATCGATGATGATCAAATGAAGAATCAAAAACATGTGAGCAATGGGAAATCGACTGATCTAAGGTTCTCCAGAGGACGTAATTACAATTTGAAAATACATCCTTTAGCACATCACCAATATTTTTAAGGCACAAAAGTAGGGGGAACGTAAAAAATACCTGAAGTTTTGCAGTTTTTATCCCATACAATTAGGAAAACTTCTCATCCACAAGGGTGAGAAATGAACTTTGTCATCACTGACCGCACAATATTTACTCAGCTAAAAAGGAAGAACCGACCACCTAAAAAGTGTAGATACTTCTAACTCAAGGGTTGTGGAGCTACCACAAAGCTTGTAGAAAGAGGGTTATCCAACACACAAAACAAAGAGCTAAAAGAATCAAATAACTATTTATACAAACCATGCAAAATATGTGAAGGCCAAAAGAAGAGAACAAGTTCAGGTCCTCTTGGGGCCAGGTTAGCACCCAAGACAGCATCACCTCCTTCACTTTTATTCTCCTGGAAGAAGCTGGGAAAATCATTAATTGAATAGCCTTCCGTAGTTTCCGTCTTATTTTCGCAGTTGCAGCCCCTGTCCACAAATTTAGGTAAAAAAGAACATTGGCAACTAGCTCATTATACACATCTACTTGGTTTTTAAAAGTTTGTTGTTTCTGGCATTCCAAATGCACTAGCAAACAGTAAAAAACAGAGCTTTCTGAGAAGAGTTAGGAACACTTTACAAAAAGTCATCATGTGGTTTATGAAGAAGTGCAAAATATTTCTAGCAAGAGGATACTTGACAAACAGATAGTTGTCAGTTTCCTCATCAGTCACAAATAGGATAAGAGTTGTTCCCATTTTCCGACCCTTAGCAACAAGCTGCGCCTTAGTTTGGATTTTTCTTTTAGTAAATTTAAAAGAACTTTAACTTAAGAGAAATGATAGATTTCTTGATTATGGAACCTATCTGCCAATTATCTATATACTACCCACATTATTATATTATTATTACTATTATTATAATAATAATAATCATCATCTATATCTATACTACCTATAAAAGCACCAATAGAGTTTCCACGGAGAGCAATTTAGACTCTTAGATTATCATTATAATGTTCACCTTTGAGAAAAAGAAAATTCAAGTAAAAAATAATTTCAAATCATAATATGATTGGTTTGCTGAGCCATTGTGATAAAAAATCCTCATTGTAGATTTATAAAAGAAAATCCCAATTACAATGATTTTGTATATCAAATCAACTCATGACCGAGGAAAGAGAATCCCAATTAAAAAAAAATTCTCTTATGCAAACACAAATTAAAAAAATATGATTCCTAATTAGGTAACTATAAGACTTATAATATATATAAGGAAACATGACTTCTAATTAGGTAACTATAAGTGATATGAAATCCAAATTTAGATGCGGCCAAATCTAGTTCTGTTTCTAAGAGTCACGTACAAACAACTAGGCCCAACTCGGGTTCATACCCCAACCGTTTTCAAAGTCAAACTTCTTCCCACAAAGTAGATATTAAAGGTAAGAGTATCGAGAATAAAGGCAAAGGCACTGATAGAAGGTTCTCCCATAACAACATCCCTTAAGGTGCTGTCGATGGAGGTGATCAAATTCTGTAAAGAAGGATTGGCTTTTGTTGCTTCTTGTGGATGCTGACGCACCAAGGTAACTAGGCAGGTGGAGATTTTGGGAAGGTGTTTGGGTGGACTGGTCTTTGTAGTTCATGCAAGAGGTCAAAAGGAGAGGAAAGTTGGGGTTTCTTTGTTTGATGTGGATTGATGAAGGGGCGGTGGTGGGGAGTTGGGAATAATGAAGGGAGTAAGGGAATCTGTCTGCTTTGATTTGCAATCAAAATAGTTTGTGGTTACGATATATAATCTGGTTTGGGATTTGATTAGAAGATAAAGAGATAGAAGACGAGATAGTTGATGGCTTTGTAATTGAATTGGATTTGCTGGTTGGGGGTTTGTTGGGTGGTGATGCAGGGAAGAAGACGACGGCGGGTCACGTGGGGGAAGGGCTGTTGGTTTTTTTTTTTCCTTTTCCTATTGTTTTGTAAAAATTGTGCGGTGGATAGCTAACTGGATTGTGTGGATAGGGGTTTTGTAATTGGATTGAGAGATTTGAGTAAGAGATAGAGAGGATAACTAGGATATAGTTTCACACTCAAAAATCCTATTGAAAACGAGTTTCACACTCAATCTCATTTTAAATTTTCAAATAGAAAATCTAATATTTTCATTAATCAAGAGTGCATAGAAAATTGATGTGAAACGGGGACGCTATAGTGTGGTGTATCAGTGATAAATTCAAATTCCGCAATGTTTCACCAAAATGATGATCTTTGGTAGGAAATAAATCTAAAACCAATAATGTGATCGATGGATTTTAATATCATTAGCATGTGTACTTTAGACATTCATCATCTCAAGAATTCAATTACAATATTCAGTTAAAATGAACAATCCAATTCTCAATTTCAGAACCCATAGATTAACAAGCACGAAGCAGATTCACACATAATCTCACCAATGTAGTGGACAATAGGAATCATGATAACAATTTAGATAATAAATTGTAATGTAGTCCAATAATAATCCAACTGCTGAAAAATAAATTACCTACTGAGAAGCTCGTTCTCAGGTATGTTGATGTGTTTGCTGTTGAATTATTGTTGTTGATTTCCTTGTACCATTGACTCGCTACTGAAGTTATGCTTGTGTTGTTGTAGGTGAGAGACTGTTGGACTATTGTTGATGTTCTGGAGGTGCGCAACAGTGAATGTATGAGCCAGTGCTTATTGTGATAGTGTCGCAGCGGTAGAGGGAAAGGAACCGGGGGAGTTCTGCTGCTGGTGATCTGCTTACACAAGAGAAGGAGGGAGGCGGGTGTGCTGCTGTGTGGACACAACACAGAATGATGTTGGGGGAAAGGCACTTCCTTGATTGGTTGGGGATATGACGCCACAACAAGAGGTGGGGGTTTGTCTTGGCTCTATGTGAGTTTTGTTGCTGTCGTTGCTTATGTCGGCGGCTGTTGGCACATGTAGAGGGAGGGAAGTTGAAGGTTTTGCTTAATTCTGTAAACAGAAAGTTGATTTTGGGCTTCTCTCTCTCTTTCTTTGGATTTGTTTGGAACTAAAAATTTTGGGTGGTTGGGATTGAAGTAGTGATAAGAATAGATAGGTGGGGATAAGATTTTGATATTGGCTTCACACTCAAAATCCGGAAAGATCGGGTTTCACACTCGAACTTGCAAAAGAGATTTCATTTTCTGAAAACACTCAAATTTTTCATTAAGTAAACTTCATTACAATTTTATTGGAATCATGCCTTAATATAGGCTACAGAACTGAGGACTTTCTCCACGTAGTCGATGTGGGACTAAAAAGGAGAAATACAAACTAAATAATAATAAAAAAATATCGACTCAAATAAAAAATATAGACTCCAATCGACTAAAATAACTCGAACAGTGAAGCTCTTTGGATGTCCGCATCATTCTCCCCAGATGGGAGAAAACTCGACTCCGTCAAGTTTGGTATAGAAAGCTCCCGTAACGCTTCAACACAACTGGGTCTACTTGCTACAACTCACCACTCAATAGGTAATATTCATTTCAAACAATCAGATATTACTAGAATACACCAGATAATTTAATCATCTAAAATTTTATCACATTTCACTGCTGTATCGGGATGAATATCTGGGAGTGGACTCAATGTAGGGACTCTCAAAAAAAATAGCTCAGGGAAGTCTTACAACCAGTAAGTTGTTAGGGTTAAAATCAAATACTTGTAATCCACTGAATACCCAACATTGAAAATAGGACTAATCTCAAAAGCTTAAAAAGATATAACATGAATATTGTAATTTGAATTCTACTAGATTTCAAAAAAACCAACACTATAGCATGCAAACCATTAACAGTTTCTGGGGAACACCGTTTCAGACGAATCCGAATCATCATAAGTTGTCAACACTAAATTTTAAATAACTTCCTGACGCAAGCTCATAAATTACAATTAGCGTTGCCTTATTCAAATATATTACTGATTTCCTATGTGTAGATCGTGCACGTGTATGAAAATATGATGCAGACTCAGATATGCAGACTCAGAATATTTTAGAATGAACGATAGCAGAGAGCTCATTTTAGTGCCTAAATATGCAAAAGAGTAACTTGACTCCCTATTGGATGGATTTTTTTTTTAGGCATTTGGTTTAGTGGGTCAATAATACTCACGACCTCTATTAAAAGGGATGATTAGGTGTACCAGCATAAATGTATGTAGTAGTTTACCTATTACTTTATTAATGATGACAAGAGATATTTTAACAGGTAATGTCTGAGTAAAAATACCCTTTTGTTTAACCATAAGGGAGGAAAAGTTAATAATCTGCAGAGTGTGAGGTTCTCCCATAACGACATCCCTTGAGTCTTCGGATGCACATCAACCATAAATGGTAATATCCCTGATCTGATCAACATCTTTTGTCATTATATAGTTCCAAAATTTGTTCTTATAAAAGTAGATGTTTATTGGGACAAGGCACGATTGGTTGACCTCTAGTGATAACTCATTAACTTGTTTTTTAAGTTTGATTTGCAGGATGGAGGTGCTGGAGAATTAGGGGGTGTTGGTTGCCGTGCGTAGGAGAACAGGGAGAGGAAAGGAAGAGAGTTTATTGGCTCTGATGTTGTAACTAATTGTAGTTTAATGGTTGTTGGGTGAGGATTTATAATGAGGATTTGTTGGGTTTCCTTGGTGTTCTCTGTTGTAGGGAGGAAAATAAAGAAGAAAGGGGAAAGGGAAAGAAGTGGGTCACACGGGGGACCACAGGGGAGAAGAAATGAATGGGTTTGCTGGTGTCTTTAGGCTTTGTGAATATTTTGGCTTGTAACTAATTTTTTTTCTATGAATTGCTTATGCACAGAGGAAGGGTGCAGGGAAATTGAGAAAGGAGATGAGGGAATGAGATTTGGAGGATATGGAGGATAAGGTTTCACACTCAAAATCCTATTTTGAAAAGGAGTTTCACACTCACTCTCATATTTAAATTTTCAAATAGAAAATTCAAACTTTTTTAATTAATAATCTTCATTTTAAATTTTCAAATAGAAAATCTAATATTTTCATTAATCAAGAGTGCCTTCTCCATTTATTTCAATCAAAGCCAATTAAATATGCTTACAAAAATTGGAGTTTTTTTCACACAACCGATGTGGTACTAAAATACTGAAAATAAATAAGATAAATAATACTAAAAAAAATACAGACTTCTAATTAGGTAACTTCTAATACCAATGATGCGGACATCCAAAGAGCTTCATTGTTCGAGTTGTTTCAGTCGATTGGAGTCTGTATTTTTCTATTTGAGTCGATGTTTTTTTTATTATTTAGTTTTGTATTTCTCCTTTTTAGTCCCACATCGACTACGTGGAGGAAGTCCTCAATTCTGTAAGCCTATACGAAGGCATGATTCCAATAAAATTGTAATAAAGATTGATTAAAAAAATTAAGTCATTTTCGAAATGAAAATCTCTTTGCAAGTTCGAGTGTGAAACCCGATCCTCCCGGATTTTGTGTGTGAAGCCTCTATCCAAACTATCCTAGTTATTTCCAATATCTTATCCTCCTATCTCAAATCTTAACCATAATTCAAAACCCTCTCTCTCCACAAACATCCACCAGAAAATCCAAAAAAAAAAAATATTTCTGTTCACCAATTCCTGAAGATTCCAACAAAAAATCCCCACAAAATTGAGTACTGTTCATCCTCGTTTCTTTTCCTCTCCAAGACAATCTGCACCCATCAGTAGCCCCCACCACTTACCTTCTTCATCTCTTCTCTTTCTCTCATCCTCCATTTTGTTGCCTGCAACCAAAGAAGGGGGAAAAAAGAACCCAACTTGAGCTCTCCCCTCGTTTTCACCCTCAACACAAAGAAGCACCAGCAAAGGGCTCGCCATCTTCTTCTTCATCTCACGCACCGCCCAAAGAACAACAACAGATCAACAATAGAGGCTTGGATGAATTCATTCTGCTGCAGCCCGTCATCTCCCCTGCATCTTCATCAATATCCCCCCTGCTCCTTGCCCTTATCTTCGATAGAAGCACCATCATCTCCTCGACGTCAACTACAGAGGCAGTAACAACATCATCTCAATTCTGATGTTCCGTTCGCGTTCCAGCATCCAGCTAGGTGAGCGCGCAGCCTGCAAACGATAATAGTAAATCAAAAGTGTAACCAGATCTGAAGAAATTTCATCAATACAAGTTCAGTTCACACAATTTCGGATACCTGAGAACAAGCTTCTCAGTAGGTAAAATATATTTTTATCTATCAGATTATTACTTGAATTACATCTTATTATTTATTATCTAAACTTTATCATTTTAATCTGTTGTCCACTATAAATGTGAGTATGTGTGATTCTGAGTAATTCCTATAATTTATTGATCTCGACATTGTAAACGGGACTGAACAAATTAACTGATTATTGTGTTGGGTTCTTAAGATTAGAATTATCTAGACATGACAATCGCAAATCGTTGTTAAAATTCATCTTGTGATATTGTTAGTTTTAGATAATTTCCTACCGAAGATCATATATTTTTGGTGAAGCATTGCAAAATTCAGACCTATCACTGATCAACCACACTATAGGGTCCCTGTTTTACATCATTTTGATATCAGAGCATGGCTTAGGTAGGAAAATTTCTACATCATACGGTTGTTAGGAATTTCATATTTTTCTTTGCATAAAATAATTTCAAAAATAAAAAAAATTTCTATTAACTCTCATCCCACCCTTATGAATTCCCAGTTAGCCACGGCTCTTGCCGCCATAACTGCTCAACTTGATAACCTGATCCAAACCATGAAGTCCTCTAATTAAACCCTAGATAGGTTCATCACTAAAGTCGAGAATAAGTCTGATAGCACCAATTCTCCAGTGTATTCATGCACCTCAAATGAACTAATTCAAATCGTCATTGGCATTGACAGATTAAAAGGTATTCCGATGAGTAGACTCGATCCTAAAAGAATTAAGCCTGAAAATTCTACTCTCCCAGTAGCCACGGCCGTGATGAAAGAGTCTAGCGACAAAGACTACTCCAAGCTTAGTCTCACGATTAAGTGTTATAAGTGTCAAGGCTATGAGCATGTTGCTGCCAACTGCCCAACTGCCCAACTCCAGTCAAAGTAGCTCAAGTTGGGTAACTACTTGTAATAAATTCAGAGCCCCTTTCCCCCTTATTACTGACACTACCTTCTCCACTTTCTTTACTGTCGACTCTTACTGTCGTTGTCTGCTCTGGTCGTCAATATCTTCCTCCTCTATTGCCGACACCTATCCCGATGATCACGGAGCTTGTCGATGTGCTATCTGAAGAACCTATTTGCCACGTGGAAGAATCAAAAGACTCAGACCTTGACGAAAAGATTACGGGTGATAACCTTGAGAAGTCCAATACTTCGAGTCCTCTTGAAGTTGTTCCAGACATTACGGAGTTTACTAATGTCTCTCCTAAAGACAGTGCTCTGAATCTTCCCCAAGTCAACTCTATCGTCAAGGAATCTATTGCTGTCTTTTCTGAAGACCTCCAGGATATGCTACTACTGACGCATGATATCCAACTTGCTATTGAGTTAATCACAGGAGGTAATCTTTCCGACTTGCCACACTCTAGGTTGGATCCTACCAAGCAAATTAAACTTAAAGGTCAAGTTAATGAGTTGTCATTAAAGGTTTACCAATCGTGTCCTGTCCCAATAAACATCCATTTTTATGAGGACAAATTTTGGGGCTATATAGTGACAAAAGATATTGATCAGATCAGGGATATTATCATCTATAGTCGATCTGCATCCGAAGTCTTGAGGGATACTGTTATGGGAGAACCTCACACTCGGCAGACGATCAACTTTTCCTCTCTTACGGTTAAACAAAAGGGTATTTTCACTCAGACTTTACCTGTTAAAATATCTCTTATCATCATTAATAAAGTAATAGGTAAACTACCACATATATTTATGTTAGTACGCCTAATCATCCCTTTTGATAGAAGTCGTGAGTATTATTGACTCACTGAACCAAATGCCTAAAAAAATTTCATCCAATAGGGAGTCAAGTTACTCTTTTGCATATGTAGGCACTAAAATGAGCTTTCTGCTATCGTTCATTTTAGAGTATTCTGAGTCTGCATATCTGAGTCTGCATCACATTTTCATACACGTACACGATCTACACATGAGAAATCAGTGATATATTTAAACAATGCAACGCTAACTGTAATTTATGAGCTTGCGTCAGGAAGTTATTTAAAATTTTAGTGTTGACAACTTATGATGGTTCGGATTCATTCAAAACGGTTTCCCCCAGAAACTGTTAATGATTTGCATACTGTAGTGTTGGATTTTTTTGAAATCTTGTAGAATTCAAATAACAATATTCATGTTATATCTTTTAAAGATTTTGAGATTAGTCCTATTTTCAATGTTGGGTATTCAGTGGATTACAAGTATTTGATTTTAACCCTAACAACCTACTAGTTGTAAGCCTTCCCTGAGCTAATTTTTTTTTTTGAGAATCCCCACATTGAATCCACTCTCAATTATTATTCCCAATACAATAGTGAAATATGATAAAATTTTAGATGATTAAATTATCTGGTGTATTCTAGTAAGATCTGATTGTTTGAAATGAATATTACCTATTGAGTGGTGAGTTGCAGCAAGTAGACCCAGTTGTGTTTAAGCATTACGGGAGCTTTCTACACCAAACTCGACAGAGTCGATTTTTCTCCCATCTGGGGAGAATGATGCGGACATCCGAAGAGCTTCATTGTTCGAGTTGTTTCAGTCGATTAGAGTCTGTATTTTTTATTTGAGTCAATATTTTTTTATTATTTAGTTTTGTATTTCTCCTTTTTTGTCCCACGTCGACTATGTAGAGGAAGTCCTCAATTCTGTAAACCTATATGAAGGCATGATTCTAATAAAATTGTAATAAATATTGATTAAAAAAATTAAGTCATTTTCGAAATGAAAATCTCTTTGCAAGTTCCAGTGTGAAACCAGATCCTCCCAGATTTTATGTGTGAAGCCTCTATCCAAACTATCCTAGTTACTTCAAATATCTTATCTTCCTATCTCAAATCTCAACTATAATTCAAAACCCTCTCTCTCCACAAACATCCACAAGAAAATCCAAAAAAAAAAATTATTTCTGTTCACCAATTCCTGAAGATTCCAACAGAAAATCCCCACAAAATTGAGTACTATTCATCCTCTTTTCTTTTCCTCTCCAAGCCAATCTGCACCCATCAGTAGCCCCCACCACTTACCTTCGTCGCCTCTTCTCTTTCTCTCATCCTCCATTTTGTTGCCTGCAACCAAAGAAGGGGAAAAAAAAAAAGAACCCAACTTGATCTCCCTCCTCGTTTTCACCCTCAACGCAAAGAAGCACCAGCAAAGGGCTCACCGTCTTCTTCTTCATCTCACACACAGCCCAAAGAACAACAGAGCAACAACAGAGGCTTGGATCAATTCATTCTACTGCAACCCGTCATCTCCCTTGCATCTTCATCAATATCCCCCCTGCTCCTTGCCCTTATCTTCGATAGAAGCACCATCATCTCCTCGACGTCAACTACAGAGGCAGTAACAACATCATCTCAATTCTGATGTTCCGTCGCGTTCCAGCATCCAGCTAGGCGAGCGCGCAGCCTGCAAACGATAACAGTAAATCAAAAGTGTAACCAGATCTAAAGAAAATTCATCAATACAAGTTCAGTTCACACAATTTTGGATACCTGAAAACAAGCTTCTTAGTAGGTAAAATATATTTTCATCAATCAGATTATTACTTGAATTACATCGTATTATTTATTATCTAAACTTTATCATGTTAATCTGTTGTCCACTATAAATGAGAGTATGTGTGATTCTGAGTAATTCCTGTAATTTATTGATCTCCACATTGTAAACGGGACTGAACAAATTAAGTGATTATTGTGTTTCGTTCTTAAGATTAGAATTATCTAGACATGACAATCGCAAATTGTTGTTAAAATCCATCTTGTGATATTGTTAGTTTTAGATAATTTCCTAGTGAAGATCATATATTTGAAAGTACACCTAGAGAGGGGTGAATAGGTGTACGGCTAATCTAATGAACAAAATGTGAAAATTAAAACTTAATGCGACACACTTAGTGTAACCTACGAGTGTAGCCAAATTCCCGCTGAAGGGCTCTGGACTAACTCCTCTTGATTCCTCTGAATAAGAGTTGAGGTGCTATATGAAGCTCTCGTGGTTAAACACAAGTGAGGCACACACAAACAACACAAGCATGTATATGATATGGCAATATGAATCAATGCACAAAGTAAGAGAGAGTTAGAGAAAGTGGATCAAACGCAAACACCGAGATATGTTTCGAGATTCGAGCACCCAACTCTACATCCTCGCCTTCACACAGAAGGATTTTAACTAACTCGTCCACACAGGACTTCCCACACAGGGAACCTCCACTGAGGATTTGGGACAATTACAATTTGGAGTACACAACTCCTCTCTCAAATACAACACAACCTCTACACTTAGAGGCAAGGCACAAAGCCAAACAAGGATCAACCTCACAAATGAGGGAAAGACACAAAGCCATACAAAGATCAACCTCACAAATAAGGGATAGGCACAAAGCCACCACTCCAATGATCACCTCTTCACCAAGAGGGATATCAATACAAATAAGGAGGGTTTACAACTTGGTGATCTCAAAGACCACAAACCAATTCTTCTCTCACAAAACAATGATCCTATAGATAGGATAGAATGATAAGCTCAAGTGTGAGAAAAACAAGGTGTTTAGAAATCAAATAACAAAGAAAAATACTTGGGAAAACAACTTGAATTTGATAGAAATGAAGAGCAAGACAAATATCTCAAATCTCTATTTTTCTTTGATTTTTTCAACCCTTGAAAGACAATAAACGATCAAATCTTTAAGCTTGAAAACTCTTTTGAAATCTTGTATTAAAACACTAGAGAAAATAGAAATTTTAGCTCTTGAATTTCTTATTGAAAACCAACTTCAAATGGGGTATTTATAGCCCATTTGAAAATCTGCCCGTTGACAGCAGAAAAGGTCAGTTTTGACCTTCCGGTCGACCGGCCGGTCGACCGGCCAACGGTCAAAAATGTGACCATTGAGCCCTCCGATCGACCGCCCGGTCGACCGTGCCAGATCCAGAGAGCAACTGCTCTCTGGCCGGTCGACCACCTGGTCGACCGGGCCAAAGTGAAAGGTCGATCGTCCAGTCAACCGGCCGCACCCGTGAGTGGGCTGACTTCATTCGATCGACCACTCGGTCGACCGGCTAAATCGCTTGGCCTTTGTGCACGTCTTGTGCACATCGGTCGACCGGTCCGGTCGACCGACCACTGGTCCGGTCAACCGTCTCGGTCGACCGCCGAGCCTGGCAGGGCAAATTACCGGATTTAAAAACTGGTCTTTTTAACTTCAATCAAATCCCATAAAATCACATAAATTTCACAAAAATCAGTTCATGTTATATCTTTGAAATACAAACATGTGTGAAAAAGATTCAACACATTTTTTAAACTATTTGAACCATTTTTGTGTCCTTGAAATTTTGCCGACAACCAAAATCTGTATTTTTCAAAACTTCGATTTTTGAAATGAAAAATCGTTTTGTCCAAAACTCATCCAAATACAAAAACATGATATTGAAAAAACATTTAAGCATGTTGTATATGGATATAATCCAATATACATGAAAGAGATAAATATCAATGTTTTTGACATAAAATCCAAAAATACGTTTTGTTAAAATACCAAAACTCCAAACTCATGAAATAGACTATCAGACTAAGTTTGTTTAAATAGTTGAAGTATAAATGTATACAGAACAAATCTAATATACATTAAACCATGTAAACTTGTTTTCATTCTATCTATCCATGAAACCAAGATCGGTTAAACTGAAAACCAAAACCAATAAACATGAAACGTGTGTGTATTGAAAACTTGAGCATATCACACTATCTAATCTTTAACAATGGATCTAAACAAACAATACTAAAGCAAACCAAAGCCTTCTTGTCTCCAAGCCGACTCGATCCAAACGCGATCCAACGAGCTTGACTCCAACCGAGTGCTAGATATGAACTTTGACGCTCGGGCTCTTGAATCACCATGTGAAAGCTCCAAAACACATTTGTTGAAGCTAATCACCTACTAATATCTTGATTAAATATCTGAAACTAAATATCACAAGATTATTAGTAAACTATAACTACATGAGTTAATCATTATCAAAACTAGAGTGGAAGGCCTCTGGGCCAACAATCTCCCCCTTTTTGATGATGACAAAACTCATGGAGTTATATATGCATGGATTAAAGTTAAGCTTCGAAGAAGCTCCCGCTTAACTCATGCATAGTAATAAACAATAAAGTTATGCAATGAATGCTATAAAAGTAAACATCTTTTGATACCAAATATTAAAATAAACGTGCTCTTGATACCAATAAAAGTTCTTAAAAAATGTTGCTCTTGATACCAATAAAAAAAAAATTTCAATAAGAACTCTTGATACCAATAAAAACAATATCAAAACATGTTCTTGATACCAATTAAAAACAACAAAACAATATGATTTATTTCTTTTAAATAAACATGCATATATACTAAAATACTTCTACCCCTCTTTGTCAATCATCAACAAAGGGGTTAAAGTAAACAATAAAATAATGTTCTCCCCCTTTTTATCCGAAACAAAAAAATCAACAAGGGGTGAAACATTATGATACCAATTGAAAAAAAATATATCAATTTAGTGCAAAGGTATACATAGAAACATCATGATACCAATTGAAAATAAACTAAATATTTCAATATTTTTGATACCAAATTGAAAGATATAAGCATATAGTTAATCTTGATACCAAATGAAAATATTTTACACTTTTGATACCAATTTTGAAAAATATAAACCAATCTTTTTGGTTAAACATTAAAACTCATTTTACAATAAAGATACCAAATAGAGGATAATGTCAATTTAACATTTTTGATACCAATATTGAAAATGAAACATATATCAATTGAAAATAATTTTCATTAGGAGCGTATGACCAAATAGAAATCAATATCATTTTTAATTATTTTCCATCATAAAGTGTGGGAGCAAAAATCAATACCAATTGTAAACAAAACTAATTGAAAAGGTAAAAACATGAATTTTCTCCCTCTTTATGAAATACCAAATAAAATGATGCATAAGATTGTATAAGATACCAATTGAAAAATAATCAATTGAAATATAATTTTCATTGAATCAAAATTTGTGCTCAAAGATATAGAGATATAGTAAGCACAAATAAACGATACATATGTATGAAAAATTGAATACCAATCGAAATTGATACTATTTGAAGTTTAAGCATACATATATAAAAATATATATGAGTATACAAAATAATTGTCAATAGTGATACCAATTGAAAAGATACAATGATATCAATTGAAACTATAATGAGAATCAAATATATAACTCATACTTCCTACCACCCTTTCATGCACATGTTTTAAATAGATTTTCAATAATGAGCATACAAGGCATGGTCGCCCAAACGACCGCCCTTTTAAGGTAGGGGTTTTCAAAAATAAGTTTGAAAATAATATAACACATTTGAAAACTCTACCAAAATGAAGAATAAGAATTATTTATATGAAATATTTGTAAACTAGTACGAAATCCTTCAAGCAAGGAATAAAACAAAAATATTTTTCATGAAAATATGAAAATCACATGATCATCAAACACTCAAAGGTCTATAAGCACATATATTCTGATGAAAACAAATCATGAGTAAAAAAAATGATGTGAGTGTATAAGAGTTATGTGAAAAACATAATCATGAAAATGGGTAATTAAAACTCAACATGAAATTCCTTAAAACATGAAACATGGTTCAATCTTCAAGGTATATGTATGTCATGTACAAACTAAAGTATACATATATATCCAAACATGAACGAGTCCACAAAGATATATGCATGAAGGCAAGTGGCTCAAAGATGTATATGTATAACTATTAGTTTAGACGAAATAGACATATACATGAAGTTTAAACATAAACATGAAAAATATGTACAAAATGCGAATACAAGTCAAAATGCATGAATCATCAAAACTAGGCTATACTAGTACATCTAATAAGTACAAATGAGCAATCAAGTACAAACATATAATAATCTATTTGTGGCTCACTAGTTGTACAAGTATATACCTAAATTTTAATGAAAACTAACATTTAAACATGTAGTCAAAGCATGAAGCATAGAAATCAAAACAAAACTCATATGATCATTATGTAAATGCACATGTGTTAGAGCTATGATATACATAATAGCTAAACTATAGAGAGAGAGCACAAAATATAGGTCCATATAAACATGGGTGATCTCAAATACTAATCATGTATGTCATAAAACTAGTAAACATGGCATATGGCATAATGAACATTAAAACATGACATGCTAAAAATCAACAATATGAAAAGCATGTAAACATAATGGGAGTTAGAGATCGTTACCAAAAACCATGAGAGTACATCTCTATGTCTCCAAACAGAGGTGGTCCTCCCACCAAACTCTCCTTGAAAGTGATGCATCCAAATTGTCATCTTTAAGCTCGGAACGCATCAACCTCAAGGCACCATTACTCTCACGTCATGTAAGAGCCCACACCTACATCAAACAAAATAGAAGTGGTCTTTAGTACCGATACTCTTTTGGGTCTATGGGGGTTAGCTCCTTTCCTAACCCAAACAAATTTATTTGCTAAATTTACATCATGTATCTTATCAAAATAAAATTTAGCAAGGTGGCCCTTACGTCCACAATGTGTACAAGTGTACACATGAGCATACATTGTGTTATGTGTATGAACGTGAGGAGCATGAGATGCCATGGATAGTGTGCATGTATAGATGGAACTTGTTTCTTTCGAACCAAAGATTCCAAACGTGTGGTTCATGGCACAATGGCTCAAAGTGGAGCCCAAACATTCAACACTCTTCTTAAGTATAGATATATCATTTTCAATTTTTGAAGAAGAGGTGCATGCAATAGGTGAGCTAGAATGTGATGCTATACTAGTATGGCAAACATGAGAATCCATATCATTTTTCAAAGAAATATTTTTCTTACAAACCAAATCCAATTATTTTGAAATAGAAACAATTTTGTTTTTCAAAGAATCATTTTCTTTTAAAACAAGTCAAGTTTTGAAGTTAAAGATTTATTTTTCTTCAAAACGTTTTCACAATCATTTTTATTTTTCAAAATCTTGTTTTCATTTAAAACAACTTCAAGTTGGGTTTTCAAAGAGTCACACTCATTTGAAATCTCAACCTTCTCTTGTGAAGCAATCTCAAGTCTAGAAGATAAATTTTTATTTTCTTCTTTTAACCCACCCAAAGCTATCCTTTTTCAAAAGTTTATATTTTGAAATCAAATTTTCACAATTTTTAACTATTTCATTATTTAAGGCATGTGCATCCATACACTCATTACAATAAGAACTAGTACTAACATCTAGTTGAGTATCCGAATGTACCTCAAGGGAGTCATTCCCTTGGACCATGAAGCAACGTTCGTCGGACTCGTCTCGACTAGATTTCCTCTTCTTATTGATAAGCGTTTGTAGCTCGGGAGATGTCAAAATGTTCCATACTGTAAAAGCGGAATCATAATGAGAAAACACATGTAAATATTTTTTATCAAGAGATGCTCTAAGTGCCTTTAGGGCTAGTGCATTGGCCTCTATATGCTTGCTATCACTAAGATAGGATTCCTTGGTAATGGCAAGGTAAACTTTTTAACCTATGACTTTTAAATGGCCACTCATCATAACCTTCCATATATCAAGTCTAGAGATATCAAACATCGGGGGGCTATCCATGAGTGCAAACTATATGTGTGCAAATGCAAATGCAAATGTAGATTAGCAAAACCAAGATCACACTCTTAGGTGGTTAAACCTAATATCAGGAGCATAGGCTCTGATACCAATTGAAAGTATACTTAGAGGTGGGTGAATAGGTATACGACTAATCTAATGAACAAAATACGAAAATTAGAAACTTAATGCGACACACTTAGTGTAACCTATGAGTGTAGCCGAATTCCCGGTGAAGGGCTCTGGACTAACTCCTCTTGATTCCTTTGAATAAGAGTTGAGGTGCTATATGAAGCTCTCGTGGTTAAACACAAGTAAGGCACACACAAACAACACAAGTATGTATATGATATGGCAATATGAATCAATGCACAAAGTAAGAGGGAGAGTTAGAGAAAGTGGATTAAACGCAAACACCGAGATATGTTTTGAGGTTCGAGCACCCAGCTCTACGTCCCCACTTCACACAGAAGGATTTCCACTAACTCGTCCACACAGGACTTCCCACACAGGGAACCTCCACTGAGGATTTAGGGCAATTACAATTTGGAGTACATAACTCCTCTCTCAAATACAACACAGCCTCTACACTTAGAGGTAAGGCACAAAATCAAACAAGGATCAACCTCACAAATGAGAGATAGGCACAAAGCCACACAAAAATCAACCTCACAAATGAGGGATAGGCACAAAGTCACCACTCCAATGATCACCTCTTCACCAAGAGGGATATCAACACAAATAAGGAGGGTTTACAACTTTGTGATCTCAAAGACCACAAACCAATTCTTCTCTCACAAAACAATGATCCTATGATAGGAAAGAATGATAAGCTCAAGTGTGAAAAAAATAAGGTGTTTGGAAATCAAATAACAAAGAAAAATACTTGGGAAAACAACTTGAATTTGATAGAAATGAAGAGCAAGATAAATATCCCAAATCTCTATTTTTCTTTGATTTTTCCAACACTTGAAAAAAAAAGATCAAATCTTTAAGCTTGAAAACACTTTTGAAATCTTGTATTAAAACACTAGAGAAGATAGAAATTTTAGCTCTTGAATTTCTTATTGAAAACCAACTTCAATTGGGGTATTTATAGCCCATTTGAAAATCTGCTCGTTGGCAGCAAAAAAGGTCAGTTTTGACCTTCCGGTCGACCGGCCAACAGTTAAAAATGTGACCGTTGGGCCCTCCGGTCGACCGCCCGGTCGACCGTACCAGATCCAAAAAGCAACTGATCTCTGGCCGGTCGACCGGGCCAAAGTGAACGGTCGACCGTCCGGTCGACCGGCCGCACCCGAGAGTGGGCTGACTTCAGTCGGTCGACCGCTTGGTCGACTGGCCAAATCACTTGGCCTTTGTGCACGTCTTGTGCACATCGGTCGACCGGTCCGGTCGACCGACCTACTGGTCCGGTCGACCGTCTTGGTCGACCGCCAGAGCCTGGCAGGGCAAATTACAGGATTTAAAAACTGGTCTTTTTAACTTCAATTAAATCCCATAAAATCACATAAATTTCACAAAAAATCAGTTCATGTTATATCTTTGAAATACAAACATGTGTGAAAAAGATTCAACACATTTTTCAAACATGTGTGAAAGCTCCAACACACCTTTGTTGAAGCTAATCACCTACTAATATCTTGATTAAATATCTGAAACTAAATATCACAAGATTATTAGTAAACTATAACTACATGTGTTAATCATCATCAAAACTAGAGTGGAAGGCCTCTGGGCCAACAATATTTTTGGTGAAGCATTGCAAAATTCAGACCTATCACTAATCAACCACACTATAGGGTCCCCATTTCACAACATTAAGACTCTTAATACATAAAAATATATATATATGATTCCTAATTGTGACCTCTAATAGCATATTTTTAAAAGTTACCACTTGAGATAAAGCTTTAAAGATTCTTTATTTTAGTAAACATAATCTAAAAAGAAGAAATCATATAAAAAAATTAAAAATTGTATATATTACTTCGTATATTTTATAAAATCCGGTGTGGAGTTCCGCCCACAATGATGTGTATGTGGTTCCACCCCTGCCTCTGACTATATTCACCCAAGTTATTTGTCCAAGATGGGCTCGTGCTCTTCTGTCTCTATTTTGATGTGTTTTGCTTCACTGACATCTCTCCTTCTGAAGCCCAAAGTATGTCTACAAACTAGTACTCTTTAATTGGTAGAAGAGAAATAAAACAAACAAGAAAGTGATCATATTTTTAAAAGCCCATTTAAATGAGAAATATAATCTTTTTTTTGGCTACAAGTTTGGTTGAATCCAATTTGAGAGATCTAACAAGTAAACAAGTAATCAATTTGATGGTTCGTGCTTGAGCCACATGGGATAGAGCTAATAAGCACGATCCCTTTGGTTTGGAAGAAGTAAACCGGTAACATCTATTGTAGAAAAGCGAAACTGTCTAACACCTAGAAAGTAAAGATGAAGGTGTGAAAATAATTAGCTTTTAAGATACAAGAAATATTTTTTTCTCATATGGAACTTATGCATTTAACACTTTTATAGTTATATCTCCCACTTTTCTTTTTTAAGCTCGAGGCGATTATGAAAATTGTAAAATATCGTACGTGGCACCAAAAATGACACAACTTTCATATTTTTCACTTAGATTTGTCAAACACTTAATCTACTTATCATATCAAATGAAGGTGACTTTACTTTCACAGTTTCACCTATGTTTTCGTATTATCAAACATAATTGGCAAGACTAACTAGTTCTTGGTGCAGAAACAGAAAATAAGGAAAAGAAAACAATGAAAATAATTTGATTCATTAATAGTAATTAATTATTAAAGTTATAACTATAACCAGAAATCGTTTATGATTGCATTAGGTTGAGGTACAAATATTATGATAAGTGTCTGGAATACATTGAAGATCTTATGATCAAGCGCCATGGACCATTTGATGCCCTGTTGGGATTCTCACATGTATTTCTAAAATTTTCCCACCTAATATTGAACTCTTATTGCATTCCTTAAATACTTAATTAGCATGTAATTAATTTTTTGTGAAATTATTTATTAGCAGCAAAATTGCCTTCCAGATAAGTGAGGAGAATCATCTTTCTACCTAGCATATATTTATGTTTCATCCACAACAACACACATAATCCAATGTAATAGTGAAAATTTTGTTTTTTCAATTGGATTATATCCTCTAAAAACTATTATAGTTTATGAAATTATTTATTAGGGAGGGATTTTGGTTGCTGCTTTAACTGGATTGCAAGCAAAGGTACAAATCACTTACTGCAGTAGTTTAAATATTTTCACGCAAGTTTGTGCATTATCTAAGAGTATATATTTTTTGTATTGTACTGTGAGGGTGTGGCACTAGCTAGGATTCCAAAAGTGAATTTTGCAATTATCATAGATGAGGCAGCATTCTTGTCACCAGCCTTGAGAGAACAAGGATATTCACAAAAAATTAGATTCAAATCCGCTTCACTTTATAGGTAAGTTCATTTATCATTTCTTATTGTATGCTTCCTCTCTTTAGGGTTTCAAATTCTCATTCTTTATTTTGTTCAGTTTTTTCCCAAGTTAATGACTACAAACATATAATTGGTTGTCTTAAAAATCTTACCTCCCCTTGCTTGTGAAAAACTTATGAATTTAGTGATTTGTTGTATAAAGAATTAATTTTCCCTTTGCCAATATACAAAATTTCTATGTGAATTATAAAAATTCTTATAGTCTAAAAAAAGTCAAATAGAAACTTGTCAATAATAAAAATCATTTGAAATTGGGAAACAATTTTAGATTATAGTGTTTGTTTATAGCCTTCAGAGGATTATTCTTCGCTTTGTGAGTTATATCATCTTTCATAGGAGAATAATTAAGAAATGTGGATCTCTTCTATATATTGTAACTTTCTCTCCCTTGAAATAGCGAAACTATATGTTGTTGATTGAGAGTATAGGACTTGCTCCTGACCTCATGTGTTTGTGTTTGTATTTATCCTGATTACATGCTCATACCATAACAATCCTTATTATGCATTGATTGAAACACAGAGACAAACATACATTGAAATGAAATGAAACACCGGTACGGTCACAGAAGCAAAGCATGTGCCCTTGTAGAAGAGGTCCATGAAGGCACTTATTTAGCTAGGAGGCAGGCAGGCTTATTATTGGCTTTATGCTTGCAGTTGTATGCATGCATGGGCATATATACCTAGCCTAGTAGATCAGTACTGGAGCTGATCTTCTTTTTCTGTTAATTGGTACTGAAGAAGGCATGCAGGTCGGCCATGAGCTTCTTGGCCATGTCTGACTCTAGGTTAGAGTACCAGAAGACATGACCAACACCTTCATACACTTGTGGCTCAAGCTCTCCTTTCCACCCACTCTCCTTCAAACCTTCAACATAGGCGTTTCCCCTCGGATACCAAAAATCTTTGTCTGCCAAACAAACAAAAACCTTGTCGCATCCCAATCCTCTGAGGCTGGGTGCATCCGGGGCCAGCGGATTCACCCTGTGGTCAGTCGGATACAGACCGACATAAATCCAAGCCAAATTGAACCCAATCCTCACCAATTCGTTCGTGGGCTCGCCCGGAAGTGGATCGACCCCCCAGAAGTAAGGACACAGCAGTGCGATCCCTTTAATCTTCATCTCTCCCGCTGTAGCTCCAGCTCCAGTATATTCCATTGTCAGGTTGTGTGTGATGTTGGCCCCCGCGCTGTCCCCTGCCGCAAACACGCGGTCCAGGTCTCCATGCTCGGCCACCCACTCATCCGCGCCACTGAATACCCACTTGAGTGCAAGCAGTGCGTCATCGTAAGCAGCTGGGAGTTTGTGTTCAGGGGCGAGGCGGTAACCAACAGAGACGGCCAGGAGACGAGATTGGTGGGAGAGGGCTTCCACAAAAGTGTGAACGCCCTCGTCGAAGGGGGACCCCTCGTAGAACCCACCGCCGTGAAAGTAGAGAAGGATTGGTAGCTTCTCTGCAGGTTGTGAGTCGGGGAGGTAGAGGCGGGCTGTAACGCCCCGATCCCAAGGATACGGAGACGTTATGGCGACGTATATACGCGAGATGAAAACAACCTCACGCGTACGTTAAGCCTCAGTACAGGGAATCACCTCCGTAAACACAATGATTCCAGCAGGAAATAAGTACAAGAATACCTGCAGAAAGGGGTTAGTGATCATAACAGATATAAAAATAGGGATAAATGAGATAACAGAAATAAATCACCAAGATACCTATAATGAGTCTCGATGAGGAATCTCCTATGTGACTCCAAGGCACTATCTGATAATACGGTAGCTCGGATCTCCAACCTGGGCATGCAAACCCAGGGTCGTCAGAAAGCGACCTAGTGAGTGGTAAAATGAAGGAGGCAATAATATGTACTATAGTAATGCAAGCACAATAATAATAGATAATACATGCTGTTGTAATAGTGACACCATATCCTAAGCATATAATAAGGATATAAGTAGCAACAGAAGTATCTAAACATGAAAGATATAAGCATGTTATCTTTTAATACCATCACTACCTAGCCGGTTATCATCTGGTCATGTCTCTAGGCGTATCCAGGTTATACATAAATAATGTTGTCTAGTGGTGACGTGATAGAAATGAACATGCTAGTGGTGACGTGATAGAAGTGAACATACAGATGGACATATGCAATAGAAACATGTAGGTGGGCATATGCAGTAATGATGTCTGCTATACAAAAAATAGAATATATGCATTGCAGAACATGCGTCGTATGCTATCACGAAAAGAGTAACATGTACCAGATAAAGTAACAAGTATACATGTAACATGATATCGGATAAAGTAACAAGTACAACTAAACATGTATCAGGCAAGTCATGTCATTTATACAATAGTAGCAATCAGTACCGCCTGCTATTTTACTCACTCTCTTCCAGTGTCCCATACCACTGGCAGTTCATACTGGAGCCCGCACTCCAGTCGAACCCATCCGGACATGGCCTACGGGTACCATTATCCAAACGAGAGAGTGACCAAATAACAAGTGTTCCCGACGTCACTATTGTGTATACTGTTTGATTATGTTAATTGGAAACCCATGGTCGAGGAGTTCTTATCGGGTGAGTGTATCCCGTGCATATCCGGGACAACGGCCTTACCAGATCCCTGGCTGCTGAGACCAGGGCCAGCCCGCTAGGGCTGTAACCTGTAACGGGAATCTCAATGAGCTAAAACATAACGGGAAACGGGAGCTCATGAGTAACAGATGGTAGCCAGCACTACCCCGTCCCTTGCAGTGGGACAAATAATGGATCCAGACATCCACCTGATATGATCTAGTCAACCGTCAAGTCTCCCCCATACCCAAGTTCTCTTTATTATCATTCACTATACAGTATAACAAGTACTAGTACGGAACATGGTACATGTAATACGATAACATGACATGGGCTCTGTTGATAGCAGGAAACACGATAACGGGAAACGGGAAACAATATCTGTGGCATTCCACACATTGCATATCAACAGCTCATGTATCCAGTAACGGGTATATCAATATCAGTAACGGGAAACAATCAATCATAAAACAGGCATACGGGAATAGCATGGAACAATAATACATGTAATATGAACGGGGATCCATATGACACGAATGGAGAAATCATACATGCATGTGTAACAGTGATATGCCGAGATTCCATGTAACGATGATAACAAGATATTTCATAACGGTATCCGTGAAGTGGTGCATTGATATATCGGTGGGACATGAATACGAAATAAGAGTGTGACGTGTCATGTAATATTAGTGGTCAGTGTCTAATATCATGTACAGTGAACTACAGTATCCGTGTGATGATGATAACAATAATATAAATACGGTGCTTATTCGTGTACTAGTGGAACATAGATGTGTAACCATAGTCCGTGTAACGTATCTGCGTAGCACTAGTACATGTAATAACGGTAGTCTGTGTATCATGTAATACCATGTCCTGTGAATTACAGTAACGGTGTCTAGCATTCATGTCTAGTAATAGTGTAGTGTCATCGTATATCTGTGGCTCAGAATGCATATCACGTGACTGTGATACAATACATGTCATAAGAGTGTACAAGCATATGATGACATAGTGGCCCGAGTGTTAGGGGCTGTGCAGGTAGAATGACTGTGTCCGAGTTGTCTATGCCAGTATGTATTGGTCCGATAATTACCTCCTTGTCTTTATGTTACATCAAGAAATACCTAACAAGATTCTAGGTCATTCCTATTACAATGACTGTCCGATCATGACCGGTGAGTAATTGATAATTACCATATTTTATCCAGAATCAGGATATATCAATCAATGTCACTAAACATGATAAAATATAATTTATAAAAGAAAAACACTCACAAACTAGTCATGAGAAGGTAGCTCTCTTTCCCACGATCGCAACGGATCCAGAATCGTCCAAATCGGAGTCCGGATGCTCCCGATATCGCCCGAACGCTAAAAATCAGCAAACGGGTTAAATATGTAAATAAAAAAATTCAAATGCAATTAATAAAATGTCACAGGGGGTTTTCTGCAAATTTACCTTTATTGGGTTTGAATGCGTGTTTGGGCTCATAACGGGTCGGGTCCAGATTCACAACCCAAACCCACTAACTTCAGTTAAATGGGTAACGAGATTATAGGGCTAACGGGTTGGGTTTAATGGGTTTATTGGGTTACCACTTAACCCAAATTGGGTTAACGGGTTTGGGCTCAACCCAAACCCACAAAGAAGAAGAACAGCAGCAGCAGCGGCTTGCTGCTGCTGCTCCTGCGCGGTCGGCCGGCCTGCCGGTGGCGGTCCCGGCCGCCAGCGGCGGTTCGGCTCCGGCCGAGCAAGAGAGTGAGAGAGAGAGGGGGGGAGAGAGGGGGAGGGTTGACAGGGAAAGAAAAAGAAAAGAAAAGGAAAGAAGGGGAAGAAGAAGAAGGGGAGGAGGAGAAGGTGGCCGGCTTGGGGTGCGGCCGGCGGCCTGGCCGCTGGCGACGGGTCGGGTTTCTCCCCTGGCCATGGTATGAAGGGGAGAGAGGGAGAGAACTGGGAGAGAGAGTTTGGAGATAGAGAGAGAGAGAGAGAGAGAGAGAGAGAGTGTGTGTGTGTGTGTATGTGCGTGAGAGAACTTTTAGAGAGAGGAAGATTGAGAGAAAGAGTGGTAGAGAGAGATTTTATAGGGGAGAGAGAGGGCTGAGGCGGTGGAAGTGATGGCGGTGGAGGAGGCTTCCAGAGAAAGAAAGAAGGGGAAAGAAAAAAGAAAAGAAAAAAAAAGAAAAAGGATTTAAAATGATTAAAATAATATTATTTAATGTGGCCCAAATTTCAACTAGCTCCGAACGGTGCCCAAAAATTACAAAAAATAGAGAATATTATCCAGAGACGTAATATGAAAACGGTTTGAAGAAATTCAATCCGGTTTGCAAATTAAAAATCCTGGAAGATGTCGCCGGTACCGGGCAACACCGGTTTGGCCGGAATTTCGTGAAATTCAGAAAAATCCCCAAAAATACCCTAACATAGATAATACGATTCTAAGACACATGATGAAAGCAGATTCTCAAAATACAACTCCGTTTGTGAAATAAAAATCGTAGAGTCGGTTATCTGTATCGGTCGACACCGACTACGGAGATTTTCCAAAATAATCCAGAAAAATTCCAAAAAATCCTGAAAAATCTAAAATATTAGAAAGTGATTTTTGAAACTGAAATCAGCTCAATCGGACTACTACGGAGGTCAAATCAATTTTGTACGTCGTATCGCGTACTGATACGGTGATACGTACACCAGGGATCAGGGGGTTACACTTTCCCTTTCTCTACTCTCTCCCTCTCCAATTCTCACTCTCTCTAAAACCCCTCTCTCTAGACTCTCTCTAAAACCTCTCTTTCTCTCTAGACTTTCTTACTCTAGATTTTCTCTCTAGAAATCACTCTTTCTCTCTCGACATTCTCTCTCTAAACTTTCTCTCTAGAAATCACTCTTTCTCTCTCTAGACTTTCTCTCTCTACTTTCTCTCTCTACTTCTTCTCTCTAGAAACCCCTCTTTCTCTCTAGATTTTCTCTCTCTAAAAATCTCTCTTTCTCTCTAATAATCCCTCGTTCTCTCTAGAAATCTCTCTTTCTCTCTCTAGACTTCCTCTCTAGAAATCCCTCTTTCTCTCTCTAGACTTTCTCTCTCTAGAAATCCATCTTTCTCTCTCTAACTAATCCTCTCTCTCCCCCCTTTCTTCTTCTTTCAAAAATATATATATTATTATATTATTATATATATTTGGATTGTTGGCTTGAACGTGGTGTTCGGATATTACTCGGTATTGCGTTTCGGTATTGAGGCGAGTACAGTTTCTTTAGAACATGCATCCATTTTATCATTATGCGAGTACATTCCTTTTGATATTTCATGTTCTATTACCATCATTTCATGTCTAACAACTGTTATCCTGCTTTTTATACATGATATATAAGTTGATATGTATAACACCGACACTGATATGTTACACTCGGTACTTGCCATGCTATATTTGACACATGATACCGGACACCGGTATTTGCCATATTTGACACCGACACTTGCCATGTTATATTTGACACCGATACTTGCCATGCTATATATGACACCGGTACTTGCCATGCTATATTTGGCATATGATACCTGACATCGGTACTTGCCATGCTATATTTGACACTTGATATATGACACCGGTATTTGACATGCTATATTTGCCACATGATATATAACACCTGATACCTGACACCTGGCACCTGTGTTACCTGGCATATTCATGATTATTATGTGACCAAACTTCTGGTACTCCTGTATCTCCTGTACTCCTGTACTCGTGTATCTCCTGAACTCCTGTACTCCTGAACCCCTAAAAAAGAGTGACTCCTGATATTATACTCCTGTTAATTCCCGTAGTTGGATAATCATGGTTATACTGTATACACCTGTGGACATTATCTTTGGGCAATATATATAATAAAATACTCAACTTATACTGAGTGGGGAAAACTGATGGAAACCGGTATGATGTCATATTTATAATGGTGATATTTCTGAAGTGTCGTGTGGGGCGCGTAATGATAAGTCCCCAGAAGCAGTAGCCTGAATATGAAGTGTCGTGTGGGGCACGTAATGATAAGTCCCCGGAAGCAGTAGCCTGTACTCCTGAGCCAGTCCCCGGCAGAGACGGGACCCACTATAAATATGAGCCATCAGATTTATCAGTTTCCAAATAATAACTCATTTTGCTCATAAGTGGATGTATGTGTGCCGGTAGCACATACAAAAGCATATGAATTGGATGAATAACATAAAACAACCAAACAGTAATAATGTTAGGAACGTGTGATATTTGGTCTCTCCTTTGTCCGGATCCTGGTACTCACATATCAGACCCGGGTAAGTTCTACAGAGTGTGAACTCTAGTATGGACTACCACTGATGTGAGGTGCTGGTAGGGAGGCGATTGAAATATCAAACGGTACTGATTATTATTATTAGATAAATTAAAATGCAACACCTTTATATTCTCCAGTTACAGTATTATGCTTTAAGTTGACACCCTGTTTTATAACCCATGACCTCTGTGATACCATGGTTACTCCAGACACACTCTAGTTCTTTTACCCTGAGGGCAACTCAAGTTGTATGAACTCAGATGATGGTGACATCGGATATGTGGTATATAGATGAGGGCTTTCTTGTTTAGATTATCCCCTCGACATATCAACCCCATGAATCCATAATCTGAGATTATACAACTAGTTTTGTTCATACTTATATTTATCGCGTGTTTAGTGTATTTATCACATGTTGCCATATTTTGTCGCATGATTATGTGTACTTATGCTCTCTATACTGCTTTCCAAGCATGTTTTCCGATTCAGATTTACTGACATACATGTATTTACTTGATCTCGAATTTACTGTCATTTCCTTTATATTACTTGTTATTTCATGTATTTACATGCCTGGACCACATCACTTGATCATGTACACGTGTGCCTGTTATGCACGCCATTTGGCTTTATCATATGTGCTCGCTGGGGTTGCTAACAACCCTAGATTCTCATGTCCAGATCCTGAAATCTGGACCGTAGCCTTGCGTACCTGATCAGAGTGGTGCAGCGATAGCGTGGACTAGCAGTTGCCTGTCTGGACCTTCTTTCTTCCTGCCTCCTCATGATCAGCTCGCGAGATTCTCATCTTGCTACTCGTGAGTACTTTCCAGTATTTCATATTGTGCATCCTACTTTTGTGCTTCTTAGTGATCATATATTCTTCAGATATTATATCATGCCTTGTGATAACTGTGTACTGGTGTTATTATTGCTGGATTATATATTACCACTGTGCTTCCGTACTCTGCTGCCTCTACTGATGCTTATCATATATACGTGAGGATATTTCTGACCTGCATATATACGTCGCACTAACGTCTCCGTAGCCTCCAGATCGGGGCGTTACAGGGTGGTATCGGAGCCTAGGCTCTCACATCTTCAGTACAACCAGTCGGCAAATTAATGGTAAAGAGATTTGCAACTGAAATGCATGAGTCGTGGTTATACAATCCAACTGCAAGTACAAAGTTATCTATTCCCTCTTGATCGTCCTTTCCTTAATTCTTGGAATCTCTTTCATCCTTTTTCTATTTCCAATTCCTGTCATCCTTATACCAACTCAAGATATGGATAAACTGGTAGGGTAGCAGCAAGACAGATGTGGTTCGCTATCATTATGTTCTGGTATTTTTTGACTCTGGTGCATCGCCTTGTCTTATAATGGATGGTTTTTCAGCCTCGCATTCTATTCTTGTATTTATGGATACATCACGGGGAAATCAGCACAGCAAGTGGAGTAGTCATCACTTATATAATTAGGCAGACCGCATCATTACCTGAGGAGTGTCGGTATGAAACAGTATTCCAGATTCAGGGCTTCTGCCAGACAGAGTTATGGAGACAGTATTCAGAACAAATTTGGTTATTGTGATTCTTGATCGTGTTCTCAGAGCCACCAACTTCTGGCAGTTTTTATTAATTTGATGGACTACGAACCCCACTAGCCTCGCCAAGCGAGGGTTGTGTTCTAGTCACCCGTTGACCTAACCGGGTTGGGCTTCGCTGTACCATGGTACTTAGCATTTAGCGTTGTGTTACGCGCTGGCTTCGTCGCGTGAGCTCCGTCAAGTGCGAGACTCGCAGAGCGTTAGCTCCGCTGCACCCTAATGCTTAACGCCTGAGATGTGTTACGCGATGGCCTCACCTAGGCTTGACTTCACCCATGACTAGTCTCTTCAGTGCTTAGCACTCTAGCCCGTTCCTTGGATTTCTTCCGCCTAGCATGTTTTCATGGATCTGATGTACAGGATTTTCTCGCTGTATCTGAGCTATTGCCATGATCCGTATGAACGATCCATTCGGCCAACCTTGCAAGGATTGAGTATTCTTTAATGTTTTCTCTGCAGTCGGGTTATCTTTCAGAAGTCAGTCTTCAGAATTCTCCATGGTTATTCTATATTCCTGGTTATGTCTTTCAGGGAATGCAATGCCCAGTATTCAGAAATCCTTGATTGTCGGTCTTCTTTATTTATACTCAGTATTATCGGGGTTTTCTTTATCGTCAGTATTTTGGTTTATTCTCAGAGAAATAGTATGTATGCAGGATCGGTAATTCTACTACAGATTCTTTGTCAAGGACAGCTTCATGCCATGCGGGACTTTATATTATATTATGGATTTCACCTCTATGGATTTTTATGGGTTTCATCAGTTTCGCTTCGCAATATTATTGAATAACTCACCAAGTCAGCTCACTTAATATTATTCAGAATGGGTCAGTCTTTTGAAGTTCTGGTAATATTCTTTTATCAGCAGACATCAGGTCAGTATTATGATGGTACCGTCAGAGAATATATACGGTAGAAGTGCCGAGGTGTCTCAGTCCCGAGTTTACCATTCAGTCGATTGGTGGGAATTACCCTCAGTTGCTCATATCTTGATTGGTATAAATCCTCATTCCTATTCCTTCTGTGTTCGCCTTCCCCTTATCGAAATTTCGAGGACGAAATTTTTGTAAGGTGGATGGAATGTAACACCCTATTCCTGGAATACGTACTTAAATACGTATTCTGATTTTTCTATCATATTTCTTTGATTTATTTTATATTTGTTTTTATTTTATGATTATTGATGTGATTGTTTTGTGTTGGATTTGGATTCGTGGACTCGGAGTCAGCCCTAGTCAGAGCCGGGGACCCGAACCTAGTGCTTCGCTCGATTTGGCCTTTCTGCTAATCCGATTTGATCGATTTCAGTTTCAAACATCGTTTTCTAATATTTTAGATTTTTCATGATTTTTTGGAATTTTTCAGAATTATTTGCAAACTCTTCAAAACCGGTGTCGGTCGGCATTGCTGACTGATTCCCAGATTTTTAGTTTTCAAATGGAGTTGAATTTTTAGAAACAGCTTCACGTTAACACTTAAAATCTTATTTTCTAACTAAAGGCATTTTTAAGATTTTTCAGAATTTATGGAAAATCCACCGGTTTTGGTGTCGACTAGTACCGCCGGAAGATTCCAGAATTTTTAATTTGAAATCTACATTAAATTTCTTGAATCCGATTTCACCAAGCATCTTAAAATAATATTTTCTATTTTTTAAAATTTTTCGGAACGATTCTGAAACAGTCAAATTTTTACCCTATTTTAATAATATTATTCTTTCCTTCTCTTTCTCCATTTCTTTTTCCCTTCCTTCCCAAAAGTCAACCCTGAAAGCCCACTCCCCCTAATCACATCACCTGCCATCCATGTCCCATCACATCAATTTCCCTTTTTAAATAAACAAATTTCTCCTCTTTTTTCCATCATTTTTTTCTTTTTCTTTTTCTTTCTTTTCTTTTTTCCTTTTCCTTCTCCCTTCCTCCTTCATCTGGCGGCCGACCTCCCTTCCTCCGGCGCCCCGGTGGGAGCTGACCGCCGCTGGCACGTCGCCAGCGGCTGGGCGCGGCCAGGGGGCCTCCTGGCCCCCTGTGCGTAGGCAGAGGAGGGGCTACAGCCCCCTCCCTCTCTCTTTTTCCCTCTCTCCCTTTCTCCCTTTCTCTCTGTTGGCCACGCCGGCGGCCAGGGCCGCCACCGATGGCCACTGTCCGGAGAGGGGGCAATTTCCCCCTCTCCCTTCTCCCTCTGAGATTCCTCTCTCCCCCTCTCTTTCTTCTCTCTCTCACTCTCCTCCCCCTCTCTTTGGGGTGGCTGGCGGCCACCCCAGCCTACGCCGGCCATGGCGGCCGGTGTAGTGGCCTGCACCTCCCTGGCCGCCGCCAGGGGGCGACAGAGCCAGCCCAGGCTGCCGGCCTGGGCTTGGCGTGGGCAAGGGGGGCTGCGCCCCCTTCTTCCCTTCTCTCTCTTTCTCTCCTCTCATCTCTCTCTCCCCCCTCTCATCTCTCTCTATCTTGGTTCCTCTGTCCCTCTCTCTACTCTCTCCCTCTCTCTAAAACCCCTCTCTAGACTCTCTCTAAAATCTCTCTTTCTCTCTCTAGACTTTCTCTCTCTAGATTTTCACTCTCTAGAAATCACTCTTTCTCTCTAGACATTCTCTCTCTAAACTTTCTCTCTCTAGAAATCACTCTTTCTCTCTAGACTTTCTCTCTCTACTTTCTCTCTAGAAATCCCTCTTTCTCTCTAGATTTTTTCTCTCTAGAAATCCCTCTTTCCCTCTAGAAATCCCTCTTTTCTCTCTAGATTTTCTCTCTAGAAATCCCTTTTTCTCTCCCAAGGCTTCCTCTCTCTAGAAATCCCTCTTTCTCTCCCTAAGCTTTCTCTCTCTAGAAATCCCTCTTTCTCTCTCTAACTAATCCTCTCTCTCCTTTCTTCTTCTCTCAAAAATATATATATATAGTATTATTATTATATTATTATATATATTTGGATTGTTGGCTTGAACGTGGTGTTCGGATATTACTCGGTATTGCGTTTCGGTATTGAGGCGAGTACAGTTTCTTTTGAACATGCATCCATTTTATCATTATGCGAGTACATTTCTTTTGATATTTCATGTTGTATTACCATCATTTCATGTCTAACAACTGTTATCATGCTTTTTATACATGATATGTAAGTTGATATGTATAACACCGACACTGATATGTTACACTCGGTGCTTGCCATGCTATATTTGACACATGATACCGGACACCGGCATTTGCCATATTTGACACCGACACTTGCCATGTTATATTTGACACCGATATTTGTCATGCTATATATGACACCGGTACCTGCCATGCTATATTTGGCATATGATATCTGACATCGGTACTTGCCATGCAATATTTGACACTTGATATATAACACCGGTATTTGACATGCTATATTTGCCACATGATATATAACACCTGATATCTGACACCTGACACCTGGCACCTGTATTACCTGGCATATTCATGATTATTATGTGACCAGACTTCTGATACTCCTGTATCTCCTGTACTCCTGTACTCGTGTATCTCCTGAACTCCAGTACTCCTGAACCCCTAAAAAAGGGTGACTCCTGATATTATACTCCTGTTAATTTCCGTAGTTGGATAATCATGGTTATACTGTATACACTTGTAGACATTATCTTCGGACAATATATATAATAAAATACTCAACTTACACTGGGTGGGGGAAACTAATGGAAACCGGTATGATGTCATATTATAATGGTGATATTTCTGAAGTGTCGTGTGGGGCGCGTAATGATAAGTCCCCAAAAGTAGTAGCCTGAATCTGAAGTGTCGTGTGGAGCGCGTAATGATAAGTCCCCAGAAGCAGTAGCCTGTACTCCTGAGCCAGTCCCGGGCAGAGACGGGACCCACTATAAATATGAGCCATCAGATTTATCAGTTTCTAAATAATAACTCATTTTGTTCATAAGTGGATGTATGTGTGCCGGTAGCACCTACAAAAGCATATGAATCGGATGAATAACATAAAACAACCAAACATCATTAATGTTAGGAACGTGTGATATTTGGTCTCTCCTTTGTCCGGGTCCTGGTACTCACATGTCAGACCCGGGTAAGTTCTACAGAGTGCGAACTCTAGTATGGACTACCACTGATGTGAGGCGCTGGTGGGAGGCGATTGAAATATCAAACGGTACTGATTATTATTATTGGATAAATTAAAATGCAACACCTTTATATTCTCCAGTTACAGTATTATGCTTTGAGTTGATACCCTGTTTTATAACCCATGACCTCTATGATACCATGGTTACTCCAGACACACTCTAGTTCTGTTACCCTGAGGGCAACTCAAGTTGTATGAACTCTGGTGACATCGGATATGTGGTATATAGATGAGGGTTTCCTTCTTTGGATTATCCCCTCGACGTATCAACCCCATGAATCCATAATCTGAGCTTATATAACTAGTTTTGTCCATACTTATATTTATCACGTGTTTAGTGTATTTATCATATGTTGCCATATTTTGTCGCATGATTATGTGTACCTATGCTCTCTATACTGCTTTCCATGCATGTTTTCCGATTCAGATTTACTGACATACATGTATTTACTTGATCTCAGATTTACTGTCATTTCCTTTATATTACTTGTCATTTCCTGTATCTGCATGACTGGACCACATCACTTGATCATGTACACGTGTGCCTGTTATGCACGCTATTTGGCTTTATCATATGTATTCGCTAGGGTTGCTAACAACCCTGGATTCTCATGTCCAGACCCTGTAGTCTGGACCGTAGCCTTGCGTACCTGATCAGAGTGGTGCAGCGGGAGCGTGGATTAGCAGTTGCCTGTCCGGACCCTATTTCTTCCTGCCTCCTCATGATCGGCTCACGAGATTCTCATCTTGCAACTCGTGAGTACTTTCCAGTATTTCATATTGTGCATCCTAATTTTGTGCTTCTTAGTGATCATATATTCTTCAGATATTATATCATGCCCTGTGATAACTGTGTACTGGTGTTATTATTGTTGGATTGTATATTACCACTGTGCTTCCGTACTCTGATTCCTGCCTGTACTGATGCTTAGTGTATATACGTGAGGATATTTTCGACCTGCGTATATACGTCGCAGTAACATATTCGTACCCTCCGGATCGGGGCATTACACATGGCTTGATATATCTCATCTCAATCAATCGCAACAAATGATCCATGCATATGGATAAATTTTGAACTGAATGAACACGTTCCCTTCTTCACTAGCTTTGGTCAGTGAATTACTTAGAACCCCTAGAGTTGACGATTCAGCAAGGAGGAGAATTCGGTGATTAATCTTGTAATAATAATTAATACCAAAAGAAACACGAAATCTTGATTTTTTTTCCCTTTTTAGAAAGAATCTGGAGGTCACCCTTGATGTCTAATTCATTTTGAATTTTGAAGCACACTTTATGTACTGAGTCTAGTTTGTTCCATGAATCTACATCAGTAGCAGCATGCGGGTGGAGTGTAAAACAGCCGCCCAGGTGTAAGGTATGAAAGTTCATGGAGTACTCCGTTGTTTTTCTGATAACAAATGATCCATGCATATGGATAAATTTTGAACTGAATGAACCCGTTCCCTTCTTCGCCAGCTTTGATCAGTGAATTACTTAGAACCCCTAGAGTTGACGATTCAGCAAGGAGGAGAATTCGGTGATTAATCTTGTAATAATAATTAATATCAAAAGAAACACGAAATCTTGATTTATTTTTTATTTTTAGAGAGAATCTGGAGGTCACCCTCGATGTCTAATTCATTTTGAACTTTGAAGAACATTTTATGTACTGAGTCTGGTTTGTTCCATGAGCCTACGTCAGTAGCAGCATGCGGGTGGAGTGTAAAACAGAAAAACAATGGAGTATTCCATGCACGTTCATACCTTACACATGGGCTGCTGTTTTACACTCCACTCGCATGCTGCTACTGATGTAGACTCATGGAACAAACCAGACTCAGTACATAAAATGTGCTTCAAAATTCAAAATGAATTAGACATCGAGGGTGACCTCCAGATTCTTTCTAAAAAGAAAAAAAATCAAGATTTCGTGTTTCTTTTGTTATTGATTATTATTACAAGATTAATCACCGAATTCTCCTCCTTGCTGAATCGTCAACTCTAGGGGTTCTAAGTAAGTCACTGACCAAAGCTGGCGAAGAAGGGAACGGGTTCATTCAGTTCAAAATTTATCCATATGCATGGATCACTTGTTATCAGAAAAATAATGGAGTACTCCATGCACCTTCATACCTTACACATGGGCGGCTGTTTTACACTCCACCCGCATGCTGCTACTGATGTAGACTCATGGAACAAACCAGACTCAGTGCATAAAATGTGCTTCAAAATTCAAAATGAATTAGACATCGAGGGTGACCTCTAGATTCTTACTAAAATGGAAAAAAAAAATTAACGTGCATGTGTAAAATAGCCGCCCATGTGTAAGGAATGAACGTTCATGGAGTACTCCATTGTTTTTCTGATAACATGGCTTGATATATCTCAGCTCAATCAATCGCAACAAATGATCCATGCATATGGACAAATTTTGAACTGAATGAACCCATTCCCTTCTTCGCCAGCTTTGGCCAGCGAATTACTTAGAACCCCTAGAGTTGACCATTCAGGAAGGAGGAGAATTCGGTGATTAATCTTGTAATAATAATTAATATCAAAAGAAACATGAAATCTTGATTTTTTTTCTTTTTAGAAAGAATCTGGAGGTCACTCTCGATGTCTAATTCATTTTGAATTATGAAGCACATTTTATGTACTGAGTCTGGTTTGTTCCATGAGTCTATATCAGTAGTAGCATGTGGGTGGAGTGTAAAACAGCCGCCCATGTGTAAGGTATGAACGTGCATGGAGTACTCCATTGTTTTTTTGATAACATGGCCTGATATATCTCATCACAATCAATCGCAACAAATGATCCATGCATATGGATAAATTTTGAACTGAATGAACACGTTCCCTTCTTCACTAGCTTTGGTCAGTGAATTACTTAGAACCCCTAGAGTTGACGATTCAGCAAGGAGGAGAATTCGGTGATTAATCTTGTAATAATAATTAATATCAAAAGAAACACGAAATCTTGATTTTTTTCCCTTTTTAGAAAGAATCTGGAGGTCACCCTTGATGTCTAATTCATTTTGAATTTTGAAGCACACTTTATGTACTGAGTCTAGTTTGTTCCATGAATCTACATCAGTAGCAGCATGCGGGTGGAGTGTAAAACAGCCGCCCAGGTGTAAGGTATGAAAGTTCATGGAGTACTCCATTGTTTTTCTGATAACAAATGATCCATGCATATGGATAAATTTTGAACTGAATGAACCCGTTCCCTTCTTCGCCAGCTTTGATCAGTGAATTACTTAGAACCCCTAGAGTTGACGATTCAGCAAGGAGGAGAATTCGGTGATTAATCTTGTAATAATAATTAATATCAAAAGAAACACGAAATCTTGATTTATTTTTTCTTTTTAGAGAGAATCTGGAGGTCACCCTCGATGTCTAATTCATTTTGAACTTTGAAGAACATTTTATGTACTGAGTCTGGTTTGTTCCATGAGTCTACATCAGTAGCAGCATGCGGGTGGAGTGTAAAACAGAAAAACAATGGAGTATTCCATGCACGTTCATACCTTACACATGGGCTGCTGTTTTACACTCCACTTGCATGCTGCTACTGATGTAGACTCATGGAACAAAGCAGACTCAGTACATAAAATGTGCTTCAAAATTCAAAATGAATTAGACATCGAGGGTGACCTCCAGATTTTTTCTAAAAAAAAAAAAAATCAAGATTTTGTGTTTCTTTTGTTATTGATTATTATTACAAGATTAATCACCGAATTCTCCTCCTTGCTGAATCGTCAACTCTAGGGGTTCTAAGTAAGTCACTGACCAAAGATGGCGAAGAAGGGAACGGGTTCATTCAGTTCAAAATTTATCCATATGCATGGATCACTTGTTATCAAAAAAACAATGGAGTACTCCATGCACCTTCATACCTTACACATGGGCGGCTGTTTTACACTCCACCCGCATGCTGCTACTGATGTAGACTCATGGAACAAACCAGACTCAGTGCATAAAATGTGCTTCAAAATTCAAAATGAATTATACATCGAGGGTGACCTCTAGATTCTTACTAAAATGGAAAAAAAAAATTAACGTGCATGTGTAAAATAGCCGCCCATGTGTAAGGAATGAACGTTCATGGAGTACTCCATTGTTTTTCTGATAACATGGCTTGATATATCTAATCTCAATCAATCGCAACAAATGATCCATGCATATGGACAAATTTTGAACTGAATGAACCCATTCCCTTCTTCGCTATCGCAACAAATGATCCATGCATATGGACAAATTTTGAACTGAATGAACCCATTCCCTTCTTCGCCAGCTTTGGCCAGCGAATTACTTAGAACCCTAGAGTTGACCATTCAGGAAGGAGGAGAATTCGGTGATTAATCTTGTAATAATAATTAATATCAAAAGAAACATGAAATCTTGATTTTTTTTTCTTTTTAGAAAGAATCTGGAGGTCACTCTCGATGTCTAATTCTTTTTGAATTATGAAGCACATTTTATGTACTGAGTCTGGTTTGTTCCATGAGTCTACATCAGTAGCAGCATGCGGGTGGAGTGTAAAACAGCCGCCCATGTGTAAGGTATGAACGTGCATGGAGTACTCCATTGTTTTTCTGATAACATGGCCTGATATATCTCATCTCAATCAATCGCAACAAATGATCCATGCATATGGATAAATTTTGAACTGAATGAACCCGTTCCCTTCTTCGCCTGCTTTGGTCAGTGAATAACTTAGAACCCCTAGAGTTGAAAATTCAGCAAGGAGGAGAATTCGGTGATTAATCTTGTAATAATAATTAATATCAAAAGAAACCCAAATCTTGATTTTTTTCCTTTTTAGAAAGAATCTGGAGGTCACCCTCGATGTCTAATTCATTTTGAATTTTGAAGCACATTTTATTTACTGAGTCTAGTTTATTCCATGAGTCTACATCAGTAGCAGCATGCGGGTGGAGTGTAAAACAGCCGCCCATGTGTAAGGTATGATCGTTCATGGAGTACTCCATTGTTTTTCTGATAACAAATGATCCATGCAAATGGATAAATTTTGAACTGAATGAACCCGTTCCCTTCTTCGCCAGCATTGGTCAGTGAATTACTTTGAACCCCTAGAGTTGACGATTCAGCAAGGAGGAGAATTCGGTGATTAATCCTGTAATAATAATTAATATCAAAAGAAACACGAAATCTTGATTATTTTTTTCCTTTTTAGAAAGAATCTGGAGGTCACCCTCGATGTCTAATTCATTTTGAATTTTGAAGCACATTTTATGTACTGAGTCTAGTTTATTCCATGAGTCTACATCAGTAGCAGCATGCGGGTGGAGTGTAAAACAGCCGCCCATGTGTAAGGTATGAACGTTCACGGAGTACTCCATTGTTTTTCTGATAACAAATGATCCATGCAAATGGATAAATTTTGAACTGAACGAACCCATTCCCTTCTTCGCCAGCTTTGGTTAGTGAATTACTTTGAACCCCTAGAGTTGACGTTTCAGCAAGGAGGAGAATTCGGTGATTAATCTTGTAATAATAATTAATATCAAAAGAAACACGAAATCTTCATTTATTTTTCTTTTTAGAAAGAATCCGGAGGTCACCGTCGATGTCTAATTCATTTTGAATTTTGAAGCACATTTTATGTACTGAGTCTAGTTTGTTCCATGAATCTGCATCACTAGCAGCATGCGGGTGGAGTATAAAACAGCCGCTCATGTGTAAGGTATGAACGTGCATGAAGTACTCCATTGTTTTTCTAATAATAAATGATCCATGCATATGGATAAATTTTGAACTGAATGAACCCGTTCCCTTCTTCGTCAGCTTTGGTCAGTGAATTACTTAGAACCCCTAGAGTTGACGATTCAGCAAGGAAGAGAATTCGGTGAATAATCTTGTAATAATAATTAATATCAAAAGAAACACAAAATCTTGATTTTTTTTCCTTTTAGAAAGAATCTGGAGGTCACCCTCAATGTCTAATTCATTTTGAATTTTGAAGCACATTTTATGTACTGAGTCTGGTTTGTTCCATGAGTCTACACCAATAGCAGCATGCGGGTGGAGTGTAAAACAACCGCCCATGTGTAAGGTATGAACGTGCATGGAGTACTCCATTGTTTTTCTGATAACAAATGATCCATGCATATGGATAAATTTTGAACTGAATGAACCCGTTCCCTTCTTCGCTAGCTTTGGCCAGTGAATTACTTAGAACCCCTAGAGTTGACGATTTAGCAAGGAGGAGAATTTGGTAATTAATCTTGTAATAATAATTAATATTAAAAGAAACACGAAATCTTGATTTTTTTTTCTTTTTAGAAATAATCTGGAGGTCACCCTCAAGCCTACACACACCCAACACTAATTAACCAAGTTAAATCTCTCGTTTGACAGCTAAGGGGATTGAACTTAAGACCTCTCTCTTGAGGAAGAGAGGGATGCTACCTGTAACACTCGGGTTATTAAACCCTAGATTTTATATTAATATTTAGTTAATGAGATTTTTCAGAGATTCTTAATGTTTTTAAATTTATTGTATCTGTGTGAAATGAATTTTGTTAATTCATCTGGAGAAATCCAAAGAGGAATTAAATTTTTATAAATCCTATCGGATCAGTTGATATGAGAAATATTGTTATCTATATATATTATACATGAGAGTAACAAAATTTTATTGATTTCATTGTTCATTGATTGTTCAAATTGAATACATGAGAGTCTTACATAGGCTACAAAATTGTGCTCTCCAAATTACAATTGATTAGAAATATTAATTCTAAAAGATATCAAAAATCTAAAAGAAAGAAAAATATATTAGAAGGAGAATAGTTATCCTAATGTAATTCGGATTACTATTTCCGCTAAATGAAAGAAATTAAAATCCTACTATTGCTCTGATTTTATAATTTTTCTAAAACCAAATTGTCATAGTATTCTTGGATCTCTTTTGGTACACTTTTCAAATTTTTGAATTGGTCTTCGACTTCATAATGTCTGCATCATTCTCCCTGAGTTGGAAAGTGAAAAACACATAGAGGGGGGTGAATAGGTGTAAGTGCTAATCTATAAACTAAGTGCGCTAAATGCGGAAGCTTAAGAATAATATTGCAACACACTTAGTACAACGCACAAGTGTAGCCGAATTCCCCGTGAAGGGCTCTGGACTAACTCCTCTTGATTCCCCTAGATATGAGTTGAGGTGCTATATGAAGCTCTTGTGGTTAAGTACAAGTGAGGCACACACAAACAACCAAGCATATACAAGATATATCAATATGAAATATGCAAGGCACAACACAAGCAAATATGATATGAGTGAATGAAGAATGATGCTTTGCACAAATAAAATAGAGAGAGTTAGAGAGACAATGGATCAAACGCAAAGGCCAAGATATGTTTCGAGGTTCGAGCACCTTGCTCTACATCCCCGCCTACACCACCGTGTAGGATTTCCAATCCACTATCTCCCACCGAGGGAACCTCCGCCGAGGAGGATTTGTTACAACACTAGGAGTACCAAACTCCTCTCTCAAACAACCACCTCACAACCGAGGGGTAAGCCAACAACCAACACCTCTACCGAAGAGGGTTTACAATCCAAACTCCACCTCTCACTAGAGGGAGCAAACAACAACCAACTCCACCTCACCAAGAGGGAGTAAACCAATCACCCGATCAACCTCTACCTAAGAGGGATACAACAAAAGCAAGGGTGTTTACAACAAGTGGTTTCTTTCAACCACAAACCAATCTCTCTTTTCCACTAAAAAAAAGATCCTAAATAGATTAGGATAGAAGATATAGCTCAAGTGTGGAATCAAGGTGTTTTTGGAAACAAGCAACAAAGAAAAAACTACTTGGGAAATCTCTTGTAGATGATAGAAATGACAAACCAAAACAATATCCCAAAAACCTAGTTTTCTTTGATTTTCCAAAACCCTTGAAAAACAATAAAGATTGGAAGTTTAAAGCCCAAAAACACTTTTGAAAACTTGTTTTTAACACTAGGGAAACAGCAATTTTTCTCTTATCAAAACCTTAGTCAAAATCCCAAAGAGATGGGGTTTATATAGGCCAAACCCTGAAACTAGCCGTTAGGCTGATGTGGCAGCCTGACAGGCTTGGCGGTCGGCCGCCCGGTCGACCGCCAACGGTCATATTTATGACCGTTGGGCAAACCCGGTCGACCGCCCAGTCGACCCAAACAAACAGAGAGCACTGCTCTCAGACCCGGTCGACCGCCCGGTCGACCGAGCTTGTGTCTGCCAGACGTGCACAAGTCTGTGCCCGTCGGTCGACCTTAAGGGTCGACTGGCCCATGGTACGGTCGACCGTTCCGGTCGACCGACCTGGCCTGTCAGTCACAGCCTGGGTCAGAAAAAACTGGGAAAAAATATTTTATAAAAATTCTTTTATCTATTCTAAAAATCCCAAAAATGTTTTTATCATATTGCATTGATATAAAAACATGTGATAAATATTTCTACTCAAATATCAAGCATATGAAACCATTTTTGTTTCTTAATATTTTTACCAAAAACCAAAACATGTATTTTTATCATACTTGGATTTTTCAATACATGAATAGGAAAGTCCAAATAAGTTTGTTTAAGAGTTAAGCATGCATGTATAGAATGAAACAACTATACATATATCAATTAAACTTGTTTTGATCAACTATTCATGAAAACCAAAAACCAAACATAAAACGTGTGTGTTTGTGCACTTGAGTATATCAACTATACTAAGCTTTACAATATGGATCTAAACACACTAAACTCTATGATACCTAAGTCTTCTTGACGATCTTCATCTTCAAGTCGACTCGGTCCACAAACGCCGTGATCCTTGAGCTAGGCAAGGTATGATCTTGATGCTTTGGCCCTGGAATCACCATGAAAAGCTTCTAAACTCCTTCGTTGAAGCTAATCACCAACTAACATCTTGTTAATGATCTGAAACTTAAAATCACAAGATTATTAGTAAATATATAACTACATGAGTTAATCATCATCAAAACTAGGGTGGAAGGCCTCTGGGCCAACAATCTCCCCCTTTTGATGATGACAAAACTCATGGAGTTATATATGCATGGATTAAAGTTAAGCTTCAAAGAAGCTCCCCCTTAACTCATGCATAAAACAAATAAACATAAATATGCATGAAGGACAATGCATAAACAAGATGCTCTAGATACCAAATGAAATATTCAAAACAAAACATGCTCTAGAGATCAATTAAAATTAAACAATTAACCTTAATATATGCAAAACACAAATATGCATAAAACATGTGCATATTAACTCATGTGCATATTAGCTCAAATTCTTCTCCCCCTTTTGTCAATCATCAACAAAGGAGTAAAAACACAAAAACAACTTTTTCTCCCCCTTTTTGTCAAAAACAAAAAGACCAATAAGGGGTAAGTATTTAAAATAAAATCTTCTCCCCTTTTTGTCTAAAAATAAAACACAATGTCAATAAGGGGTATGATCAAACAACTATGATATCAATTAAAAATATGACAAAGTAGCATCTTGATATCAATTGAAAGTAAACATAAAATAATCAATAAATGGTATATGCTATATACATTCATGAAGAGGAAGACGCTAAGTTAACTTCCCTACACATATGCATTATATGAAGAAGGGATGATAAGCCCCAATTCACATAACACATATTATGTAATGCATAAGGAGAGATGTGAAGCTCCCCTTACACACGTGTATCACATAAAGAAGAGTTATCAAGCTCCTCAATACAAGATACACTCAACATGAATCTATATGTAGAAGAGATGTTAAGCTCTCCTTGCATATAGGCAACATAAATCAAAAACTTTGAATTTTTTTCTTTAAACAAAATTTTTTATTTTTGATATCAATTTAGAAACAATGATGAGATTTATTGATACCAAATTAAACTTTATATTCTACCATAAAGTAAGGGAGTGAAAATACAAATACCAATTGAAATAAGAAAATTGAATCTTTCTCCCCCTTTATGAAATACAAACTAAACACATGCATAAGCTTGTTTAAAGATATCAATTGAAAAACTAAATCAATTGAAATAAAGTTGAAACTCAAGCTTTAGCATAAACAAAATTTGTGCTCTAAGATATATGAATATAGTAGGCACAAACAAAACATATATGTATAAGAAATTAGATACCAAATGAAATTGATACCATTGAAATGAAAGACTAATACCATATGTTATGTGTATGTATGCTTTCAATTTAACTTACACAAAAACACTATATGAGTATACAAAAAATGTCAAGATTGATACCAATTGAAAGAGTTCAATGATACCAATTGAGACAATAATAATAGCATGGTATAACTCATATTATCAAAACAAAGAATACGAACTAGTTTAAAATAGAAAGTTTTATTTAACTAGTACGAAATCCTTCAAGCAAGGAATAAACACAAAATTGTTTTTCATGAAACATGAAATCCACATGATAATCAACACTCTAATCTAATTAAGCATAAATATGACTCATGAAAACAAAACATGAGCAAGCAATAAATGTGAGTGTACAAATAAAATGTGAGGATCATAATCATGAAAATTTTTCATTAAGCTCAATTATTCCTTAAACAATGAAAACATGAAAAATATCAAAACTATTTAATCTTCAAGGCATATGTATGTCTAATACAAACTAAAGTATACATACATATCCAAACACAATGAGTCCAAAAAAAAATATATGCATTAAGGCACGTGGCTCAAAAGGATAAACATGTTTATCTAATAGTTTGGACATGATAGACATATACATGAAGTTAAACATCAAACATGAAAACATGAAAGACAAAATTTTCATTAACTAATTTTAATTTCAAGGTATATGTATGAATTGTCAACACAATAAGTATACATACATATCCCTAAACACAATTGAGTCTATATATATAGATTTGCATGAAAGGTAAATGACTCAAGGGGTATACATGTATCTCTTAAAGTTTGGCAAAATAAACATATACATGAAATGAAAACTCATAAAACAAATTCAAAAATGGGAATACAAGTTTAAAATGTATGAATCATCAAAACTAGACTATACTAGCACATCTAATGGGTTCAAATAAGCATTCAAGTACAAACATATATAAATTATTTGTGGCCCACTATATGTACAAGTATATACCTAGTTTTAGTGAAAACTAACATCTAAACATGTAATCAAATCATGAAGCATCAAACAAAATAAAAATCATCATGGTAAACTTAAACATGATTATTATGATAATCCACATGTTATTAAACCTATGATAGACATGATAGCTAACAAATGGTGAGAACACAAAATAATAATCCATATTTAAACATGGGTGTCTCAAAGGGCTATACATGCATGTCAAGGATCTAATAAACATGGCATTAACACAATAATCTACAAACATGCTATAAACAATCAATCATGAAAAGCATGCATATAATAAATAGGAGTTAGGAATCGTTACCAAAACCTAGAAGGCAACTCTCCTTGTCTCCAAAACATGGTGGTCCTCTCCACCAAACTCCCCTTGAAAGTGATGCATCCAATTGGTTCTCTTTAAGCACGGAACGCATCCACTCCAAGGTACCTATACTCTCACGTCATGTGAGAGCCCACACCTACATCAAATAAAGGAGGGGTGGTCTTTGGTACCTACATCTTATTGGGTCCATGGGGGTTAGTACCTTCTCTAACCCAAACAAAGTTCTTTACTAAATTTACATTATGTAATCTATCAAAGAAAAATTTAGCAAGGTGGCCCTTACGTCCACAATGTGTACAAGTGTACACATGAGCATACATAGTGTGATGGTGTCCGTGAGGAGCATGTGTATGCCGTGGAGGGTGTGCATGAAAAGATGGAACTTGTTTCTTTCGAACCAAGGATTCCAAGCGTGTATGGTTCATGGCACATTGGCTCATAGTGGAGCCCAAACAATCCATTTTCTTCTTAATTAAATTTATATCATTTTCTATCAAAGAAGAAGTGGAGCATGCAATAGGTGAAGAGTGTGATACTACCCTAGCATGGCAAACATGAGAATCAATTTTGTTTTGCAAAACAATATTTTTCGTTAAACAAACATCTAGATCATTTGAAATAGAAATTATTTTATTTTTAAAGCAACATTTTCTTTTAAAACAAAATCTACTTTAGAAGACAAGTTTTCATTCTTCTTTAAAATAGCATGGCAATCATTTTTAGATTTTAAAAATTCATTTTCTTTTAGTGCAAGGTCTAATTGAGATCTCAATGAATCCCTTTCATTATAGACCTCAACCTTCTCTTGCAAAACATTTTTAAGTCTAGAATGCAAACCCTTATTTTCATTTTCAAGGCTTAGACTTTTCTTTTTCAAAACTTTATATTTTCTATTAATTTTTCACAAACTATAGATAGTTCTTCATTTAAGGCATGAGCATCATAATCATCACATGAAGAACTAGAGCAATCATCACTATCTAAGTGGGTTTCCGATTGTACCTCAAGGGAGTCATTCCCTTGGACCATGAAGCATTGTGAATCGGATTCTCCGCTAGTCTCCTCTTCTTGTTGAATTGGCATTTGAAGCTCGGAGGTGGTGGTGGTTGTCAACATGTTCCACACTGCAAATGCGGAATCAAAGTTAGAAGCAAGTAAAAGATATTCTTTATTTAATGTGCTTCTAATAGCCTCAAGGGCTAGTGCATTGGCCCCTATATGCTTGCGATCACCAAGGTAACATCTCTTGGTAGCGGCAAGAAAAACATGCAAACCTAGGGTCTTTAGGTACATGGACATCCTATACTTCCAAACAACAATGTTGGAAGGGTTAAAACTAGGTGGGGTTATGAAGTCCATGGTAAACTATATGTGTGCAAACAAGCAAATGCAAACAAGATTAGCAATCAAAGGATCTTACTCCTAGGATGTTAAGCCTAAGTATCAGGAGCGTAGGTACCAATTGAAAAACAACTAGAGGGGGGGTGAATAGGTGTAAGTGCTAATCTATAAACTAAGTGCGCTAAATGCGGAAGCTTAAGAACAATATTGCAACACACTTAGTACAACGCACAAGTGTAGCCGAATTCCCCGTGAAGGGCTCTGGACTAACTCCTCTTGATTCCCCTAGATATGGGTTGAGGTGCTATATGAAGCTCTTGTGGTTAAGTACAAGTGAGGCACACACAAACAACCAAGCATATACAAGATATATCAATATGAAATATGCAAGGCACAACACAAGCAAATATGATATGAGTGAATGAAGAATGATGCTTTGCACAAATAAAATAGAGAGAGTTAGAGAGACAATGGATCAAACGCAAAGGCCAAGATATATTTCGAGGTTCGAGCACCTTGCTCTACATCCCCGCCTACACCACCGTGTAGGATTTCCAATCCACTATCTCCCACCGAGGGAACCTCCACCGAGGAGGATTTGTTACAATACTAGGAGTACCAAACTCCTCTCTCAAACAACCACCTCACAACCGAGGGGTAAGCCAACAACCAACACCTCTATCGAAGAGGGTTTACAATCCAAACTCCACCTCTCACTAGAGGGAGCAAACAACAACCAAGTCCACCTCACCAAGAGGGAGTAAACCAATCACCCGATCAACCTCTACCTAAGAGGGATACAACAAAAGCAAGGGTGTTTACAACAAGTGGTTTCTTTCAACCACAAACTAATCTCTCTTTTCCACTAAACAAAAGATCCTAAATAGATTAGGATAGAAGATATAGCTCAAGTGTGAAATCAAGGTGTTTTTGAAAACAAGCAACAAAGAAAAAACTACTTAGGAAATCTCTTGTAGATGATAGAAATGACAAACCAAAACAATATCCCAAAAACCTAGTTTTTTTTATTTTCCAAAACCCTTGAAAAATATTAAAGATTGGAAGTTTAAAGCCCAAAAATACTTTTGAAAACTTGTTTTTAACACTAGGGAAACAACAATTTTTCTCTTATCAAAACCTTAGCCAAAATCCCAAAGAGATGGGGTTTATATAGGCCAAACCCTGAAACTAGCCGTTAGGCTGATGTGGCAGCCTGACAGGCTTGGCGGTCGGCCGCCCGGTCGACCGCCAACGGTCATATTTATGACCGTTGGGCAAACCCGGTAGACCGCCCGGTCGACCCAAACAAACAGAGAGCACTGCTCTCAGACCCGGTTGACCGTCCGGTCGACCGAGCTTGAGTCTGCCAGACATGCACAAGTCTGTGCACGTCGGTCGACCTCAAGGGTCGACCGGCCCATGGTGCGGTCAACCGTTCCGGTCGACCGACCTGGCCTGTCAGTCACAGCCTGGGTCAGAAAAAACAAGGAAAAAATATTTTATAAAAATTCTTTTATCTTTTCTAAAAATCTCAAAAATGTTTTTATCATATTGTATTGATATAAAAACATGTGATAAATATTTCTACTCAAATATCAAGCATATGAAACCATTTTTGTTTCTTAACATTTTTACCAAAAACCAAAACATGTATTTTTATCAAACTTGGATTTTTCAATACATGAATAGGAAAGTCCAAATAAGTTTGTTTAAGAGTTAAGCATGTATGTATAGAATGAAACAACTATACATATATCAATTAAACTTGTTTTGATCAACTATTCATGAAAACCAAAAACCAAACATAAAACGCGTGTGTTTGTGCACTTGAGCATATCAACTATACTAAGCTTTACAATATGGATCTAAACACACTAAACTCTATGATACCTAAGTCTTCTTGACGATCTTCATCTTCAAGTCGACTCGGTCCACAAACGCCGTGATCCATGAGCTAGGCAAGGTATGATCTTGATGCTTTGGCCCTGGGATCGCCATGAAAAGCTTCTAAACTCCTTCGTTGAAGCTAATCACCAACTAACATCTTGTTAATGATCTGAAACTTAAAATCACAAGATTATTAGTAAACATATAACTACATGAGTTAATCATCATCAAAACTAGGGTGGAAGGCCTCTGGGCCAACAGAAAGAACTCGACTATGTTGAGTTTGAGGAAGAACTCTCACACTGCTCTTATATGTCAGGATAATCCTTTGTAGCTCTAATACCAAGCTTCGTACCTCTTAAATTATATGTGAAATAAATTTGATTTTCTCTATTTTTCTAAGATTCTTCAATATTGTAGCTCTTTCTGTCATGAATTCATTGCTTCAAAAGGTGCGCGATTTACACTTCGATTAAGTGAGATATTGGCCGAACAAGGAAGCTTTCTAATGTAAAATTCTGCTTATGCAAATCTATTTTCTATCTGATCTTGATGACATGGGAAAGTCCTGGATGGCCTCAGCTTCAGTGGCGCGGAAGAGGGGAACAATGAGCGTCGAGGTCGGCTGAAGACATAGAGAGATAGAAGAATTTGACAACACTTTTAGAGAGAAAAATTTATATGTGGAGAGGAGAAACAAAATTATAGTGACCAATAAATCAGTTAGGGAATCCCACCACTAATCGGGGTCAAATAGGTTACCCACCACTACTAAAAAGAGAATTCATGATTTTCTCAAAGAGAATAACAAATTTTCATTGATTTCTTTGTTAACTGATTGTTCAAAGTGAATGCATAGAGATTTTATATAGGCTACAAAATTGTGCTTTCTAAGTTACATTTGAATTAGAAATACGAATCCTAAAAGAAATCAAAAATAAAAAAGAAAGAAAATATATGAGAAGGAGAATAGTAATCCTAATACAATTCTGATTACTATTTTCATTACATGAAAGAAATTAAAATTCTACTATTATTATGATTTTACAACTCCTTCTAGAACTAAATTGTCATGGTATTCTTCGGCCTCCTTTGGTACACTTTTCAAGATACGCTATTCAACAAGTCATCATGTGGCATATGAAGAAGTGCCAAATATTTCTAGCAAGGGGATACCTGACAAACACAGTTGTCAGTTCCCTCATCAGAATCACAAATAGGACAAGAGTTGTTCCCATTTTCCAGCCCTTAGCAACAAGTTGCGCCTTAGTTTGGATTTTTGTTTTAGTAAATTTAAAAGAACTTTAACTTAAGAGAAATGATAGATTTCCTGACTAAGTTGAGAATTAGTTTGTTTTCGAAAACTTTCGAAAGCGAGGGATGATAATTATGAAACCTATCTGTCAGTTATCTATATGCTACCCATATTATTATATTATTATTACTATTATTATAATAATCATCATTTATATCTATACTACCTGTAAAAGGCCACCAAGAGCGATTTTAGACTGTTAGATTATCATTATAAATCTTCAACTTTGAGAAAAAGAGAAATTCAAGTAAAAAAGAAATTCAAATCACAATATGACTGGTTTGTTGGGCCATTGTTATTAAAAATCCTCATTGTGGATTTATAAAAGAAAATCCCAATTACAAGGATTTTGTATATCAATTCAACTCATAACCGAGTATCAAATCAACTCATGACCGACGAAAGAGAATCCCTATTAAAAAGTTCTCTTATCAATCAAAAATTCAAAAGAAAAATTAATTGACTCCTATTATTTTTTCAGTATCTTCATTTCGCCGCCCACGTGACCTCGCCCTTCTGCTTTTTCTCTTTCGAGAAACCCTCTAGCAAAGTTTCCTCTCACCAACCCTCTTGTCCCCATAAAAAAGCAATACATGATATAAAATATTTTCGTAATCTCTGTATCGCCCTTTGAAGTTGGTCAGAACCTTCTGAGTTCTAACACAGTTGGTACTTGCAAGATGCATTGAATGCGCCTCAGGCTGGAAACCTTTTCACCTGTAGTATTAAGTTATCCATCTTCTTGCAAGATTCTTTTTAAGAAAAGCTTTTGGAAAATGTGAGATTCTTTTAGATTTGAGGCTCCAATAACATTTAATACTGGTATTCCTAATCTTAGACTTCTAATATGTCTACTTTAGAGAAAGTGTCTACTTTTTTTCTTTATAGGTACATCAAAATTGCCTACCTTTTTTATATAATATTTTATTAGAAAATAAAATAGAATATTTTCTATTTAATAAATATAAGAAAGAATATATTGAAAAATGCTTATTTTTCAGATGGAGGAATTAGAGTACAATTCTTTCCCCTTGTAAGCACATTTATAATCTTCTCATTTTTTCCTTTTAGACTATTATTTTTTTTCCTTTACTTATAAATTTAATTTGCTAAATTTTTATATCGCAAAAATATTGCCAATAAGTGTTCATAGTTATTTGATAACAACAAACATATTGAACTATAAGGTAGAAAATTTTATGTGAAATGTAGACATAATGAATTAAAAAGCAGACAACTTCATCGAAGAGGCAGATATACTGATCTAAACGGTAAATTCATCATAAAAGGTAGATATATATTGATCTAATACATAAACAGTTTCATATAGAGATAAAGGTGCACAGTTCGATATCAAAAGTAAATATACTAAACTAAAAGGTAAACAGTTATGAAACACAAACATATTGAATTAAAAGCTGGACAATTTGATATCAAAGGTAGACAATTTGATATCAAAGGTTGATAATTTATATAAAGATGGCCTCGCTGAACTAAAAAGTAGACAATTTTATATGAAAAGTAGACATACTAAACTAAAGGTGGACATTTTGATATCAAAGGTAGACATACTAAACTAAAATTTGGCAATTTTATATCAAAAGTAGATACACTAAATTTAAAGGTGGAGGATTTTATATCAAATGTAAAAATACTAAAATAAAAGGTAGAGATATTGAATAAAAAAGTAAACTGTTTCAAAAGAAAGGCAAATATACTAAACAAAAAGGTAGACATATTGAATTAAAAAGTAGACAATTTAAAGAGAAAGGTAGATATACTGATCTCAAAAAGTAGATAGACTAAACTAAAATATACACAATTTCATATGAAAGATAGATTTATATTGAACTAAAAAGTAAACATTTTCAAAGAAATACATATAAACCTATTGAAAAGGATTTTTATATGTAACGGCAGATAATGTATATGTAAACGTGGATATTTTAGACACAGACCTTTTAACTTAGATATTTTAAAAATAGAAACAGATAATTTACAAGTGTAGATATTCAAATATAAAATTGGACAATTTAAAATAGAGGTAGATATTTTATATGTAAATATTAATATTTTAAAGATAAAATTGGACAATTTAAAATTTTACATTGTAAAACACCTCCACAGGTTGAGTGTCCTTTTTCATATGCCGAAATCTTAGCTTTCCTGCAATGGTATTTTTTCTAAATCTACTTTTTAAATACACACCTGAAGGAATTTGAGCTTGGGTTGTACGATATTACTATCACTCCGCCAAAACTCTAAAGTCGTGGTGACGGTTGAGAGTAATATTTTTATATTCCAGCACTTACCATGAAGAAGAATTGAATTGACATTCTGATACAAACATAGATCATCTATTCCCCTATCATGCACATTAAAGCACAATCCTCAACATTTGGCACAACCCTCTACAAGAAGTATTAATCCTTAACTTCCTTACTTCATGCTGCACCATCCTCTTGAAATTCATTTTGTGTGCATCAATCCGAATGACTAGCTTCAAAGTACCTCCTTTGTTCCCAAACTTTTACAACTGGGTTTAACACCCTACAGTAGCCAAACAACTCATGAGTTCCTACTTTTACATGAGAAGGAATAAAAACGTGCAAGGAACTCTTAATACTTCATTGTCTTTCAAGATTTTCATACTTAGAGAGGTAGGCATGTACAAAAGTTGTAATTGAATATGATAACACAGTAGTAACACTCAAAGAAGTTTATATGCGGATAAAACATGAAAGTTAACTACATAAACCATTTAGTCGTCGCGCTATTTAATTCACATCATTATCATTAACAGGTTGTCACTTCTCATCAACATCGAACATGAAAATGGACCTGACCTGTGCTAAGGTCTCTATATATATATATATATATATATATATATATATATATATATATATATATATATATATATATATATATATATATATATATATCCCGACAGTTTTAGGTCCGATTCGATCAATAGAAATTTGATCCAAACTCTGAACAGATTATTGACTTTTATTCCATCCCATGCCAATCAAACAAATTTAACAACCGGATTGGACAATTTCTAAGTTTAGGGTAAAATCTTGAACCAAGGGGGGATTGACAAGTTTTTAAGGCTAAATTGGAAGAGTAAAACATTATACCAACACCATATGTATATTTCCCTCAAAAACAAAATGATAAGCACATTTAATCTGGACTAATTTATGTTGGGAGTGTTGTGCCCGGTGACAACAACCTGATGAGGATCTCACAAATCTCCCCAAGCACAGAGAATAATCCCAAACAGTACAAAACAACCACCAGAAGAAAGCACAAAACGCAAACAACAACTTTAACGAGGTTCGGCCTCAATGCCTACGTCCTCAGGGCAATCCAATGGAAAGATTAATTACCAGGAAGATGATTACACTTGCTAACAGCCTCTTTGAATGTAAGAGAGTTCCAGCAAATCCCTTTTCTTGGATACTCAACTCTAGAATTAAACAACAGCCTTAAATACACAGATTTCCAAAACAGCAGATTTTCACCCGAACCCGACTGTCGGTCGACCAGGCGGTCGACCGACCTCTTCCCTCGGTCGACCAGTCGGTCACCCGGGTGCCCAACAGAGAGTTGGGCACTTACAGTCAGGTGATGCGGTCGACCGGGGGTCGACCGCTCTCTTCTACCGGCAGACCGGGCGGCCGACCGGGTGCCCAACAGAGAGTTGGGCACTTACAGTCAGGGACTGCGGTCGACCGGTCGGTCGACCGCCTTCTGATCCTGTGCACGCTGTGCATGTCGGTCGACCGGGCCGGTCGACCGACGAGCCTGTTTTCTGCTGCTGCTGCTATTTCCTGCTGCTGTTCCCTTCGCCTTTCATCGTCGACTTCCTTGACGATCATCTCGACGACCCTCGGCAATCCATTGTCAAATTCCTCTGCAATAATCTCTCTTTCCAACAATTCTCCACCTCGGCGAAGATTTCCAAATCTGAGCCGATCTCCAACGTACCCCGATCTTTTACCTGGTGAAATCGACACACGATCTCGGCGAAATCGACACACGATCTCGGCTTGCGCGCACCAGACGAAATCGACACACGATCTCGGCGAAATCGACACACGATCTCGGCTTGGGATCTTTAGCTCATCTGTCCACTGAAAAGCATCACACATGCCTTCTTGCACTTCACCTTAGGAGAATTTTCATACATGCCGATCACCAAACTGTGGCTTCTACTCCGCAACTTCACGACCTCACGAAGACATCCTCACGAGCCAACACTGACTCTCCAACTGACTAGCTCTATCTAGCCTTCCTGTCTTCCACTGACGGTCCAACCAAGTCTGCGTAGAGCACACCAAACACCATCGGCTTCAACTGGATGCACACCACTCCTTATGTAAGCTCAACATCTTCTCACCGGAAGATCACATATTCATCGAGATCACAACACCTCACCTCTACGTGAAGTCCAACTGGCCACAACACTTCACCTCTACGTGAAGCCTCTCCACCTCTACGTGAAGTTCCATCGGCCACAACTCTTCACCTCTACGTGAAGATCCAAACAGCTTCTCGAGAACCCAAATAGCTTCATACGGGTTGCATCCCCAAATGGCTGCGCCTTTACGGCTGCCTACGTACCTTTACCCAAAAGGATCAAGCCAACCGTAGTTCATTCAAGATGAGCTTCATCAAGCTCAAGCAATGGTACCTGTATTTGCAGCAGTGAACCTGTCTGACCGAGTCATATGAACCTCTTCCCGACCATCATGGAGAACAACGGCCTTCAACTTCAGCTTGTCACGATCACAAGCTTGAGATTCATGCTTCTTTCCCCACAAGCGTGGTTTCACCTTTGTTCCAATAGCTGCAAATAACTCGACATCCTCAACAATGTCTTCAACCTGTTCAGCATCAACCTTTGTATCATGATCTCCACCCAGTGTCACATCTGGTGAAGCCTCCTCTAATGCCGAACCAACTAGAGATGATGGAGTAGCATCAACCTCCACCCGCTGCGATCTTCCCTTGGTCTCCATCCTCTCCACCTGCTGAGAGACGGTGGACTTCAACACTGAAGTCTCTCTAAAAGTGACATGCCTGCTCATCACGATCTTCTTATTTTCGGGGTCCCACAACCTGTAGTTGTTCCTCTTGACGCCCAAATAGACAAATCTCTTTGCTCGCGGATTCACCTTACCATTCTTGGCACTGAAGTAGGCCGAACTTCTAAACTCCCGCAGCAAACAATGATCTTGAGCAGCTTTTCCAGACCAAATATTCAATGGAGCTTTACCTCCTATCGCAGTCGATCTGTTCCTGAGATGGCTAGCATACTCAGTCGCCTCAGCCCAAAATGACCTGTCTAATCCTGCATTAGACAACAACCGCCAAACCTCCCCCATCAAGGAACGGACTACATCTTTAGCCAACCCATCTGTACCTGTTGTGAAGTGAGTAGCAATACCTATGTTCTGGCCAAATCATAGGAACTGGTACATGTCCTTTCCAACATTACCAATCTGAAGCTCCTTTATCTTCCTACCTATCTGCCTCTCCATTCTTCCTCTCCACTTCATCAACACATCTAGGGCTTCACCCCTTTGTCTCATTGGATATACCCAAACATGGCTAGATGAACCATCAACGAAAGAGACACAGTACCTGTAACCTCCAAGCGATGTCGTCTTAGCAGGTCCCCATACGCACATGTGAACACAATCAAGAAGATCTTCATTGCGGTGAGTACTGGTGCTGAATCTCACCTTCTTCTTGTCTAGAACGCTGTGTCCACCTTCCAACTCGCAGGTAGCAGCACCTTCCAGGGATTCCATCTTGCAGGAGCTCGCAAAGATTTTTCTTCTTCCTGTCCGACCTTTCCCTGCCAGACCTCCGGGCCACCATCTTCTGAGGAACTCGAAGTCTCCACCTGACCTGTCATCGTACTACCCTTCAAGTAGTAGAGGTTGCCTCGGCCGACGCCCTTCATCACCACCATCGAGCCCTTGATCATCCTGAGATCACCATCTCGAACAGATATCACCATGCCCGATGCTTCCAAAGTGCCAACTGAGATAAGATTCCTTTTGAGCTGAGGTACATACCTCACCTCCTTCAACTCTCGAACTATCCCATCATCCATCTTGATGCGGACTGTACCCATCCCTTCTATATTACATGGATGGTCACCCCCCATGACCGTGTAACATCCATCCAGCTTCTCAAAGCTAGAAAACCAGGCCCTGTTCGGGCACACATGATAGGTGGCTCTGCTATCCAAGATCCACTCAGCACTATCTGAGTTACAAACAGTAGGGGTAGTAACCGAGAGAGAGAACACCGATGAGTCATCATCCGATCCATCCGCCTGTGCGAGATTCGCCTCGGTCTTTCACTCCACCTTCTTACCTTTGGCCTTCGGGCATTCTGCTTTCCAGTGTCCTAGTTCCTTGCACAAGGCACACTGATTCCTCTTCAGATTTCTGAAACCCGGTCTGGACTTTGATCTTCCTCTAACCTCCTTGCCCTTCCTCGATGAACTTCTGCCTCTTACTTCCAGTGCCTCCGCCGATGAGCTTGACTTAGAAGGATGTCTCTCCTTCTTCCTCGTCTCATAACTTGTCAGTGCAGACGACACCACATCGTAATCCAAGGTCTGCCTTCCATTGATGAAGGTCAGAGTAAATGTCTCATACTCCTCCGCTGGGAGTGAGTTCAGAAAGATGATCGCCTTATCTTCCTCTTCTATCATGACATCCACGTTTACCAAGTCTGTAAGAAGCTTAGTATATCGGTTGATGTGTTCATTCACTGTGCTCCCCTTCTTCATTTGAAAACTGTACTGCTTACTCTTAAGCTGCAACCTGGACTCAACACTCTTAGTCAGGTATTTCTTCGCAAGGGTTTCCCACAGTTTCTTCGCCGACGTCTCATGTTGCGCAAGGTATTTTATGTCTTGCGACAAACATGAACGTATCAATCCACATGCCGACCTGTTCATCTTTGCCCACTCTTCATCAGTGGTCGTGCTCTTCTTCTTCTCCAGTAGGAGAGTATCTTCGAGGTTCGATGCATTCAGCGCATCCATAACCTCACATCTCCACATCCCGAAGTTATTTATACCGTTGAACTTGACAACTTCAATCCTCGGGTGAGAATTCATTGTCTTAGCCGAAACAATTTCTTCTGCCATTGAGATTTATTTATCCTCTATCTATGCGAAAGAACAATCAACTGGAAATAGATCTCTACTCAGATAAAAATTAGATTTTTACCTTTCCTTGAAACCCTAGATCGAGTTTCACACCGGATCTACTCCAACACAGATTCCACGAGCCCTCCTTGCATCCTCCTGAGATAGACACACGATCCTACGAACACCAATACCTCTGATCGGAGATCGACACACGATCTCCACCGAATCAGATCTCGAGCCCTCCGAATCTTCAGAAATCCCAAGCCAAACCTGGATGCTCTGATACCACTTGTTGTGCCCGGTGACAACAACTTGATGAGGATCTCACAAATCTCCCCAAGCACAGAGAATAATCCCAAATAGCACAAAACAACACCAGAAGAAAGCACAAAACGCAAACAACAACTATAACGAGGTTCGGCCTCAATGCCTACATCCTCGGGGCAATCCAATGGAAGGATTAATTACCAGGAAGATGATTACACTTGCTAACAACCTCTTTGAATGCAAGAAAGCTCCAGCAAATCCCTTTTCTTGGTGATTGAGATTTTACCTGCACACAAAATAAAGAATTTTTGATTTAGAAATAAAGATGTGCAAGGTGCTCAATACTATCCGCTGCAGCAAGGGCCAAAGCGGGTCGATCCACAGGGAAGGATGCGATGCAAGCTTTTCGGACGATTTCTCTGTATCTTTCAAACAAGACAAAAGAGATTAGATTTGAAATATATATGATTGGAGAGATGCAGTTTTACTGATCTTCTACCACAACCCATAGCGCAAGTTAAGGATATTGAATATCATCTTGAAATACATGAAATCGATCCTAGGTTTATTAGAGAAGATGCAAGCAAGAGAAAAAGATTTTAGAATCTTACTAGTTCGCACTCCTAAAAATCCAACAAGTATTCATCCTAACTTCTAAGTACAGCATAAGAAAAGCTTTACCTTAAGGTTACGCTGTCAAAGTACTTAAGCATGAAGTGTGAAGAATTATTTAAAGGTGTAACCTAGATTAGAAAACTAGTCATCAATTTAATCTTCAAGCAATCTGTCTTAAACCTAGGGTTTCTAAAAATTGTTATCAATCCATTCAATTCCTAACTGCTCTAGGGTTGTTTAAGAATTCAGCAAACCACACTTAAGAATTAGTTCATCTTTTTTTATATTTTCAATTTTTTTATTTTTTGTTTAATATGAAGAATTGCGAAAGAAAGAAAAACAAAACAAAGAGAAAGATCGCAGAGAAAAACAAAATTAAAAGACAATAATTGAGATGGCAAAAAGGTAACCTTTATTCGAAAATATCTTCCAAATACAATGCTCCTTCTTCTCCACAATATGCTCAAAACGAAATTACAATTGCAGAAATTTAAAGAGAAACTAAAGAAACCCTAATCTCCTCGTCTCTGAATGGCCCTCTCTGTTGCTCTACAGGGGTATTTATAGGCACTGGAGGAAGTAGAGTCCAGGTGAAACTCAGCCACGAAATCTGGTATTCAGCCTCATCCATATTGCCGCGGAAAAGCGGCTTAGGCCGCGTTTCCGCGGCCATAGTCTTATCCCTCCGTCCATCTGGGCCTATCCATTTAGATCTGGCATCTCGACTTTTTAATTTGAAATTTTGGGATAATTTGAGAAGCAAGTTACCCTAAATTCAAATTTCTTCCAAAACGAATTTCATCCTTGCACTCTATTTATCCTCATCCTGCAAGCATTTAGGGTTGAATAGAAGTCTATCCCTTCCCTCTTTTTAGTATTTGCAACATTTGCACTTTGTAATTGCAATTTTGACATTTGGTAATTGCACTTTTGCACTTGGGCTTGGACATGGGCTTTTGGGCTTCATTTAGGCTTTTATTCTTTATTTAAATAAATACTCAAGGCCTGCACAAATTAAATAACAAAACATTAGTAATAGTGCATGATTATAGGAATAAATATGAAAATGTGATAGTAAATGTAATGACAATTATGCATTTTTTACTACCTATCACACCCCCACACTTATCTTTTTGCTCGTCCTCGAGTAAAAATCAAAAAGAAAAAGAAAAACTAATCTAGCTAACTCACTTTCGTAGGAATCACGGTTGCACTTAGTATGTGCAACAAGCCGTTAAACCCCTAGGTTAACCTAGAGGACGAGTGTTGTCTCGTGAGGGTTTTCAGCAGATTACACCCACAAAATCCATAAAAAGAAAAATATTTGAAATACGTTTGAAGAGACTAAGTAGTCTATAAGTTTTAGGATTATCATTTTTATTCATTCTTAAACTTAATCTTTATAAAGTAAATTGTTATCCATTTTAGGTAAGGATCAAAATTGAATTTTTGTATAGTCTTTTTCGTTACCAAAAGTCATATGCACCCTTGTGAATCTGGAATTCCTTAACTTGGACTTTCATGCCTTTTTATTATTATTGTGATTATTTTTTTCTCTCTCTCTTTTTTTTAATATGTATAACTCATCTAATTTTCTTTCGTGTAAGTATCAAGGCTTCTTGAGGCCCTCATACCTAACTAATTGACTATTAGATGTGTTAATACATATATAATATTTCTTAGTTTTCTTAGGCTTTCTAATCCACCATGTAGCGAACTTAAAGTCGGTGACTCCCAAACTGGTTGGTTTTAGGGCACCGGATGAGAAAAACACCCCTCGGACTCAAATTCGAGTGAACTAGGCCACAAAACTAAGTATGCTTATTTATAAACTCACCTTTAGGCGTGAATACTTATGCTTCTTGAGGCACATGTATCCGTCTTATTTAGTGATTTTTTTAATTTTTTATTTTTTTATGAGGCACAAGGGTCTTTGTCTTAGAATCCTAAATATGCATTAGGTATGCACATTTCATTAAGGTAAAAATCAAGACTAATTACTTATTCAATTTCTCCTCCTATACCTAAAAATTAAACAATTTATTTATTTTGACCAAGTTTTTAGAAATCCTAATCATGATTTTCCTAATTCTTAAAACTAACTTAGATTTCTTTCAAAAGATAAGTCAAAATATTGTCCTTTTTATAATTTTTTTTGCAAATAAAGAGAAAAAGAATAAATTTTTTATATATATATATTTTTTAATTTTTAATATATATATTTTTTTACTTTACATACCCTTCCCCCACACTTGTCTCATGCATTGTCCCCAATGTAGGAATGAAATGCATGGATGCATGATTTGGCAGAGAGATAGAGTTACCTTTAGTTTTGACTAAACGTACATATACCTTGAAGTAGATTTAGTTTTGATGATTTTCATATTTTTGGTAAGGAATTTCATATTTGAGCTTAAATGCCTTATTCCAAGACTTTCGTTGATTACATGACTTTGTACACTCACATTACTTGATGTTTACTCATGATTTGTTTTCATAAGATTATATGAGCTTTATTACTATTTGAGTGTTGATGATTGTGTGATTTTCATATTTTCATGGACATGTTATTGTTTTATTCCTTACTTGAAGGATTTCGTACTAGTTTGCAAGATTATCATAAAACTAGTTGCGTTATTCTTCATTTGGTAGAGTTTTCAATTATATTAAAATTATTTTCAAACTTATTTTTGAAAACCCCTACCCATAATGGGCGGTTGGATGGGCGACCATGCCTTGTATGCTCTTAATTGAAAAATCTTTATAACATGTGCATGAATGGGTGGTAGGTATGAGTTATAACTTGATTCTCATCATATTTTCAATTGGTATATCAATTGATATTTTCATAAGTTGTATACTCATATTTGATTTTCAATATATGTAAGCTTCATAACGTCAAAAAGTATCAATTTCTATTAGTATTTACTTTTTCATACATAGATATATGATTTGATTGTGCTTATTATATCTTTCTATCTTAAAGCACAAATGTTGTTTATGTTAAGCTTGATTTACTCCTAAATGACTATTAGTTTTAAAATTGGTATTTTATACAAGCTTATGCATCATTTTCATTGGTATTTCATAAAGGGGAGAAAACTTCATGTTTTAGTTTTCAATCGATTGTATTTTCAATTGGTATCTTACTCCTACTCTTTATGATGAAAAATGACCTTATTTGGTTTATTATTTTTCAATTGGTTTCCTATGCTTCAAAATGAAAAATATTTTAATTTGAAATATGCCAACATTTTTAATATTGGTATCAAAAATCTTAAATTGGCTTTATTCTAAATTTTGGCATCTTTATTGCAAAATGAATTGTTTAACCAAATAGTTGGTTTGTTTTTCAATTGGCATCATATTTCATTTTAAAATTGGTATCCATATTGAAATTAGTTATGTTTAAATAAATATATTTGGTTTTCACTTTCAATTGATATCAAAATTATAAAATATTCTCATTTGGTATCAAAATTACAAAATGTTTACAATTGGCATCATGATTTATAATATACATAAATATTTCAATTGATATCAAAACATACAATGTTTCATTTTCCATTGGTATCAAAAGTTTACACGACATTTTCCCATTGGTATCTTTCGGTATCTTATAAAAATTTTATTTATTTTCAATTGGTATCATAAGTTGGTATCAAATGTTTTGATTTGTATTGCCTATATGCAAGGGAAGCTTAACATCTTCTCTATTTATATATATTCATGTTGAGTGTATCTCACATTGACGAGCTTGACCGCTCTTCCCTATGTCTTACGCATGTGTAGAAGGAGCTTCACATCTCCTTTTATACATTGTATATTATGTTTTATGTGGTTAGAGTTTAGTCATCTCTTTTCATATAAATGCATGTATGCAGGGGAGTTAACTTCACGTCTCTCCTCTTCATGAATGTATATAGCATATACACCTTTACTGTTTTAATTTATGACAAGAAAAATATGATTTATGTCTTTAATGTTTGTACCCCTTTGTTGATGAATTAACAAAAAGGGGAAGAGAAATTTGGAGTTTTATATATGCATGTTTGTTTTATTTGTTACCTTTTACCATTGGTATCAAGATTGGTATCAAGAGCATCTTCTGTTGTATCTTTTGTTGATATCAAGAGCATGTTTATTTCATTGATATCAAAGATTATCATTATGCATATTTATGTTGAGCATTCATTGCATATCTTTATTGTTTATTGCTATGCATGAGTCAAGGGGGAGCTTCTATGACGCTTAACTTTAATCCATGCATATATAACACCATGAGTTTTGTCATCATCAAAAAGGAGGAGATTGTTGGCCCAGAGGTCCTTCACTCTAGTTTTGATTATGATTAACTCATGTAGTTATAGTTTGCTAATAATCTTGTAATATTTAGTTTCAAATATTTGATCAAGATATTAGTAGGTGATTAGCTTCAACAAAGATGTTTTGGAGTTTTCACATGGTGATTCAAGAGCTCGAGCGTCAAGTTCACATCTAGCACTCGGTTGGAGTCAAGCTCGTTGGATCGAGTCAACTTGGAGACGGAGTTCTACAAGATCTCGGTTGGTTTAGCTTAAGATTATATTTAGATCTTGTGTAAAGGTAGATAGTGTTGATATGCTCAAGTTCACAATACACACACTTGTTCAAAGTTTCATTTTTGATTTTTTAGTTTAACCGGATCTTGGTTTTCAAGTCAAAAACATAGATATAATATCTTTTATGTATAATAGATTCTATCCATATACAACATGTGTAAAAGTTGTTTAAATATCATGTTTTTGTATTTGCATGAGTTTTGGAGAAAACGGTTTTCTATTTCAAAAATTCAAGTTTTAGAAAATACAGTTTTTGGCTTAAGGCAAAATTTCAAAGACACAAAAATGGTTCAGATTGTTTCTAATATGTGTTGAATTTTACTCACACATATTTGTATTTCAAAGATATAATAAGAACTGATTTTTGTAAAATTTATGTGATTATATGGGATTTAAGTGAAGATAAAAACCCAAGTTTTTAATCCCTATAATTTAGACATGGATGTCTGCCGGTCGACCGGACCGGTCGACCGTAGCAGAAGTCGGTCGACCGGTCCGATCGACCGACGTGCACAGGACGTGACGCAGCCTGGGTTGGTGGGCCGGTTGACCGGGCGGTCGACCGGCCAGAGAGCTCTGCTCTCTGGAAATGGCCCTGAAAGTACACCTAGAGGGGGGTGAATAGGTGTACGGCTAATCTAATGAACTAAATGCGGAAATTAAAAACTTAATTGCAACAACACTTAATGCAACCAACGAGTGTAGCCGAATTCCCGGTGAAGGGCTCTGGACTAACTCCTCTTGATTTCTCTGAATAAGAGTTGAGGCGCTATATGAAGCTCTCGTGGTTAAGCACAAGTGAGGCACACACAAACAAGCCAAGCATATAATATGAATGAGCAATATGAAATGATGCAAGGCACAAAGTAAAGAGAGAGAGTAAGAGTTAATGGATCAAACGCAAACACACGAATATGTTTCGAGGTTCGAGCACACAGCTCTATGTCCCCGCCTTCACACAGAAGGATTTCCACTAACTTGTCCACACAGGACTCCCACACAGGGAACCTCCACTGAGGATTTAGGGCAATACAATAACCGGGAGTACACAACTCCTCTCTCGACCGAAACAACGTCTACACTTAGAGGCTAGGCACAAAGCCACACAAATCAACCTCACAATTGAGGGATAGGCACAAAGCCAATACAACCAATCAACCTCTCACTAGAGGGATAGGGCACAAAGCCACCACTCTACAAATCAACCTCTACACAAGAGGGATAACACAAAGTAGGAGGGTTTACAACTTAGTGATCAAAAGACCACAAACCAATTCTTTCTCACTTACACAAAGATCCTAATAGATAGGTAGATATGATAAGCTCAAGTGAGAAAATAAAGTGTTTTGAACAAAGAAAATCACTTGGAAAATCTCCAAATATAGAATTTTTAGACCAAAAACAAATTCCCAAAAGACTATTTTCTTTGAAATAAAAAACACTTTAAAAACAATTAAAGATTAAATCTTTGAAGCTCTAAAACTCTTTTTAAAACTTGAAATAAAACACTAGAGAATGGGAGAATTTTGCTCTTGAAAGTCTTATTAAAAACACCCAAGAGATGGGGTATAAATAGGCCCAAAACAGATTTGCCCGTTGGTTGGCAGAAAGGTCAATTTTGACCTTCCGGTCGACCGGCCGGTCGACCGGCCAACGGTCAAATTTTTGACCGTTGAGCCTTCCGGTCGACCGCCCGGTCGACCGGGCCCTGAACCAGAGAGCAACAGCTCTCTGGTGGTCGACCGCCCGGTCGACCGGGGCAACCCGAGAGTGGGATGCCTTCAGTCGGTCGACCGCTCGGTCGACCGGCCAACTGATACGGCCTTGTGCACGTTCTTGTGCACGTCCGGTCGACTGTGCCGGTCGACCGGCTCCTGATCCGGTCAACCGGTCCAGTCGACCGCCAGAGCCTGGCAGGGTTTTTAAGGGATTAGAAAACTAGGTTTTTAATTACCAAATAAATCCCATAAAATCTCTAAAAATCCACAAAAATAAGTTCAGTATAATACATTGATATACAAACATGGTTGAGTAAAATCAAACCATGTTACAAACATTTTGAACTATTTTTGTAACTTAAAAATTTTGCCAAAAACCAAAAATCATATTTTCTAAAACTTGGAATTTTCAAATGGAAATCCGATTTTTTCAAAACTCATCCAAATACAAAAACATGATATGAAACAACATTTAGGCATGTGTATATGGATATAAATCCAATATACATGAAAGATATATATATATATATATATATATATATATATATATATATATATATATATATATGTTTTTGACAATAATTCCAAAAATAGGTTTTGTTAAAATACAAAACTCCAAATACATGAATAGGCATATCAAAATAAGTTTGTCTAAGTATATGAAGCATACATGTATATAGAACAAATCTAATATACATTAAACCATGTAAACTTATTTTGATTCTATCTATTCATGAAAACCAAGATCGGTTAAACCAAAAACCGAAAACCAATAAACATGAAACTAGAAACAAGTGTGTGTGTGTTGTGAACTTGAGCATATCACACTATCTAATCTTTAACAATGGATCTAAACACTAAACTAAACACTGTACCGAAGTCTTCTTGTAGAGCTCCGTCTCCAAGTCGACTCGATCTAAATGTGATCCACCGAGCTTGACTCCAACGAGTGTTAGGGTATGAACTTTGACGCTCGGGCTCTTGAATCACCATGTGATAGCTCCAAAACTCCTTTGTTAAACCTAATCACCTACTAGTATCTTGATTAAGTATCTGAAACTAAATATCACAAGATTATTAGTAAACATAAATACATGAGTTAATCATCATCAAAACTAGAGTGGAAGGCCTCTGGGCCAACAATCTCCCCCTTTTTGATGATGACAAAACTCATGGAGTTATATATGCATGGATTAAAGTTAAGCTTCAAAGAAGCTCCCCCTTAACTCATGCATAGCAATAACCATAAGATATTCAATAAAGCACATGATACTAAACAATTGTATGCATCAACTAGGAGAGAGAAACATGCATAACACAAACATATGTCTCAAAAACCTTCTCCCCTTTTTGTTTAAACTCTCAAAATCATTTTTCTCACATACACAAACTCAATATATGCAAAAACACAAATATGCATATATAAACTCAAAATCTTTCTCCCCCTTTTTGTCAATCATCAACAAAGGGTCAAAGAAAACAATATTCTCCCCTTTTTGTTTTAAACAAAAAAATATCAATAAGGGGTGAAATCAAAACAAAACATTATGATACCAATTTAAAAAAATATATATCAATTGAGTACGTCATGATATCAATGAAATATACCAATTGAAAGTACATAATGTGGTACATAAAACAAATATTTTTAATATAAATTTAAATACCAATTGATACCAATTGTAAGTAAATACCAATTAAATATCAATTGTAAATAAATCATTTTGAGCAATTCAATCAAAAAAAATTTATATTAATAAAACATACCAATTGTAAGTAAACTTATAGATAATCTTGATACCAATTTGTAAAGATTAGTACCAATTGAAAGTAATTTTTCATTAAAAGCATATGATACCAAAAATAATCAATATCCTTTTCTTTTAAATCATTTTTAACATAAACTGTGGGAGTAGAATAACAAATAATTGAAAGGTGAAATACGAATTTTCTCCCCCTTTATGAAAAACTAAATAAAATGATGTATAAGTTTGTATATGATACCAATTGAAACATAATCAATTGAAATAAAATAGTCATTTAAGAAATCAAGCTTAGCATAAGCAAAATTTGTGCTCAAAGAAATAGAGATATAATAAGCACAAATAAAGCATATATATGTATGAAAAATTAAATACCAATCGAAATTGATACTATTTGAAGTGTAAGCATACATATATAAAAACATATATGAGTATACAAAAAGAATGTCAATAGTGATACCAATTGAAAAGATGCAATGATACCAATTGAAAACAAAATAAGATTAAGTGTATAACTCATATTACCAACCTCCCATTTCATGCACATGTTTTAAAAGAATTTTCAATAATAAGCATACAAGGCATGGTCGCCCAACCAATCGCCCTTCAATGGAAAGGGTTTTCAAAAATAGGTTTGAAAATAGTTTAGCATAATTGAAAACTCTTCCAAAATGAAGAATATGAACTAGTTATATGAAAATTTTGTAAACTAGTACGAAATCCTTCAAGTAAGGAATAAAAAAAAATATATTTTTCATGAAAATATGAAAATCACATGATCATTAAACACTCAAGGATCTATAAAGCACAAATTGTACTCATGAAAACAAAATCATGAGAAAACATTAAATAATATGAGTGTACAAGTTATGTGAAAAACATAATCATGAAAATAGTCAATTTAGCTCAATATGAAATTCCTTAAAACATGAAAATCATCAAAACGATTTAATCTTCAAGGTATATGTATGTCATGTACAAACTAAAGTATACATACATATCCAAACATAAACGAGTCCACAAAAGTATATGCATGAAGGCAAGTGGCTCAAGGATGTATATGTAAAGCTAATAGTTTAGACAAAATAGACATATACATGAAGCTAAACATATAAACATGAAAACATGTATAAAATGGGAATACAAGTCAAATGCATGAATCATCAAAACTAGGCTATACTAGTACATCTAATGGGTACAAATGAACGTTCAAGCACAAACATATAATAGTTTATTTGTGGCTCATTAGTTGTACAAGTATATATCCAAATTTTAATGAAAACTAACATCTAAACATGTAATCAAAACATGAAGCATAGAAAACAAAACAAAAACTCATAAACATACATATGATCATTATGTACATGCACATGCATAGATCTAGGACATACACATTAGTTAAAACAAATGTGAGAGCACAAAGATATAAATCCATATTAAACATGGGTGTCTCAAATAACTAAACATGTATATCACTAATCTAAATATCATGGCATATAACATACTAATCATGAAACATCAAAACATGTTAAAAATCAATGACATGAAAAGCATGTAAACAATAAATGAGGAGTAAGAGATTGTTACCAAAACCGAAGAGGCAACTCTCCATGTCTCAAAAACAAGGTGGTCCTCCCACCAAACTCCCCTTGAAAGTGATGCATCCAAATTGTCCTCATAAAGCTAGGAACGCATCCACCTCAAGGTACCATCGCTCTCACGTCATGCGAGAGCCCACACCTACATCAAATACAATAGGGGTGGTCTTTGGTACCCATACTCTTTTGGGTCCATGGGGGTTAGCACCTTTCCTAACCCAAACAAATTTAGTTGCTAAATTTGAGTCATGTATACGATCATAACAAAATTTAGCAAGGTGGCCCTTACGTCCACAATGTGTACAACATACACCGTGTTATGGGAGTGAACGTGGGAAGCATATGCATGCCGTGATTTGTGTGCATGCAAAGATGGAACTTGTTTCTTTCGAAACAAAGATTCCAAACGTGTATGATTAATGGCACATTGGCTCAAAGTGGAGCCCAAACAATTCACACTCTTCTTTAACAAACATATATCATTATCAATTCTAGAAGAAGAGGTGCATGCAATAGGTAGGCTAGAAGAAGCTACACTAGCATGACAAACATGTGTGTCTATATCATTTTAAAAAACAATGTTTTTATTAGAAACCAACTCTAATTCTTTTGAAATAGAAATAATTTTGTTTTTCAAAGAATCATTCTCTTTTAAAACAAAATCAAGTTTTGAAGTTAAAGATTCATTTTTCTTCAAAACATTTTCACAATCATTTTTGCTTTTTAAAATTTTATTTTCATTAAGTGCAAGTTCAAGTTTAGATTTCAATGAATCTCTTTCATTAGAAATCTCCACTTTCTCTTGCAAAACCAAGTCTAGTTTTGAAAGTAAATCTTTATTTTCATTGTTAAGTCTAAGACTTTTCTTTTTCAAAAGATTATATTTTTCAAGCAATTTTTCACATACAATTAATAGTTCTTCATTCAAAGCATTTAGATCAACATAGTCATTACATGAAGAACTAGCATCATCACTATCTAATTGAGTTTCCGAGTATACCTCAAGGGAGTCATTCCCTTGAACCATGTAGCATTATTGCTCGGATTCTCCACTAGATTCATCCTCCACAATGTTGGGCGTTTGTAGCTCGGGGGAGGTCAACGTGTTCCACACTGCAAAAGCGGAATCACAGTTAGAAACTAAGCACAAATATTCTTTATTTAGCGTGCTTCTAAGTGCCTCAAGGGCTTGTGCATTGGCCTCTATATGCTTGCTATTACCAAGATAGGATTTCTTGGTAGCGACAAGGAAAACATGCAAGCCTAGGATTTTTAAATACATGGACATTCTAAATTTTCACATGTCAATGTTGGAGACATCAAACATGGGAGGTGACAAGCAATCCATGAGTGTGTGTAAACAATATACGTGTGCAAATGCAAATGATGGATTAGCAAACCAAGATAACACTCTTAAGTGGTTAAACCAAATATCAGGAGCGTAGGCTCTGATACCAATTGAAAGTACACCTAGAGGGGGGTGAATAGGTGTACGGCTAATCTAATGAACTAAATGCGAAAATTAAAAACTTAATTGCAACAATACATAATGCAACCAACGATTGTAGCCGAATTCCCGGTGAAGGGCTCTGGACTAACTCCTCTTGATTCCTCTGAATAAGAGTTGAGGCGCTATATGAAGCTCTCGTGGTTAAGCACAAGTGAGACACATACAAACAGGCCAAGCATATAATATGAATGAGCAATATGAAATGATGCAAGGCACAAAGTAAAGAGAGAGAGTAAGAGTCAATGGATCAAATGCAAACACACGAATATGTTTCGAGGTTCGAGCACACAGCTCTACGTCCCCGCCTTCACACAGAAGGATTTCCACTAACTTGTCCACACAGGACTTCCACACAGGGAACCTCCACTGAAGATTTGGGGCAATACAATAACCGGGAGTACACAACTCCTCTCTCAACCGAAACAATCTCTACACTTAGAGGCTAGGCACAAAGCCACACAAATCAACCTCACAAATGAGGGATAGGCACAAAGCCAATACAACCAATCAACCTCTCACTAGAGGGATAGGACAGAAAGCCACCACTCCACAAATCAACCTCTACACAAGAGGGATAACACAAAGTAGAAGGGTTTACAACTTAGTGATCAAAAGACCACAAACCAATTCTTTCTCACTTACACAAAGATCCTAATAGATAGGTAGATATGATAAGCTCAAGTGAGAAAATAAAGTGTTTTGAACAAAGAAAATCACTTAGGAAATCTCCAAATAGATATAGAATTTTTAGACCAAAAACAAATTCCCAAAAGACTATTTTCTTTGAAATAAAAAACGCTTTAAAAACAATTAAAGACCAAATTTTTGAAGCTCTAAAACTCTTTATAAAACTTGAAATAAAACACTAGAGAATGGGAGAATTTTGCTCTTGAAAATCTTTTTAAAAACACCCAAGAGATGGGGTATAAATAGGCCCAAAACAGATTTGCCCGTTGGCTGGCAGAAAGGTCAATTTTGACCTTCCGGTTGACTGGCCGGTCGACCGGCCAACGGTCCAATTTTTGACCGTTGAGCCTTCCGGTCGACCGCCCGGTCGACCGGGCCCTGAACCAGAGAGCAACGGCTCTCTGGCCGGTCGACCGCCCGGTCGACCGGGGCAACCCTAGAGTGAGTTACCTTCAGTCGGTCGACCACTTGGTCGACTGGCCAACTGATACGGCCTTGTGCACGTTCTTGTGCACGTCCGGTCGACCGTGCCGATCAACCGGCTCCTGGTCCGGTCGACCGGTCCGGTCGGCCGCCAGAGCCTGGCAGAGTTTTTAAGGGATTAGAAAACTAGGTTTTTAATTGCCAAATAAATCCCATAAAATCTCTAAAAATCCACAAAAATAAGTTCAGTATAATACAGTGATATACAAACATGTTTGAGTAAAATCAAACCATGTTACAAACATTTTGAACTATTTTTGTAACTTAGAAATTTTGCCGAGAACTAAAAAACGTATTTTCTAAAACTTCAAATTTTCAAATGGAAATCCGATTTTTTCAAAACTCATCCAAATACAAAAACATGATATGAAACAACATTTAGGCATGTAGTATATGGATATAAATCCAATATACATGAAAGATATATATATATATATATATATATATATATATATATATATATATATATATATATATATATATATATTTTTGACAATAATTCCAAAAATAGGTTTTGTTAAAATACAAAACTCCAAATACATGAATAGGCATATCAAAATAAGTTTGTCTAAGTATATGAAGCATACATGTATATAGAACAAATCTAATATACATTAAACCATGTAAACTTGTTTTGATTCTATCTATTCATGAAAACCAAGATCGGTTAAACCAAAAACTGAAAACCAATAAACATGAAACTAAAAACAAGTGTGTGTGTTGTGAACTTGAGCATATCACACTATCTGATCTTTAACAATGGATCTAAACACTAAACTAAACACTGTACCGAAGTCTTCTTGTAGAGACGGAGAAGTCTTCTTGTAGAGCTCCGTCTCCAAGTCGACTCGATCCAAATGTGATCCACCGAGTTTGACTCCAACGAGTGCTAGGGTATGAACTTTGACGCTCGGGCTCTTGAATCACCATGTGATAGCTCCAAAACTCCTTTGTTAAACCTAATCACCTACTAATATCTTGATTAAGTATCTGAAACTAAACATCACAAGATTATTAGTAAACATAACTACATGAGTTAATCATCATCAAAACTAGAGTGGAAGGCCTCTGGGCCAACAGGCCCCGGTCGACCGGTCGACCGACCGATCGGCAGAGAGCTGCTGCTCTCTGTATCCAGTCCCAGTCAACCGGAGGCACAACGATCATAAAAATGACCGTTGGGCCGGTCGACCGAGCGATTGGCCGGAAGGGCAAAACTGCCCTTTCCTACTGCCAACGGGCAGATTTCATTTGGGGCAACATATACCCCATTTCTTGAGCTTATTTGGATAAGATTTCAAGAGAGAAAATTTACACATCTTTTAAGTGTTTTCAGCAAAAAGTTTTGAGTTCAAAAGATTTATCTTTGTTTGTTTTTAAAGTGTTAGAATTTCAAAGAAAATAGAGTCTTTTGGGAATTGGTTTTTTTATCTAAATTTCTATATCTTTTTGGAGAATTTACCAAGTATTTTTCTTTGTTCCAAACACTTTTATTTCTCACACTTGAGCTTATCAATCTATCCTATCTATTAGGCTCTTGTTTTAGTGAGAAAGAATTGGTTTGTGGTCTTTGAGATCACCAAGTTGTAACCCTCCTTGATTTGTGATATCCCTCTTGTGAGAGGTGATTGTGTTGATATCCCTCTAGTGAGAGGTGATTGTGGAAGTTGCGTTGGAATCCCTCTAAGTGTAGAGGTGATTGTGATTGTGTGGCTTTGAGCCTTATCCCTCTAGTTAGAGGTTGATAATTTTTTGGCTAAGTGCCCATCCCTCTAAGTGCAGAGGTGATTGTTTTGTGCCTTGCCTCTAGTGAGAGGTTGTATTGGTTGAGAGAGGAGTTGTGTACTCCCAAATTGTATTTGCCCAAATCCTCAGTGGAGGTTCCCTGTGTGGGAAGTCCTGTGTGGACGAGTTAGTGGAAATCTTTCTGTGTGAAGGTGGGGACGTAGAGCTGGGTGCTCGAACCTCAAAACATATCTTGGTGTTTGCGTTTGATCCACTATCTCTAACTCTCTCTTATATTGTGCCTTGCATTGATTCATATTGTTCATTCATTCTTATATGCTTGGTATTGTTTGTTTGTGTGCCTCACTTGTGTTCAACCAAGAGAGCTTCATATAGCACCTCAACTCTTATTTAGAGGAATTTAAAGGAGATAGTCCAGAGCTCTTCACCGAAAATTCGGCTACACTCTTTGGTTACATTAAGTGTGTTGCATTTAGTTTTAATTCTGCATTATTTGTCATTAGATTAGCCATACACCTATTCACCCCCCCTCTAGGTGTACTTTCAATTGGTATCAGAGTCTACGCTCCTGATATTAGGTTTAACCACCTAGGAGTGAAATCTTGGTTAGCTAATCTAGTATTTGCATTTGCACACATATTGTTTACACTCATGGATTTCATAACCCCTCCTATGTTTGATGTTTCTAACATCGACGTATGGAAGATTAAGATGAGTATGTATCTCAAGACCATAGGTTTGCATGTTTTCTTTGCCGCTACCAAGAAATCCTATCTTGGTAATAGCAAGCATATAGAGGCCAATGCACAAGCCCAAACGGCACTTAGAAGCACACTTAACAAAGAATATGTGTGTATGGTTTCTCATTGTGATTCCGCTCTTGCAGTGTGGAATACTTTGACCTCCTCCAAGCTTCAAACGTCAAACATTGTGGAGAAGGAATCTAGTGGAGACGAGTCCGACCAATATTGCTACATGGTCCAAGGGTGGCTCCCTTGAGGTAAACTCAGACACCCATCTAGATAATTATGCTACTTCTTCAGGAGATGATATTATTGATGCCGATGCATTAAATGAAGAACTTTCTATTGTTTGTGAAAAATTGCTTGAAAAATATAAAGTTTTGAAAAAGAAAAGTTTTAGATTAAATAAAGAAAATAAAGATTTGTTTTCAAAACTTGAATTAGCTTTGCAAGAAAAGGTTGAGATTTCTAATGAAAGGGGTTCATTGAAATCTAAACTTGATCTTGCCCTAAAAGAAAATGAGATTTTGAAAAATAAAAATGATTGCAATGTTGTTTTGAAGAAAAATGAGGCCTTATCTTCAAAACTTGATTTTGTTGTAAAAGAAAATGAATATTTGAAAAATAAAATTGTTTTTATTTCAAAGGAATTGGATTTGGTTTCTAAGATAAACACTTCTTTGAAAAATGATATTGATACACATATTTGCCATGCTTCACCATCTAGTGTATCTATTGCATGGACCTCTTCTTTTTCTAAAATTGAAAATGATATATGTATGCTGAAGAAGAATGTTGATTGTTTGGGCTCCACTTTGAGCCAATGTGCCTTAAACCACACACGTTTGGAATCTATATTTCGAAAGAAACATGTTCCTCCGATACATGCACACAAACTACGACATACACATGCTCCTCACGTTCATACACATAACACAATGTATGCTCATGTGTACACTTGTACACATTGTGGACGTAAGAGCCACCTTACAAAATTTTGCTTTGATAAATTAATGATTCTAATTTTGCAAATAAATTTGTTTGGGTTAGGAAAGGTGCTAACCCCCATGGACCCAATAGAGTATGGGTACCAAAAGTCACTCCTATTTTTGATGTAGGTGTGGGCTTTCACATGACGTGAGATGCGTTGTGCCTTAAGGTGAATGCGTTCCGACCTTAATGGTGACTATTATGGATGCATCACTTTCAAGAGGAGTTTGGTGCGAGGACTACCTTGGTTTGGAGACATAGAAATGGTACCCTCATGATTTTGGTAACGATCTCTAACTCCAATTTATGTTTACATGCTTTCATTATTGATTTTAGCATGTTTTGATGTTTCATGATTAGTATGTTAAATGTCATGATATTTAGACCTATGACTTACATGCATAGTATTTGAGATACACCAATGTTCTATATGGATTTATATTATAGTGTTCTCATTTTAGTTTAGCTATGTTGCATATCATAGTTTAATACATGTGTATTTACATAATGATCATATTGATATATGTTTTGTTTCATGCTTCATGTTTTGATTACATGTTTAGATGTACTTTTTCATTAAAACTTGTGTATATATTTGTACAACTAGTGAGCCGCAAATAGATTATTATATGTTTGTGCTTGATTGCTCATTTGTACCGATTAGATGTACTTGTATAGCCTAGTTTTGATGATTCATACATTTTGACTTGTATTCTCTATTTTTGTACATGTTTTCATGTTTGTGATTAGCTCCATGTATATGTCTATTTTGTCTAAACTAATAGTTATATATATACATCCTTGAGCCACTTGCCTTCATGCAAATACTTTTGTGGACTCATTTTATGTTTGGATATATCTGTATACCATTAGTTTTGACTAAACATACATATACCTTGAAGTAGATTTAGTTTTGATGATTTTCATGTTTTTGGTAAGGAATTTCATATTTGAGTTTAAATGCCTTATTCCATGACTTTTGTTGATTACATGACTTTGTACACTCACATTACTTGATGTTTACTCATGATTTGTTTTCATGAGATTATATGAGCTTTATTACTATTTGAGTGTTGATGATTGTGTGATTTTCATGTTTTCATGAATATGTTATTGTTTTATTTTTTACTTGAAAGATTTCGTACTAGTTTGCAAAATTATCATAAAACTAGTTGCTTTATTCTTCATTTGGTAGAGTTTTCAATTATACTAAAATTATTTTCAAACTTATTTTTGAAAACCCCTACCCATAATGGGCGGTTGGATGGGCGACCATGCCTTGTATGCTCTTAATTGAAAAATCTTTATAACATGTGCATGAATGGGTGGTAGGTATGAGTTATGCACTTGATTCTCATCATATTTTCAATTGGTATATCAATTGATATTTTCATAAGTTGTATACTCATATTTGGTTTTCAATATATGTATACTTTATAACTTCAAAAAGTATTAATTTCTATTAGTATTTACTTTTTCATACATATATATATGATTTGATTGTGCTTATTATATCTTTTTATCTTAAAGCACAAATGTTGTTTATGCAAGCTTGATTTACTCTTTAATGACTATTAGTTTTCAAATTAGTATTTTATATAAGCTTATGCATCATTTTCATTGGTATTTCATAAAGGTGGAGAAAACTTCATGTTTTAGTTTTCAAACGATTGTATTTTTAAATTGGTATCTTACTCCCACTCTTTATGATGAAAAATGACCTTATTTGGTATATTATTTTTCAATTGGTTTCCTATGCTTCAAAATGAAAAATATTTTAATTTGGAATATGCCAACATTTTTAATATTGGTATCAAAAATCTTAAATTAGCTTTATTCTAAAATTTGATATCTTTATTGTAAAATAAATTGTTTAACAAAATAGTTAGTTTGTTATTCAATTGGTATCATATTTCATTTTAAAATTGGTATCCATATTGAAATTAGTTATGTTTAAATAAAAATATTTAGTTTTCACTTTCAATTGATATCAAAATTATAAAATATTCTCATTTGGTATCAAAATTACAAAATGTTTACAATTGGTATCATGATTTACAATATACATAAATATTTCAATTGATATCAAAACATACAATGTTTCATTTTCCATTGGTATCAAAAGTTTACACGACATTTTCCCATTGGTATCTTAAAATTTTTTTGTTTATTTTCAATTGGTATCATAAGTTGGTATCAAATGTTTTGATTTGTCTTGCTTATATGCAAGGGAAGCTTAACATCTTCTCTATTTATATATATTCATGTTGAGTGTGTCTCACATTGAGAAGCTTGACCGCTCTTCTTTATGTCTTACGCATGTGTAGAGGGAGCTTCACATCTCCTTTTATACATTATATATTATACTTTATGTGGTTAGAGTTTAGTCATCTCTTTTCATATAAATGCATATATGCAGGGGGAGTTAACTTCACGTCTCTCCTCTTCATGAATGTATATAGCATATACACTTTTACTGTTTTAATTTATGACAAGAAAAATATGATTTATGTCTTTAATGTTTGTACCCCTTTGTTGATGAATTGACAAAAAGAGGGAAAGAAATTTGGAGTTTTTATATAAGCATGTTTGTTTTATTTGTTACCTTTTACCATTGGTATCAAGTTTGGTATCAAGTGCATCTTTTGTTGTATCTTTTGTTGGTATCAAGAGCATGTTTATTTCATTGATATCAAATATCATGTTTAAGCATATTTATGTTGAGCATTTATTGCATATCTTTATTGTTTATTGCTATGCATGAGTCAAGGGGGAGCTTCTATGACGCTTAACTTTAAATATATAACTCCATGAGTTTTGTCATCATCAAAAAAGGGGAGATTGTTGGCCCAGAGGCCCTTCACTCTAGTTTTGATGATGATTGACTCATGTAGTTATAGTTTACTAATAATCTTGTGATATTTAGTTTCAGATATTTGATCAAAATATTAGTAGGTGATTAGCTTCAACAAAGGTATTTTGGAGCTTTCACATGTTGATTCAAGAGCTCGAGCGTCAAGTTCACATCTAGCACTCGGTTGGAGTCAAGCTCGTTGGATCGCGTTTGAATCGAGTCAACTTGGAGACGGAGTTCTACAAGAAGATCTCGGTTTGTTTAGTTTAAAATTATGTTTAGATCTTGTGTAAAGATAGATAGTGTTGATATGCTCAAGTTCACAATACACACACTTGTTTAAAGTTTCATGTTTTGGTTTTTCGGTTTAACCGGATCTTGGTTTTCAAGTCAAAAACATAGATATAATATCTTTTATGTATATTGGATTCTATCCATATACAATATGCTTAAAAGTTTAAATATCATGTTTTTATATTTGCATGACTTTTGGAGAAAACGGTTTTCCATTTCAAAAATCTAAGTTTTGGAAAATACAGTTTTTGGTATAAGGCAAAATTTCAAAGACACAAAAATGGTTCAAATTGTTTCTAATATGTGTTGAATTTTACTCACACAAATTTGTATTTCAAAGATATAATAAGAACTGATTTTTGTGGAATTTATATAATTTTATGGGATTTAATTGAAGATAAAAACCCAAGTTTTTAATCCCTATAATTTAGACCTGGCTATCTGCCGGTCGACCGGACCGGTCGACCGTAGCAGAAGTCGGTCGACCAGTCCGGTCGACCGACGTGCACAGGACGTGATGCAGCCTGGGCTGGTGGGCCGGTAGACCGGGCGGTCGACCGTCCAGAGAGCTCTGCTCTCTGGAAATGGCCCCGGTCGACCAGCCGGTCGACCGGCAGAGAGTTGCTGCTCTCTGTATCCAGTCCCGATCGACCGGGCGGTCAACCGGAGGCACAACGGTCATAAAAATGACCGTTGGACCGGTAGACCGGGCGGTCGACCGAAAGGGCAAAACTGCCTTTTCCGGCTGCCAACGGGCAGATTTCATTTGGGGCTATATATACCCCATTTCTTGAGCTGATTTGGATAAGATTTCAAGAGAAAATTTACACATCTTTTAAGTGTTTTCAGCAAAAAGTTTTTGAGTTCAAAAAATTTATTCTTTGTTTGTTTTTAAAGTGTTAGAATTTCAAAGAAAATAGTTTTTTGAGAATTGATTTTTGATCTAAATTTCTATATCTTTTTGTAGAATTTTTCAAGTATTTTTCTTTGTTCCAAACACTTTTATTTCTCACATTTGAGCTTATCGATCTAACCTATCTATTAGGATCTTGTTTTAGTGAGAAAGAATTGGTCTGTGGTCTTTGAGATCACCAAGTTGCAACCCTCCTTGATTTGTGATATCCCTCTTGTGAGAGGTGATTGTGTTGATATCCCTCTAGTGAGAGGTGATTGTGGAGGTTGTGTTAGAATCCCTCTAAGTGTAGAGGAGATTGTGGTTGTGTGGCTTTGAGCTTTATCCCTCTAGTGAGAGGTTGATCATTGTTTGGCTAAGTGCCCATCCCTCTAAGTGTAGAGATGATTTGTTTTGTACCTTGCCTCTAGTGAGAGGTTGTATTGGTTAAAAGAGGAGTTGTGTGCTCCCAAATTGTATTTGCCCAAATCCTCAGTGGAGGTTCCCTGTGTGGGAAGTCCTGTGTGGACGAGTTAGTGAAAATCCTTCTGTGTGAAGGCGGGGGACGTAGAGCTGGGTGCTCGAACCTCGAAACATATCTTTGTGTTTGCGTTTGATCCACTATCTCTAACTCTCTCTCTTATATTGTGTCTTGCATTGATTCATATTGTTCATTTATTCTTATATGCTTGGTATTGTTTGTTAGAGTGCCTCACTTGTGTTCAACCAAGAGAGCTTCATATAGCACCTCAACTCTTATTTAGAGCAATTTAGAAGAGATAGTCCAGAGCCCTTCACCGGAAATTCGGCTACACTCTTTGGTTACACTAAATGTGTTGCATTTAGTTTTAATTCCGCATTATTTGTCATTAGATTAGCCATACACCTATTCACCCCCCTCTAGGTATACTTTCAATTGGTATCAGAGCCTACGCTCCTGATATTAGGTTTAACCACGTAGGAGTGAGATCTTGGTTAGCTAATCTAGTATTTGCATTTGCACACATATTGTTTACACTCATGGATTTCATGACCACTCCTATGTTTGATGTTTCTAACATTGACGTATGGAAGATTAAGATGAGTATGTATCTCAAGACCATAGGTTTGCATGTTTTTCTTTCCGCTACCAAGAAATCCTATCTTGGTACTAGCAAGCATATAGAGACCAATGCATAAGCCCTAACGGCACTTAGAAGCACACTTAACAAAGAATATTTGTGTATGTTTTCTCATTATGAGTGTGGAACACTTTGATCTCCTCCAAGCTTCAAACGCCAAACATTGTAGAGAAGGAATCTAGTGGAGACGAGTCCGACCAACATTGCTACATGGTCCAAGGGAATGACTCCCTTGAGGTAAACTCAGACACCCATCTAGATGATTGTGCTACTTCTTCAGGAGATGATATTATTGATGCTGATGCATTAAATGAAGAACTTTCTATTGTTAGTGAAAAATTGCTTGAAAAAATATAAAATTTTGAAAAAGAAAAGTTTTAGATTAAATAAAGAAAATAAAGATTTGTTTTCAAAACTTGAATTAGCTTTGTAAGAAAAGGTTGAGATTTCTAATGAAAGGGATTCATTAAAATCCAAACTTGATCTTGCCTTAAAAGAAAATGAGATTTTGAAAAATAAAAATGATTGCAATGTTGTTTTGAAGAAAAATGAGGCTTTATCTTCAAAACTTGATTTTGTTGTAAAAGAAAATGAATCTTTGAAAAATAAAATTGTTTCTATTTCAAAGGAATTGGATTTGGTTTCTAAGATAAACACTTCTTTGAAAAATGATATTGATACACATGTTTGTCATGCTTCACCACCTAGTGTATCTATTGCATGCACCTCTTCTTCTTCTAAAATTGAAAATGATATATGTATGTTGAAGAAGAATGTTGATTGTTTGGGCTCCACTTTGAGCCAATGTGTCTTGAACCACACACGTTTGGAATCTATGTTTCGAAAGAAACATGTTCCTCCGATGCATGCACACAAACCACGGCATACACATGCTCCTCACGTTCATACACATAACACAATGTATGCTCATGTGTACACTTGTACACATTGTGGACGTAAGGGACACCTTGCAAAATTTTGCTTTAATAGAATTAATGATTCTAATTTTGCAAATAAATTTGTTTGGGTTAGGAAATGTGCTAACCCCATGGACCCAATAGAGTATGGGTACCAAAAGCCACTCCTATTTTTGATGTAGGTGTGGACTTTCACATGACGTGAGATGCGTTGTGCCTTGAGGTGGATGCGTTCCGAGCTTAATGGTGACTATTATGGATGCATCACTTTCAAGAGGAGTTTGGTGGGAGGACCACCTTGGTTTGGAGACATAGAGATAGTACCCTCATGGTTTTGGTAACGATCTCTAACTCTCATTTATATTTATATGCTTTCATTATTGATATTAGCATGTTTTGATGTTTCATGATTAGTATATTAAATGCCATGATATTTAGACCTATGACTTACATGCATAGTATTTGAGATAAACCCATGTTCTATATGGATTTAAAATATTGTATTCTCACTTTAGTTTAGCTATATCATAGTCTAATACATGTGTATTTACATACTGATCATATTGATATATGCTTTGTTTCATGCTTCATGTTTTGATTACATGTTTAGATGTAGTTTTTCATTAAAAACTTGTGTATATACTTGTACAACTAGTGAGCCACAAATAGATTATTATATGTTTGTGCTTGATTGCTCATTTGTACCCATTAGATGTACTAGTACAGCCTAGTTTTGATGATTCATACATTTTGACTTGTATTCTCTATTTTTGTACATGTTTTCATGTTTGTGATTAGCTTCATGTATATGTCTATTTTGTCTAAACTAATAGTTATATATATACATCCTTGAGCCACTTGCCTTCATGCATATACTTTTGTGGACTCATTTGTGTTTGGATATGTATGTATACCTTTAGTTTTGACTAAACATACATATACCTTGAAGTAGATTTAGTTTTGATGATTTTCATGTTTTTGGTAAGGAATTTCATATTTGAGCTTAAATGTCTCATGGATTACATGACTTTGTACACTGATATTACTTGATGTTTACTCATGATTTGTTTTCATGAGATTATATGAGCTTTATTGCTATTTGAGTGTTGTTGATTGTGTGATTTTCATGTTTTCATTGACATGTTACTGTTTTATTCCTTGAAGAATTTCGTACTAATTTGCAAGATTATCATAAAACTAGTTGTGTTATTCTTCATTTGATAGAGTTTTCAATTATACTAAATTTATTTTCAAACTTATTTTTGAAAATCCTACCCATAATGGGCGATTGGATGGGCGACCATGCCTTGTATGCTCTTAATTGAAAATTCTTTATAACATATGTATGAATGGGTGGTAGGTATGAGTTATACACTTGATTCTCATCATATTTTCAATTGGTATATCAATTGATATTTTCATAAGTTGTATACTCATATTTGATTTTCAATATATGGATGCTTCATAACTTCAAAAAGTATCAATTTCTATTGGTATTTATTTTTTCATACATATATATATGATTTGATTGTGCTTATTATATCTTTCTATCTTAAAGCACAAATGCTGTTTATGCTAAGCTTGATTTACTCCTTAATGACTATTAGTTTTCAAATTGGTATTTTATACAAGCTTATGCATCATTTTCATTGGTATTTCATAAAGGGGGAGAAAACTTCATGTTTTAGTTTTCAATCGATTGTATTTTCAATTGGTATCTTACTCCTACTCTTTATGATGAAAATAACCTTATTGGGTATATTATTTTTCAATTGATTTCCTATGCTTCAAAATAAAAAATATTTTAATTTGAAATATGCCAATATTTTTAATATTGGTATCAAAAATCTTAAATTGGCTTTATTCTAAAATTTCGTATATTTATTGCAAAATGAATTGTTTAACCAAATAGTTGGTTTGTTTTTCAATTAGTATCATATTTCATTTTAAAATTGGTATCCATATTGAAATTAGTTATGTTTAAATAAAAATATTTAGTTTTCACTTTCAATTGATATCAAAATTATAAAATATTCTCATTTGGTATCAAAATTACAAAATGTTTACAATTGGTATCATGATTTACAATATACATAAATATTTCAATTGATATCAAAACATACAATGTTTCATTTTCCATTGGTATCAAAAGTTTACACGACATTTTCCCATTGGTATCTTAAAATTTTTTGTTTATTTTCAATTGGTATCATAAGTTGGTATCAAATGTTTTGATTTGTCTTGCCTATATGCAAGGGAAGCTTAACATATTCTCTATTTATATCTATTCATGTTGAGTGTATCTCACATTGAGGAGCTTGACCGCTCTTCTTTATGTCTTACACATGTGTAGAGGGAGCTTCACATCTCCTTTTATACATTGTATATTATGTTTTATGTGGTTAGAGTTTAGTCATCTCTTTTCATATAAATGCATGTATGCAGGGGGAGTTAACTTCACGTCTTTCCTCTTCATGAATGTATATAGCATATACACCTTTACTGTTTTAATTTATGACAAGAAAAATATGATTTATGTCTTTAATGTTTGTACCCCTTTGTTGATGAATTGACAAAAAGGGGGAGAGAAATTTAGAGTTTTTATATATGCATGTTTGTTTTATTTGTTACCTTTTACCATTAGTATCAAGATTGGTATCAAGAGCATCTTTTGTTGTATCTTTTGTTGGTATCAAGAGTATGTTTATTTCATTCATATCAAATATCATGTTTATGCATATTTATGTTGAGCCATCACTCTAGTTTTGATGATGATTAACTCATGTAGTTATAGTTTACTAATAATCTTGTGATATTTAGTTTCAGATATTTGATCAAGATATTAGAAGGTGATTAGCTTCAACAAAGGTGTTTTGGAGCTTTCACATGATGATTCAAGAGCTCGAGCGTCAAGTTCAAATCTAGCACTCAGTTGGAGTCAAGTTCGTTGGATCGTGTTTGGATCGAGTCAACTTGGAGACGGAGTTCTACAAGAAGATCTCATTTGTTTAGTTTAAGATTATATTTAGATCTTATGTAAAGGTAGATAGTGTTGATATGCTCAAGTTCACAATACACACACTTGTTTAAAGTTTCATGTTTCGGTTTTTCGGTTTAACCAGATCTGGGTTTTCAAGTCAAAAATATAGATATAATATCTTTTATGTATATTGAATTCTATCCATATACAACATGCTTAAAAGTTGTTTAAATATCATGTTTTTGTATTTGCATGAATTTTGGAGAAAACAGTTTTCTATTTCAAAAATTCAAGTTTTGGAAAATACAGTTTTTAATTTAAGGCAAAATTTCAAAGACACAAAAATGATTCAAATTATTTATAATATGTGTTGAATTTTACTTACACATATTTGTATTTCAAACATATAATAATAACTGATTTTTGTGGAATTTATGTGATTTTATGGGATTTAACTGAAGATAAAAACCCAAGTTTTTAATCCCTATAATTTAGACCTGGCTGTCTGCCGGTCGACCAGACCGGTCGACCGTAGCAGAATTCGGTCGACCGGTGCGGTCGACTGACGTGCACAAGATGTGCACGCAGCCTGGGCTGGTGGGCCGGTCGACCGGGCGATCTACCGTCCAGAGAGCTATGCTCTCTGGAATGGCCCCGGTCGACAGCCGGTCGGCCGGCAGAGAGCTGTTGCTCTCTGTATCCAGTCCCGGTCGACCGGGCGGTCGACCGGAGGCACAACGGTCATAAAAATGACCGTTGGGCCAGTCGACCGGAAGGGCAAAACTGTCCTTTCCTGCTGCCAACGGGCAAATTTCATTTGGGGCTATATATATATACACCCCATTTCTTGAGCTGATTTGGATAAGATTTCAAGAGAGAAAATTTACACAACCTTTAAGTGTTTTCAGCAAAAAGTTTTTGAGTGCAAAAGATTTATTCTTTGTTTGTTTTTAAAGTGTTGGAATTTCAAAGAAAATAGAGTCTTTTGGGAATTGGTTTTTGATCTAAATTTCTATATCTTTTAGGAGAATTTCCCAAGTATTTTTCTTTGTTCCAAACACTTTTATTTCTCACACTTGAGCTTATCAATCTATCCTATCTATTAGGATCTTGTTTTAGTGAGAAAGAATTGATTTGTGGTCTTTGAGATCACCAAGTTGTAACCCTCCTTTGATTTGTGATATCCCTCTTGTGAGAGGTGATTGTGTTGATATCCCTCTAGTGAGAGGTGATTGTGCAAGTTGTGTTGGAATCCCTCTAAGTGTAGAGGTGATTGTGGTTGTGTGACTTTGAGCCTTATCCCTCTAGTGAGAGGTTGATCATTGTTTGGCTAAGTGCCCATCCCTTTAAGTGTAGAGATGATTTGTTTTGTGTCTTACCTCTAGTGAGAGGTTGTATTGGTTGAGAGAGGAGTTGTGTACTCCCAAATTGTATTTACCCAAATCCTCAGTGGAGGTTCCCTGTGTGGACGAGTTAGTGGAAATCCTTCTGTGTGAAGGCGGGGACGTAAAGCTTGGTGCTCGAACCTCGAAACATATCTTTGTGTTTGTGTTTGATCCACTATCTCTAACTCTCTCTCTTATATTGTGCCTTGCATTGATTCATATTTTTCATTCATTCTTATATGCTTGGTATTGTTTGTTTGTGTGCCTCACTTGTGTTCAACCAAGAGAGCTTCATATAGCACCTCAACTTTTATTTAGAGAAATTTAGAGGAGATAGTCCATAACCCTTCATCGGAAATTCGGCTACACTCTTTGGTTGCACTAAGTGTGTTGCATTTAGTTTTAATTCCGTATTATTTGTCATTAGATTAACCATACACCTATTCACACCCCCTCTAAGTGTACCTTCAATATATATACACACACACACGAGAATAAAACATGGCATGAATAAAGTAAATAAAAAATAATATGGATATCACACAGTAGAGTATGTGTCCAGTTAAGTATTCAATCAGGCGTCTATCACGATCTATATATCAAGCGGGTAGAGTCAGTCAGTATTAGAATCAGATGTCCAATCAGGTCAGGTGTAACATCAGGTGTCCAACATACATACATGTATCAGGCAAAGACAACCAATTTCAGTACATTATAAACAATTTATTATTATTATGTCAGCGAACACCAATTGTCACCTGTAATAGACGAATCCCATACTACGCCTATCACACATGTCAATCAGGATCCTAAGTTATTGAAACTGATCGGTTGGAGACATTGTCCATGCTTTAGGTAGGTTCCGTACATACCCGGAACCACGGCTAAGACTCCTGACGCTGAACCAGGCCCTACCGCAAGCAAGTCAAGGACATGTATAACATGTATAACAGGAACAAGAACAGGACGGGGTGTCAGTCACCCCCCGAGAACCCTGCAGTGGAACCCTCTTTCGGCTGCGCAACCTATATCCTAGGCCATCCAAAATACAGACGTTGTCTGCTCTATCAATTTTCCTAATCCCGGTGTAAGTTGTTTAATATCAGGTTATTTAGATTATCAAGATTATTTAATGTACATGTTACCTCGACCACTTGGATAACTCGGTGGGAAACATCGTCAACATGTGTAATCAGGATAGCAGTATAACAGGATATATAATATAATGTCAATGAATAGGATACCGGTATAACAGGAGATGTAACAAGTATAACATGAGAGTGTTGTTACCGAATACAATATTTTTCAGCAATTATGGTAACATGGATAATATAGTTATCAGTTAGATATCATGTATAATCAGTTAAGTTCTTCAGGTAAATCATGATATTTAAAATAAGTAATGACCAGCTGGCATGAATAGAATAATCTGGGCAATATATTTAATCAACTCAGATCCTCAAAGTCATTGATATATCCAAGTCTCAATATAGAAAATACATACTCATCTATATCCAACCAATCATCACTATCCAATCTTAATTAAAACCATCATACACTCTCACTTCCGTTAAGTTCAAACACAAGATCCGAAAATTCAAGTAACTAGTCAATTATGCATATACATGCCACCAGGTCAGGTCAAACAAATCTACGTCTATTCCTCAACCCAAGGTCAACTCCAACTCAATCGAGTCTACTAACAAATCTAAGTCCAATATCTCATTCTTTTAATAAAAAAATCTCCAAATTAATCAATCATCAATATCTAACCACACTCTCACATGTTTTACCATTAATAAGAATAATCAAATCTACTAATAAGTCGCTCAGATATCAACTCGCATAACTTCATCATGAACCAGTCAAATCTAATATCTAAATATAATTATAGTTTAAGTTACATCACCAATAGTTCCAATCCCAATCAAGATAATAACTAAGAAGTGGGACATCCTCAAGCTACATGAAATCTAGAAAGTCTCTGTACTCAAACCTCGATATCAACAAACATCATTACTCAGATAATTTATCAGTGAATATATTCAAATAAAATATTTGCAACTAATAATCCAAAATCAGGATTATGTGATAGATCAATATCAAGGTAAGGTATTCTCTAGTATGATCAGAACTCAGCTATTATTTATCTCATCTAAATGTGAATCAAGATCTTATATAAATCTCAAGTTGAACTCTAAATCCGTATATAAATCAAAGCATCGAGATAAATCAATCTTAAGGTAACATCTTATTTAATCCATCTTTATTGTCTCAATGAATTCTCGTCTAAAGTATCATTAAATAAATGTCCGATAAATATCTCAAATAAGTCTGAAAATATGAATCAGGTCAATCTGAAATCAATCCAAGTCATAGCCTAAGGTATATGACAACTAGCCTAGAATCAAAAATAATAATCCTCCACACATGTAATGATAATAATAAACACTCATATGAACTAACTATATAGGATGAGCACTCACCGAGGTCTCATGAAAAAATACATGTAATCACACTAGTAAAAAGTCAGATGATCACATGAAATGATACAGGTACTCATGCAGGTAAACTAAAGCAGATGGTCACATGAAATAAAGCAAGTAACATTTATATATCTGACAATAATGAATGAGAAAATAATACAAGAGCAAATACTCACAAGTATCATCTCCGTAAATTTTAGTAACATAATTACACAACAATATAAAATTATTTATTACAAAATTATTTATTACAAAATTTCTTTCTTGGAAATCTTTTATGAAAAAAATTTCAAAAATATGTTAATTAAAATTATGAGTTGGTAGATCTTCACATGTATTTTTTTTTGAATTTGTGGTTGAATTTTGATATATAAAAATTTTTGAATAGTCATAATATAAACATGATTTTTAATAAGCTATTTATACCAAATAAATTGAGAAGATAGAATACTTACTTGAATTTGAACTCCCCTATCATGTTCCTCAATCTCTGCACTTCAAGAGCCCTTTTGTTCACGCTATGCTTGAAGAGAAAAGAAAGAAGGAGGCGGGGAGAGTTGGGTCATGATTTTTTTTGGAGGTAGAAAAAGAAGTAGTTTAGCTTTTTACAGATTATTAGGGATTTTATAAATCAGAATTTCAGTTGGGTTCAAACTGCTTGAGTGAGTAGTTTAAAATAAAATTAATTAAAGTTATGATTTTGAAAATAAGATTTGAATTTGTGTAAGTTAGGATAGATATGATTTTTGTTAGGATTTAGATTAGGATTATCCTAGATTTATTATTTGGTTTGCTAGGATGAAGATTTGATTAGATAGGATTTGGATTATGTAGCTAAGACCTAGGATTTGAATTAAGATAGGATTATGGGGATTGGGTTTTAGGTTATAGGTTATTGTGTTGGGCTAGGAAAAGGAAAAGATATGAATAATAATAACTATAATAATAATAAATACTAATAATCAAAAAGAGATAATAGTAATAATAATAATAAAATTTTCAACAATAAAAATATTATCTAATAATACTTGGTAAAAATACTACCATTAATAATAATGACTAAAACAATACAATAAGAATAAGAATAATAACAATATCAATATTAACAATAATAGCAACTACAATAATAATAATAGTAACATGGTAATGAAAAAAATACTACCTAGTAATTAAAATGGTAATACTTAATAATGCTAAATATAAATATAAGGCCAAAATACCATTTACTATCTTAAAATAATTTGTACTATAAATCAAGTTAATAAATAATAATAAAATAATCAATAAAATAAAATAAATACTTTAGAAAAAAATACAGTATTTTAGATCATGGATACTACAATTTATATATAGATGAGAAATAATATCCAATTATAGAAATACAATCACATCCTTAACAATCACCATAGTCTTAAGTATTGGCTGAAATTGTTACATATTGCCATTTCATATCGGTTTTTGAGATGTCTTTTCCGAAACTTGCCATACTATTGTTTCAGCCAATACCTGAGAAAATTTTAAATGAGTTTCACGCTTCAGCAAAAACAAATAAAGTAGGACAACAACCCAATTAAATCTCTAAAGTGCAGGGCCAATCAAACAACAACATGGCATTGTGAGTAGTGTGGAAAATAAAAGACGAAAGGAGTGGGAAACAATAGGTCAAAAAGTAGAAAGAAAAAAAAAATGTATCATATAGTTTATTCATATTTTAAAATTTTCAATATCAAACTGGATTCAATCTGAACCCAAAACCATCAGAACCACTGAATCTGAAGTTGTAGATGAGGAACCGAAACCATATCAGATGGCAATTGTTACGGTGATCATATGCATCATCGTGAAACAGTAAAAATTCAAATTAAAAGCATTTTATGCCAGAAGTATGAATAATACTATGGATATGATGACAACATCATTGATTTATTAGCATATTAAATAGCATAGTGAACTAACCTAAACCGGAAATCCATTTTCCACCAAAAATTAATATCAGAATTTTCTTTACGTATGGGAATCATCCTGGTAGTTACTAAAAGTTTCGAAGTTGGCATCAGATTGTAATATCTAATGCTATTGCAATTTCATTATGGTTCTACTGTTATGTTATAAGATAGGAAGTAGAGTTTTAGTCCATAATTCATAGTTTATGTTTTTGTAATAAATTTAATAACAGAGAAGGCTCAAGATGACAAATCTATAAAACTAATCTTGCAAGTGTTTTCTTCCAATCGTACAGGAGCATGGCAGGACAATCAGACTAGATACACTGTTTTTCAGGACCGTGAGGCTACTAGAAGAGCAACCACTCCTTCTATGACCATTTCAAAATTGATACGTGAACTATCCAAATTGTTGCCTCCAACAAAAAATAGCTCACTCAGGGGGCATCATAATCAATATTCGGTAAGACGTTTTTAAAGCTTCAAATTTTCTCAATTGATGTTTAGATATTATCCAGCTGCTATAACTGCAAATGACCCAGGCAAGAACAATTACGCGTCAGCAACTGATTTATCGCCTCAGGCGACTGGTGGGGGATGAGCTGCTCGTGACAACAATTATGCTATATAATATCAAGGTAATACATTCTAAACGTGATTTATTTTATTCTTTATGTACTTAATAAATCTGAAAACAGATTTTGCCACTTGCTATGTATTCAAAAACTATTCAATTTTGGATAATAACTGGTAATAACATATCATACAAACTCTATGCTTCAATATAAATAAGTATTCTTAAACTCATCGGAGTTTAAACAATCATTATCACCTTGATATTAGATCCATGTTAACTTTCCTGCATGTATTTGTAACAAACTATAAAATATATTTTGTGCACTCATAGTCCTACTGAAAAACAATCTGCTTTCAATATGAACCTTCTTGGTAATAACATATATATGGTAATTACATTGCGTGGATACCAAGTACTGGAGGTAAATACATCGTCTTAGCATCGAAGCTTATCAACAATCACAAATTATAGATGATGTAGATTTAATTAAGAAAGTTCAATGTAGTTATCAGTGGAAAATTTGTTGGTAAGAATAGCTGGCCTAAAAACTAGATCCTACTTTCTCAATTTATTTCTTGAAGAATTCGAATAAATTTGTTAGTTCTTTTCTTTTAATATGAGAGTGAGATTTTTCTACTTACACTAGTTCTATATATTCATTAACAATTAACATCTTCACTAAACCTTAATTGTTTCTGATAGCAGATACTAATGGCAGCACTGATCCTTACTTTAAGTAATCTAAGAGCTACAAGGACTGGTGTGTGAAATGAGTTCATGCTACTCTCCTGGAGACGATAGCTTGGACGGAACCATGAAATGTGTTCTGAACTTCTGATTAATCTGAGGACATTAATAAGGCAAATTGTTTCATTATCTCTTAATTATAACAGTGATAGTCATTTGCTAACAGATCACAACACCTAGTGATGAAAACTAGCCAAGACAGAAACATTTCATCAAAAATATAACACCACAAACCGATGGAGAAGACAAGCTAACCTTGACTTACAAAACGCACAAGAACCAACTCCATTCCAGACAAAAAAGATCCTACATATGCTCTTAGTTCACTCCAGAGCTTTCACTGGTGGAAACAAAAGAGGTGGAAACAAAAGAATCAATCAGTGCAAATTATCTCCAATTACAAAATTAGTTATCATATATCTAAAATTCAACATGGAAAAAGATACCTTGGCATCTTATCCATCAGGCCTAGGGGAGGATCAAAACGCATCCCCTTCATAGTAGCAATCTCTTAAACTTCATATCAGACTTTTGAAAGAATGCAGAAACTACGTCAAGATCCCACCTTGCACACAGTTGAAGCTAAGGTTGAACCCTTCCTTGCTTTTGTCTTCATCTGAAACCCCATTTGATTTTCAAAAATACTACAACTATCACTGAGAAATGATAATTTCATAATAAACTGTTGACGAGCAAGGAAATCAGAACTAACTCCAACATGGCATTTTCTCAAACAGTTAACCTGCAAAAACCTAATGCAGGATTTGGGATGAATTTCATCACAAATACAAAACATGATAAGATAACCAATTGATGATTCAAGAAGGGAAACTGAATGAGAAAAGGACAACAAACAAGTAAAGATGGAGAAGTTGGAGGCGATATACGTGCCGGCATGTTGCAGAGGGCAAAAGGCAGAGAGCAGCAATAGTTCCAGTTACGAAAGTGACAATACATGACTGGGCTTTATGTGGGAGAGAGGAGATAGAAGAGATAGAGGAGATGGAAGAAGGTAGCACAGAGATCGGTCGACAAAGGAGCAAGAAACGACGCATGGAGCAGGCCAGAGGTGCTCCCGGTCGATCGGTGGAGGAGCCCGGTCGACCGGCCCGGTCGAGCGTGCACAGGAAAGAGCGGTCGACCGACCCCGGTCAACCGACTGAAGTGGCCTCGCTCTCGGGTAGGCGCTGTTGTGCGCGACAGACAACAACCCAATAGAGGATCTATCAGATCTCAATCTCAGAACAATGAAATCAAAAACAAGAAGAACAACCCAATCGCAAACAACAGATCTAACGAGGTTCGGCCAACTTGCCTACGTCCTCGGGGCAATCCACGGAGAGAGATTTCAATTAGGAAGATGATTACAATAGCTCTGGATCTCTTAGAGTACAAGAGAGTCCGCAGCTTTTCTTTCTGTAGGCACTCAACCCTAAAAATTACAATTAGAGCTTAAATACATAACTTCCCGAAACAGCAGTTTTCGCCCAGATCCGACTATCGGTCGACCGGTCGGTCGACCGACTCCCTCTCACGGTCGACCGGACCGGTCGACCGAAACAAACCGAGAGTTGGGTTTCCTGCAGACAGCTTCTCCGGTCGACCGGTCCGGTCAACCGCTCAAATCCTGTGCACATTGTGCACGTCGGTCGACCGGACCGGTCGACCGACCTCTGTCTTTTTCTGCTGCTGCTGCTTTTCCTGCCCGCTGTTCCTTCGCCTTTCGTCGTAGAATCCTTGGCAGTCTTCAACAGCACCTGGCATGACCTCACCTCCTCTACTGTACTCTCTCCTCCAACAATTCTCCACCTCGGTGAAGATTGTTAAATCTGAGCCGAACACTGACTCAATAGCGGCTGCACCAATCTGGTTGCCTACGTACCCATTGCCCAAGGGATCAAGCCATCCGTAGTTCATCCAAATGAGCTTCAGCAAGCTCAATTCACCTGAAGGATCTGGAGCAAGTCTTTGCAGTGTGCAAACTTTACTCCCGACACCACCTTTGTAAGCATATCGGCCGGATTCTCCGAAGTATGAATCTTCAACAAGTTGATGTCATCTTCCTCCAGAATCTCCCGAACAAAGTGATACCTGACATCAATGTGCTTCGTCCTTGCATGGTAGACTTGGTTCCTCGCCAAATAAATGGCACTCATACTGTCACAGTGTATCTTCAAGATCTCCTGTTCCACTCCCAAGTCATCTAGCAAACCCTGAAGCCAAATCGCCTCCTTCATGGCCTCGGTCAAGGCCATATACTCCGCCTCTGTAGTCGACAACGCAACTGTGGACTGAAGTGTGGAGCGCCAACTCACCGGTGCCTGTGAGAATGTGAATACATACCCCGTAGTCGACCGGCGTTTGTCGAGGTCACCTGCATAGTCCGAATCCACATACCCAATGCACTCTTGCTTTCCGGTGTCGTCCTTCTCGAACACTAGGCCTACATCAACAGTTCCCTTGATGTACCTAAGGATCCACTTCACGGCTTCCCAATGACCCAGTTCAGGATCATGCATGTATCTGCTTACCATAGAGACTGCCTGTGAAAGATCCGGCCTTGTACACACCATCGCATACATCAAGCTACCCACAGCATTGGCATACGGAACATGAGTCATATGCTCACGCTCCTGAACACTCCTTGGAGACATCTTCGCTGACAACTTGAAGTGCGGCGCCATTGGTGTACTAACAGTCTTAGTATCTTTCTCGATATTAAACCTCTGCAGTACCTTCTCCAGATAGCCTTTCTGAGTCAAGCTTATTCTGCCAGCTTCCCTGTCCCTTTTGATCTCCATACCCAATACTTTCCTTGCTTCCCCCAGGTCCTTCATCTCGAACTCGGACGATAAAGTCTTCTTTAGAGAATCAATTGCAGATCTTGACCTAGAAGCAATTAGCATATCATCTACGTAAAGTAGTAGATAGATATACTCACCCGATGGTAACTTGTTGTAGTACACACATGGATCGAAATGGCTTCTTGTGTACTTCTTCTTCCTGATGAAGCTGTCAAATCGTTTGTACCACTGTCTTGGAGACTGCTTCAAACCGTACAGCGATTTCTTCAGCTTATATACCAACTCCTCTTTCCCTGCAGTTTTGTAACCAGTGGGCTGAGTCATGTAGATCTCCTCCTCAAGATCGCCGTGGAGAAAGGCGGTCTTCACATCAAGTTGGTCAAGGTCCAACTCGTTCTGCGCCACCAAGGCTAATAGGATCCGAATAGACGAGTGTTTAACAACTGGGGAGAACACCTCGTTGTAGTCGATCCCTTCTCTCTGTGCGTAGCCTTTAGCCACCAGCCTTGCCTTGTAGCGCACTTTATCTTCTTGGAGTGATCCCTGCTTCTTAGCAAATACCCACTTACACCCTATGGCTTTCTTCCCCTTGGGCAACTTGGTCAGTTCCCATGTGTTGTTCTTATAAAGAGACTGCATCTCTTCATTCATAGCCCCTTTCCATAACTCAGCTTCTGAACTGATTTCAGCTTCCCTGAAAGTAGATGGAATGGCCTCTTCAACAACTGGAAGTGCATAAGCAATCACCATGTCTGTAGTGAGCCAGCCAGGTCTCCTAGCATTCCTCCTTGGTCTTCCAACTGCAGTAGTATCTGGAACAGTACCCATGACCTGCTCCTGATCCTCTTCAACAACTTCAGCATCTTCTTCTGCAACTTGATCACCTCCCTGTGTCACCTCAGGGATGATCTTTACTGACACTGTGTCCTCTAGAGATGGTGGATTTGCATCACTCTCCACCTGCTGCAATAGCTCCTTGGTCTTGTTGGTCTCCACCTGCTGAGAGACCGTAGGCTTCATCATAGAGGCCTCATCAAATGTGACATCCCTGCTGATTATGAATTTGTTGTCCTGTTGGTCCCAGATCTTGAACCCCTTGGTTCCTTTCTTGAAGCCAACAAACACTCCTTTCTTCGCTCTCGGATCCAATTTGTCTTCTTTGACATGATAGTAGGCTGGACATCCAAATATCCGGAGCACATCATAATCTTCAGCAGCTTTACCCGACCAAGCTTCAAGAGGGGTCTTCCCTCTTATTGCAGATGACGGCAACCTGTTCACAAGATGGCATGCATGCCCCAAAGCTTCAGCCCAAAACTTCTTCGGCAGTCCTGCATTTGACAACATGCACCGAACCTTCTCTAGCAAAGTCCGGTTCATTCTTTCAGCCACCCATTCTGTTGCGGAGTTTCCCTTACTGTGAAGTGTCTCTCTATGCCCTCATCAAGACATAGCTTCTGGAAAGGGTCTGACTTGTACTCTCCTCCGTTGTCAGAACGAAGGACCTTGACTTTTCTTCCCGTACTCCTTTCCTGATTAACCTACCACTTCACACACAATTCTAGGACTTCATTCTTGTGTCGCATGGTGTACACCCAACATCGCCTAGAATAGTCATCAATGAACAACACAAAATAGTGGTTACCTCCAATTGATGCAGTCTTGGAAAGTCCCCATACATCCGTGTGAACATAATCAAGAATGCCTTCGGTGCAGTGTGAAGCTGTACCAAACTTCACCTTCGTCTTCTTGCCGATGATGCAATGTTCACACAGATCCAATTTGCAGGTCTCTGCACCCTTCAGCAGCCCTTTCCTCACAAGAGCTTGCATCGATTTCTCCCCTGCATGTCCCAGCCTCATGTGCCATAGCCGGGTTAGATCTTCCTTCTGACTGGTAGAAGCTGCCACCTGCCCTGTCACTGTACTACCCTTCAAGTAATACAAATTGTTCCGGCGGTCGGCCTTCAACACCACCATTGAGCCCTTTGTCATTTTAAGAACACCTTCTTTAATAGACACACTGAGCCCCAATGATTCCAAAGCACCCACAGAGATCAAGTTCCTCTTCAGCTGAGGTACATATCTCACTTCTTTCAGCTCCCTCACCATCCCGTCAAACATCCTGATCGGAATAGTGCCTACACCCTCCATGATGCACGGATGATCGTCGCCCATGACGACCGAACACCCCTCCAACTTCTCAAGACTGGTAAACCAATCTCGATTAGGGCATACATGATATGTAGCACCTGTGTCCAGGATCCACTCTTTATCTACCGAGTAACCTACAACAGGAGTAGTCACTGAAAAAGAGAACTCTGAAGAATCTGAATCTGCTCCATCTGCCTGTGATTTACCGCTTGTAGCTTTTGTCACCCTTGCCAGATTTGCCTCAGACTTTGATTCCTTCTTCTTCCCCTTGTACTTTGGACAGTCAACCTTCCAGTGCCCAATCTCTTTGCAGAACATGCACTGATTTTTCTTAAGATCCCTGAAGCCCGACCTAGACTTCGATCTTCCTCTCACCTCCTTGCCTTTCCTCGATGAATTCCTGCCTCTTACTTCCAAAGCTTCCGCTGATGAACTAGACCGACCTGAATGTCTCTTATTCTTCCTTGTCTCATAACTCATCAGTGCTGACGACACTTCATCATAAACTAAGGTTTGCCTTCCATTTATGAATGTCATAGTGAATGTCTCATACTCCTCCGGTGGGAGTGAGTTCAGGAGAATAACTGACTTGTCTTCCTCACTTACAGTGACATCCACATTTAGCAAGTCTGTAAGAAGCTTCGTATATCGGTTGATGTGCTCGTTTACTGTGTTTCCCCTCTGCATCCTGAACTGATACAGCTTACTCTTAAGTTGCAACCTAGACTCCACACTCTTTGTCAGGTACTTCTTCTCAAGAGTATTCCACAGTTTCTTCGCTGACGTCTCATGTTGTACAAGATATTTGATGTCTTATGACAAGCATGAACGTATCAAGCCACATGCCGACCTATTCATCTTCGCCCACTCTTCCTCAGTAGTAGTGGTCTTCTTCCTCTCTAATAGGAGCGTGTCCTCGAGGTTCTGTGCATTCAATGCATCCATGACCTCACACCTCCACATCCCGAAATTATTAGTTCCATTGAACTTGACAACTTCGATCCTTGAGTGATTCATTGTTTTAACGGAAGTAGTTTCTTCTGCCATTGAGGTCTTCTTTTGATTCTCTATTTATGCGGAAGAATAATCCAATTGAAAATAGATCTTTACTCAGAAAAAAATGAGATTTTTTACCTGCCTCTTGAAACCCTAGATCGAGTTTCTCACCGGATCTACTCCAATCACTGATTCAACAAGCCCTCCTTGTGTCCTCCTGAGATCGACACACGATCTCCTCGAACACCAATACCTCTGACCTGAGATCGACACACGATCTCCACCTGATCAGATCTGGAGCCCTTCGAATCCTCAGAATCCCAAGCGTAGCCTGAGGCTCTGATACCACTTGTTGTGCGCGACAGACAACAACCCAATAGAGGATCTATCAGATCTCAATCTCAGAACAATGAAATCAAAAACAAGAAGAACAACCCAATCGCAAACAACAGATCTAACGAGGTTCGGCCAACTTGCCTACGTCCTCGGGGCAATCCACGGAGAGAGATTTCAATTAGGAAGATGATTACAATAGCTCTGGATCTCTTAGAGTACAAGAGAGTCCGCAGCTTTTCTTTCTGTAGGCACTCAACCCTAAAAATTACAATTAGAGCTTAAATACATAACTTCCCGAAACAGCAGTTTTCGCCCAGATCCGACTATCGGTCGACCGACTCCCTCTTACGGTCGACCGGACCGGTCGACCGAAACAAACCGAGAGTTGGGTTTCCTGCAGACAGCTTCTCCGGTCGACCGGTCCGGTCGACCGCTCAAATCCTGTGCACATTGTGCACGTCGGTCGACCGGACCGGTCGACCGACCTCTGTCTTTTTCTGCTGCTGCTGCTTTTCCTGCCCGCTGTTCCTTCGCCTTTCGTCATAGAATCCTTGGCAGTCTTCAACAGCACCTGGCATGACCTCACCTCCTCTACTGTACTCTCTCCTCCAACAGGCGCGGTCGACCAGGCCGATCGACCGTGGCATGGGTCGGTCGACCGTCCGGTCGACCGACAGGCACAGCTGGAGTTTCCATTTAGGATTCGAATTCCTTTTCTGGTTGGGATTGAATCCAACCTGGGTTTTCATAAATCCAGGGACTCTGTGGCTATAAATAGAGGCTAGAGGCCTCATGTATTTTATCCCTGAAAATCCCTAAGAGAAATCCCTTGCCTCCTTCAAGTTCTCTCTTGTAATAGTAGTATTGATTGTTAAATCAATAAGATCTCTCTCTCCCTTGCCCCGAGGACGTAGACACATTGCCGAACCTCATTAAATTTGTGCGTTGATTGCTTTTCTCTATTGGTTGTTGTTCCTGCTGAGTTGGTTGTTTCTCCGGCTGAATCGAGTCTCTGCCAGTTGGGCGGATTCCTCAAGAAGGTGGTTGTTGTTGTGTCTCTTCTTCCGCAAACTGCTGCGCACAACAAGTGGTGTCGGGGGCACAACAAGTGGTATCAGAGCATCCCAGGTTCGACGTGGGATCATCTGTTGATTCAAGGGCATCAGTAGCTGTTTGGCAGAGATCGTGTGTCGATCTCAGAGCAGCGTGTAAAGATTGCTCGAGGAATCAAGTTGGTGGAGTAGATTGCTTCGGAAACTCTTCGAGGGTTTCGCGTGGAGGTAAAGATTCTGTCTTTACCTAGTTTATTTTATCTAACTCCGTTTGTTTCCACATTGGTTTGAGAAATCAGTTGAGAAGATGGCTGGAGAAAGCACATCGGTGAAATCCATGTATCCACAACCAAGAATTGATGTGGTGAAGTTTAACGGGACGAACAACTTTGGTATGTGAAGGTGTGAGGTTATGGATGCGCTGACGGCATCAAACCTCGAAGACACTCTACGGTTAGAGAAGAAGCGCGCATCAACGACGGAAGAAGATTGGGATAAGATGAACCGTTCGGCGTGTGGCTTGATCAGGTCTTATCTGACACAAGACATCAAGTATCAGGTGTTGTATGAGACATCTGCGAGGCAGCTGTGAGAGATCCTGAAAAGAAAGTATCTGACGAAGAGCATAGAATCGATATTGCAGTTGAAGAGTAAGCTCTATGGGTTTCAGATACAAAGAGGATGCTCCGTCAATGAACACTTGAACCGCGAAGCTTCTTACAGATCTAGCTAATCTGGATGTAGAGACTAGTGAAGAGGATAAGGCGGTAATTCTTTTAAACTCTCTTCCTAGGGAAGAGTATGAGGCATTTACTCTTACTTTTCTCAATGGCAGATAATCCCTTAACTACGATGAGGTGTCTGCTGCACTTGTGAGTTATGAAGCAAGGAGACAGGACTGACTGTCTCCTTCGGGAAGCACAACAGCAGAAGCATTGGAGGTAAGAGGCAGAAGTTCCAATAGGAAGGGAAGAGACTATCGGGGGAGATCAAAGTCCAGATCAGGTTTCAGAAATCTGAAGAAGAATCGGTGTGCCTTGTGCAAGGAACTAGACACTGGAAAGCTGAATGCCCGAAGGCGAAAGATAAGAAGGTGGAGTCTAAGACTGAGGCAAATCTTGCAAAGGTGGTCAGTACTCAAGGCAGTACCTCACAAGCTGATGGATCAGACTCGGACTCATCGATATTCTCTCTCTCTGTTACTACTCCTACTATTTGTAACTCAGATAATGCTGAGTGGATCTTGAATAGCGGAGCCACCTATCATGTGTGCCCGAACAGGGCCTGATTTTCTAGCTTTGAGAAGTTGGATGGATGTTACACAGTCATGAGAGATGACCATCCGTGTAATATAGAAGGGATGGGTACAGTCCGTATTAAGATAGATGATGGGATAGTACGAGAATTGAAGGAGGTGAGGTTTGTACCTCAACTCAAAAGGAATCTTATCTATGTTGGTGCTTTGGAAGCATCAGGTCTGGTAATATCTGTTCGAGATGGTGTTCTCAAGATGATCAAAGGCTCGATGGTGATGATGAAGGGCGTCTGCCGGGACAATCTCTACTACTTGAAGGGTAGTACGGTTACAGGTCGGGTGGAGACTTCTAGTTCTTCAGATGATGGTTGCACGGAGGTCTGGCAGGTACATAGAGGTGAAAGGTCGGACATAGAGGTGAAAGGTCTTTGCGAGCTCCTGCAAAGAAGGGATCGTTGGAAGGTGCTGCTACCTGCAACTTGGAAGGTGAACACAGAGTTCTGGACAAGAAGAAGGTGAAATTCAACACCAGTACTCACCGCTCAGAAGGTCTTCTTGATTGTGTTCACGTAAGCGTTTGGGGACCTGCTAAGACTGCATCGCTTGGAGGTCACATGTACTTTATCTCTTTTGTTGATAATTTATCTAGGCACTGTTGGATATATCCCATGAGACAAAGGAGTGAAGCCCTAGATATGTTAGTGAAGTGGAGAGGAAGAATCGAGAAGCAGATTGGTAGGAAGATCAAGGAGCTGCAGATTAGTAATGTTGAAAGAGACATGAACCAATTCCTACGATTTGGTCAGAACACAGGTATTGCTACTCACTTCACAACAGGTATACATGGGTTGGCTAAGGAAGTAAATCGTTCATTGCTAGAGAAGGTTCGGTGGTTATTGTCTAATGCAGGATTAGACAACTCGTTTTGGGCTGAGGTGATTGTGTATGCTAGCCATCTCATGAATAGATCAAATGCGATAGGAGGTAAAACACCATTGAAAGTTTGGTCTGGGAAAGCTGCTCAAGATCATGGTTTGTTGCGGGAGTTTAAAAGTCCGGCCTACTTCAGTGCCAAGAGTGACAAGGTGAATCTGCGAGCAAAGAGGTTTGTGTTTTTGGGTGTCAAAAGGAATGGCTGCAGGTTGTGGGACCCCGAAAATAAGAAGATCGTGTTGAGTAGGCATGTCACATTTGGAGAGACTTCAGTGTTGAAATCCACCGTCTCTCAGCAGGTGGAGAGGACGGAGACCAAGGAAGTATCGCAGCGGGTGGAGGGTGATGCTACTCCACCATCTCCAGTTGGTTTGGCATCAGAGAAGACTTCACCGGATGTGACACCGGATAGAGATCATGTAGCCAGGGTTGATGCTGAATAGGTTGAAGACATTGTTGAGAATGTCGAGTTGTCTGTAGCCATTGGAACCAAGGTAAAACCACGCTTGTGAGTAAAGAAGCATGAATTTCATGCTTATGATCGCGACAAGCTCAAGTTGAAGATCGTTGTTCTCCATGATGGTTATGAGGAGGTTCATATGACTCAGCCAGATAGGTTCGCTGCTACAGATTCAGGTATAAGTGCTTGAGCTTGATGGAGCTCATTTTTAAATGAACTACGGTTGGCTTGATCCCTTGGGCAAAGTACGTAGGCAGCCGTAAAGGCACAGCCATTTGGTGATGCAACCCGTATGAAGCTGTTTGTGTTCTCGAGAAACTATTTGGAACTTCACGTAGAGGTAAAGAGTTGTGACCGATTGGAGCTTCACGTAGAGGTGGAGAGGCTTCACGTAGAGGTGGAGTGTTGTGGTCGATTGGACTTCACATAGAGGTGAAGAGTTGGACTTCACGTAGAGGTGAGGTGTTGTGATCTCGATGAACAGATTGATCTTCTGGTGATAAGATGTTGAGCTTACATAAGGAGCGGTGTGCATCCAGTTGTGAAGCCGATGATGGTGTTTGGTGTGCTCTACGCAGACTTGGTTAGACCATCATCTAAACACATGTAGACTAGATAGAGCTAGTCAGTTGGAGAGTCAATGTTGGCTCATGATGAGTTCTTCGTGAGGTCGTGAAGTTGTGGAGTAGGAGCCACGTTCGGTGATCGGCATGTATGGAAGTTCTCCTAAGGTGAAGTATTGGGAAAGCATGTGTGGTGCATTCCAGTGTATAGCTGAGCAACAGATTTCAAGCCGAGATCGTGTGTCGATTTCGCCGAGATCGTGTGTCGATTTCGCCCGGTGCGCGCAAGCCGAGATCGTGTGTTGATTTCGCCAGGTGATAATCTGGGGTACGTTGGAGATCGGCTCAGATTTGAAAAATCTTCACCGAGGTGGAGAATTGTGGGAAAGAGGAGATAGAAGAGATAGAGGAGATGGAAAAAGGTAGCACAGAGATCGTTCGACAACGGAGCAAGAAACAGCGCATGGAGCAGGCCAGAGGTGCTCCCGGTCGACCTCCCGGTCGACCCGTGGAGGAGCCCGGTCTACTGGCCCGGTCGGCCGCTGTGCACGGGCGTGCACAGGAAGGAGCGGTCGACCGGCCCCGGTCAACTGACTGAAGTGGCCTCGCTCTTGGGTAGGCGCGGTGGACCGGGCCGGTCAACCGTGGCATGGGTCGGTCGACCGGCCGGTCGACCGACAGGCGCAGCTGGAGTTTCCTTTTAGGATTCGAATTCCTTTTCTGGTTGGGATTGAATTCAACCTGTGTTTCCATAAATCTAGGGACTCTGTGACTATAAATAGAGGTTAGAGGCCTCATGTATTGTATCCCTGAAAATCCCTAAGAGAAATCCCTTGCCTCCCTCAAGTTTCTCTCTTGTAATAGTTGTATTGATTGTTGAATCAATAAGATCTCTCTCTCCCTTACCCCGAGGACGTACGCACGTTGCCGAACCTCGTTAAATTTGTGCGTTGATTGCTTTTCTCTATTGGTTGATGTTCCTGCTGAGTTGGTTGTTTCTCCGGCTGAATCGAGTCTCTGCCAGTTGGGCGGATTCCTCAAAGAGATGGTTGTTGTTGTGTCTCTTCTTCCGCGAACCACTGCGCACAACGAGTGGTGTCGGGGGCACAACACTTTAGTCCCACAATGATTACTGAAAAACAATTGTTGTTCTGCAGGGATGAGAAAACATTTCCTAATCTTTTTCCTTCTTCCCTTCGTTGTTTGAAATTTGTATCTTTGAAGGGAGTCACCCAGGTACAAATTATTTTATTTCATTATGATAATATTTTTTGACTTTTAATTTCTCCAGAAACAAAAGATTGTTTGACTTTAGCTAATTAAATTTTGGTTAGGGTGTTTTCTTCCATATTTACCACCAACAAGATGTTCTAATCTAAATATTACCCTTCAAATTCTGTTAAATTATTTATAACGCCACCAACTCACACCCTGTTGTTGCACTGACAATCTTACAAACAAACTGATGGTAAATTTTCCATTTTATTCCCTTAAGTTATCCCCAACTAGATATATTTTTAAATGGTTATTTTCCTGTGGAGCTAGGTAACTGAACTGTGGTAACCAATAGAATTGATTCTCCATGGAGCATCCAATATACAAAACTAACCTGCCGTGTTTGAATCCTCAAAAGATTCATTTCTTGATCAAGTGAAGAGTAAGAACCACCAGAATCTCAAAAAACAAGGAACAGAAAAAGAAAAAAAAAACAATAGGATAGAGGTAAAGCCCGGAAACTGGGATAGAGGCAGTCGGATTCACAAATGAAATATTCAGATTCTAATGAAACTCAAGCTCTCATCAACTGGGGTAATGCTGTTAGAAATGTTATTCACACACCGAAAATAACTGATAATTATCAAGCAGAACAGTACAACAGTACATAAAAGAGAGATTGTTGTTACACAACTAAATTCTCTGTCTACAAGCAAATGCAGATAGCATGACAAAAGTACCTGCTGCGATAGTACAATTTTGAGCAGATCAAGGTTGAAAAGAAGGTAATGGAAGTCCTCTTTGGATTAATCCAAGGGACTCTATAGAGGAGACACTGGGCTTGAGAGTTCATTTGTTACCTACAGAACTGAAAGATGCCCTCACAGCTTTGCCCAGTCTATTTTTTTTGATGAGGAAATACATGCAAAGTAAATACTGCAGAAACAGTACACTTCCAGGGATGTAGTTTAGTACCAAAAACTTAATGGCCATTTCCAATTGTATAAATAACATGTTGGCCCAAAGGCCTTCCACCCTAGTTTTGATGATGATTAACTCATGTAGTTATGTTTACTAATATTCTTGTGATTTTAAGTTTCAGATCATTAGCAAGATATTAGTTGGTGATTAGCTTTAACAAAGATGTTTAGAAGCTTTTCATGGTGATTCCAGGGCTCAAGCTTCAAGATCACACATTGCCTAGCCCATGGATGGAGTTTTGGATCGGGTCTACTTGAAGATGAAGATCGTCAAGAAAACTTAGGTATCCTAGTTTAGTTTAGTGTGTTTTAGATCCATTTGTAAAGATAAGAATAGTTGATATGCTCAAGTGCACAATACACACACGTTTTCATATTTTGAAATTGGTTTTCATGAATGATTGATCAAAACAAGTTTACATGGTTTTTATGTATATTAGATGTGTTCAGTATACATACATGCTTCATATCTTAAACAAACTTATTTTGACTATCCTATTCATGTTTTGGAAAAATCAAGTTTGATAAAAATACAAGTTTTGATTTTTGGTAAAAATGATAAAACACAAAAATAGTTCATATTGATTGATATTTAAGCTAAACTTTTTATCACATGTTTATATATCAATGCAAAATGATAAAACTATTTTTGAGTATTTTTACAAGACTTAAAAGATTTTTAGAAAAATATTTTACACTGTTTTTCTGACCCAGATTTCTGTTCCAGGCTTCAACCAATCGACTAGTCAAACTGACTTAGTCGACTTGGGGTGAAGTCGGTCGACAGATCTGTGCACCTTTGGCAGCTCTGGGACGGTCGACTCGGGCGGTCGACCGGGTCTGAGAGCAGTGCTCTCTGTTTTCTTGGGTCGACCGTGCCGGTCGACCGTGTTTGCTCAACGGTCACATTTCTGACCGTTGGCGGTCGACCATGCCGGTCGACCGTTAGCCTGTCAGGCTGCCACATCAGCCTAATGGCTAGTTTTCTGTTTGGGCTATAAATACCCCAACTCTTGGGGGTTTTAGTTAAGATTTTCAAGAGCAAAAATTCACAGTTTTCTGAAGTGTTTTAAAAGATTTCAAAAGTGTTTTTGGGCCAAAAAGAATTCATCTTATTTGTTTTAGGTTTTTGGAAAAATCAAAGAAAAGAGTATTTTGGGAGATTTGTCTTAGTTTTCATTCTATATCTTTTGCAAGAATTTTCCCAAGTGTTTTTCTTTGATTTCTTGATTTCCAAACACCTAGTTTTTCCACTTGAGCTATATCTTCTATCCTAATCTATTTAGGATCTTTGTTTTGTGGAAAAGAGAGAAAAAGAGAAGTGTTTGAGGTTAAGCCTCTAAGTTGTAAACCCTCCTTTTATTTGTGTATCCCTCTTTGGTAGAGGTTGATCGGAGTGGTTTTTGGATCCCTCTTCGGTAGAGGTGATTGTGTTTGAGTTGTATTGGCTACGGGCCTTATCCCTCTTCGGTAGAGGTGGATTGTGGTTGTATTGCCTCGGTGGCATTGAGAGAGGAGTTCGGTACTCCTATAGTGGATTGGAAATCCTACACAGTGGTGTAGGCGGGGATGTAGAGCTAGGGGCTCGAACCTCGAAACATATTCGTGTGTTTGCGTTTGATCCAATATCTCTCAACTCTCTCTCTCATTTATTTGTGCAAAGCATCATACTTCATTCATATCATATATTGCTTGTGTTGCCTTGCATTTTATATATTGTTCATCCTTATATGCTTGGCTTGCTTGTGTGTGTGCCTCACTTATACTTAACCACAAGAGCTTCACATAGCACCTCAACCCATTCAAGGGGAATCAAGAGAAGTTAGTCCAGAGCCCTTCACGGGGAATTCGGCTACACTTGTGTGTTGTATTAAGTGTGTTGCAAGAATTTGCATTAGCTTCCGCATTTAACGCATTTAGTTCACTAGATTAGCACTTACACCTATTCACCCCCCCTCTAGGTGTTTTTCAATTGGTATCAGAGCTAGTGCTCCTGATACTTAGGCTTAACATCCTAGGAGTGAGATCCATTTGTTTGCTAATCTTGTTTGCATTTGCTTGTTTGCACACATATAGTTTATATCCATGGACTTCATGACCCCACCTATGTATGACCCTTCCAACATTCTTGTTTGGAAGACTAGGATGGCAATTTACCTACAAACCCTAGGTTATAAGGTTCATCTTGCCATTACCAAGGAATTCTACCTTAGTGATAGCAAGCATATAGGGGCCAATGCACAAGCCCTTGAGGCCATTAGAAGCACATTATCTAAATATTATCTTATACGTGTTTCTAACATTAATTCCGCCTTTGCAGTGTGGAATTTGTTGATAACAACCACCACCTCCAAGCTTCAAACGCCTATCCAATAAGAAGAGGAATCTAGTGGAGAATCCGATTCTCAATGCTTAATGATCCAAGGGAATGACTCCCTTGAGGTACATTCGGAACCCCACTTAGATTGTGATGATAGTGCTAGTTCTTCATGTAATGATTATGTTGATCCCCATGCTTTAAATGAAGAACTATCTATAGTTTGTGAAAAATTAATAGAAAAATATAATATTTTGAAAAAGAAAAGTCTAGGCATTAACAATGAAAATAAAAATTTGATTGCTAGACTTGATATTATTTTGCAAGAGAAAGAGGAGATTGCTAATGAGAGGGATTCATTAAGGTCTCAACTTGATCTTGCCCTAAAAGAAAATAAAGTTTTAAAATCTAAAAATAATTGTGAAACAATTTTGAAAAATAATAATATTTTGTCTTCAAAAATTGAATGTGTTTTAAGAGATAATGATTCTTTGGAAAGAGAAATTGAATTTGTTTCAAAAGAACTAGAAATTTGTTTAAATATAAAATAAATCTTTGAAAAATGATTTGGATTCTCATGTTTGCCATGCTAGAGTAGTATCTCACACTTCACCTATTGCATGCCACACTTCTTCTTTAATTGATAATGATATATCCATGCTTAAGAAAAAGGTTGATTGTTTGGGCTCCACTATGAGCCAATGTGCCATGAACCACTCACGTTTGGAAACCTTGGTTCGAAAGAAACAAGATCCATCCTTTATGCATGCACACCCTCCACGGCATACACATGCTCCACACGGACACACCCATCACATGTATGCTCATGTGTACACTTGTACACATTGTGGACGTAAGGGCCACCTTGCTAAATTTTGTTATGATAGATTAAATATTTCAAATTTAGCAAAGAATTTTGTTTGGGTTAGAGAAGGGACTAACCCCCATGGACCCAAAAGAGTATGGGTACCAAAGACCACCCCTAGAGTTTTTGATGTAGGTGTGGGCTCTCACATGACGTGAGAGTGATGGCACCTTGGAGTGGATGCGTTCCGTACTTAAAGGAAATCAATTGGATGCATCACTTTCAAGGGAAGTCTGGTGGAGAGGACCACCATGTTTTGGAGATAAGGAGAGTTGCCTTCTAGGTTTTGGTAACGATTCCTAACTCCTATTTATTGTTTACATGCTTTTAATATTCATTGTTTATAGCATGTTTCATTGTTTAGTGATTAGTATGAAAATGCCATGTTAGTTACATTCTTGACATACATGTATAGTATTTGAGACACCCATGTTTAATATGGATTATTATTTTGTGTTCTCATATTTGATTAGCTATCATGTACATCATAAATCTAACAACATGTGGATATTCATAATAATCATGTTTTTATGTTTATCATGTTGATTTTTATTGTGTTTTGATGCTTCATGTTAAGATTACATGTTTAAGTGTTAGTTTTCATTAAGACTAGTTATATACTTGTGCATATAATGGGCCACAAATAAATCTATATATGTTTGGGCTTGATTGCTTATTTGAACCCATTAGATGTATTAGTATAGTCTAGTTTTGATGATCCATACATATTAGACTTGTATTCATATTTTTGGATTTGTTTTATGATTGTGTGTTTCACTTCATGTATATGTTTGTATTGCCAAACTTTAAGATATACATGTATACCCTTTGAGTCATTTGTCTTTCATGCAAATCTATATATATATATGGACTCAATTGTGTTTAGGGATATGTATGTATACTTATTGTGTTGACAATTCATACATATACCTTGAAATGAAAATTTGTTTTTAAATGAAAATTTAGTTATTCATGTTTTCATGTGTTTATATTAACTTCATGTATATGTCTATCTTGTCCAAACTATTAGATATACATGTTTATCCTTTTTGAGCCACGTGCCTTCATGCATATATTTTGTGGACTCGTTGTGTTTTGGATATGTATGTAGGCTTTAGTTTGTATAAGACATACATACACCTTGAAGATTAAATAGTTTAGATGATTTTTATGTTTTCATGTTTTCATGTTTAAGGAATAATTGAGCTTAATGAAAAATTTTCATGATTATGATATTCACACTTTATTTGTACACTCACATTTATTACTTGCTCATGTTTTTATTTTTATGAGTCATATTTATGCCTAATTGAATTAGAGTGTTGATTATCTTGTGGATTTCATGTTTTATGAAAAACTATTTTGTTGTATTCCTTGCTTGAAGGATTTCGTACTGGTTTAAAAGATTTTCCATTTAACTAGTTACGGTATTCTTCATTTTGGTAGAGTTTTTCAAACAAAGCTTATTTTTCAAATCTATTTTTGAAAACCCCTACTCTTTAATGGGAGGTTGGATGGGAGATCATGTTCATGAATGTTTTAAAATGAAAATCATTTAAAACTTGAACCATGATTGGGAGGTATAGTAATATGATGTATACACTTGAACTTATTGTTATGTCAGTTGGTATCATTGAACTCTTTCAATTGGTATCAATCTTGATTCTTTTGTATACTCTTATGTGTTTGTGTATGTATACTTTCAATGGTATCAATTTCTATGGTATCTAATTTTCATACATATATGTTTTATTTGTGATCAAGATATAAATTTTCACAAATCTTTTTATGTTAGAGCTTGAGCTTCACTTTATTTCAATTGATTTAGTTTTCAATTGGTATCTTATTTCAAGCCTACGCATAGCTTTTGTTGGTATTTCATAAAGGGAGAGAAAATTCGATTTTCATATTTCAATTGGTATTTGTATTTCCACTCCCTTACTTTATGATAGAAAATAGTCATTTCAATTGTTATTTGGTTTTAAAAAAAAATACTATCTTTTGATATCAAGATGTCTTGTGTTTTAAATTGGTATCTAAAATTTTGTTTAAAGAAAAATACAAAAGTTTTGATTTATATTGACTATATGCAAGGAGAGCTTAACATCTCTTCTACATATAGATTCATGTTGAGTGTATCTTATATTGATGAGCTTAACATCTCTTCCTTATGTGGTACACGTGTGTAGGGGGAGCTTCACATCTCCTCTTATGCATTACATAATGTGTGTTATGTGAATTAGGGCTTTGTTGGCCCAATGGCCTTCCACTCTAGTTTTGATGATGATCAACTCATGTAGTTATGTTTACTAATATTCTTGTGTTTCTAAGTTTCAGATCATTAACAGGATATTAGGTTGGTGATTAGCTTCAACAAGATGATTAGAAGCTATTCATGATGATTCCGGTGCCAAAGCTTAAAGATCATACCTTTGCACTTGGAGAATCACGGAGTTTGGATCGAGTCTACTTGAAGATGGAAGATCGACAAGAAGACTTAGGTATCCTAGTTTTGATAGAGTTTTAGATCTATTTGTAAAGCTTAGTTTAGTTGATATGCTCAAGTGAACACAAAACACACACGTTTTATGATTTGATATTTGGTTTTTAGGAATAGTTGATCAAAACAAGTTTACATATGTTATATGTATAGTAGATGTTTTCTATTTATACATACATGCTTTAACTTGGTAAACAAACTTATTTTGATATCCCTATTCATGTTTTGGAAAAATCAAGTTTGACAAAATACAAGGTTTTGTTTTTGATAAAATTTGCAAGACTCAAAAATGAATTGATATGTTGATATATTGTCTTGAAAATTTTATCACATGTTTATGTTTCAACATAAAATGATAAAACAAGTTTTATGAAATTTTCAGAAATGATAAAAGGTTTTTATAAAATATTTTTCCAAAATTTTCTGACCTTGTTTTGTGCTGACAGGCAGGTCGGTCGACCGCGACGGTCGACCGCACCAAGGGCCGGTCGACCGTTGCGGTCGACCGACGTGCACAGACGTGCACGTCTGTTAGGCACAGACACGGTCGACCGGGACGGTCGACCGAGTTGAGAGCTCTGCTCTCGGGTTTTATCGGTCAACCGGGCCGGTCGACCGCAGTTGCCCAACGGTCATAATTCTGACCGTTGGCGGTCGACCGGGCCGGTCGACCGGCAGTCTGTCAGACTGCCAACTCAGCCTAACGGCTAGTTTTATATAGGGGCTATATAAACCCCATCTCTTTGGGGATTTTAGCCAAGTTTTTTAAGAGAAAAATACTAGTTTTCTGAAGTGTTTAAAAGAGTTTTCAAAAGAGTTTTAAGTGCAAAAACTTCTCATCTTTATTGTTTTAGGGTTTTTGGAAAATCAAAGAAAAATAGGTTTTTGGATTTTTGCTTAGATCTTCAATTCTATCATATTGCAAGTATTTTCCCAAAGATTTTTCTTTGTTGCTTGTTTCCAAAAACACTTGTTTTCCACACTTGAGCTATCTTCTATCCTAAACTATTAGGATCTTGTTTTTGTGGAAAAAGATAAGAGAAAAAGAAAGAGAAGTGTTTGAGGTTGTTTGTTGTAAACCTCATTGTTGTAAACACCCTTATATTTGTGAATCCCTCTTCGGTAGAGGTGATCGGGTGATTGTGTTGTGGATCCCTCTTAGGTAGAGGTGGAGTTTGGTTGTGAGCCTCTTCGGTAGAGGTGTGTGGATTGGTTGTTGTATTGGCTACGGGCCTAACCCCTCGGTTGTGAGGAGGTTGTTGTTGAGAGAGGAGTTTGGTACTCCTAGAGTTGTAAGAAATCCTCTTTGGTAGAGGTTCCCTCGGTGGGAGTTGAGATAGTGGAAATCCTACACGGTGGTGTAGGCGGGGATGTAGAGCAAGGTGCTCGAACCTCGAAACAAATCTTGGTGTTTGCGTAGTTGATCCATTGTCTCTCTAACTCTCTCTTATAATTGTGCAAAGCATCATACTTCATATCATCATATCATATTTGCTTGTATTGAGCATAACTCATATTGCCATATCATATTGCTTGTGTTGCCTTGCATTATTTCATATTGCTATATCCTTTATTGCTTGGCTTGATTGTGTGTGCACATTGCTTGGATTGCTTGTGTGTGTGCCTAACTTATACTCATCCAACAAGAGCTTCACATAGCACCTCAACCCATTTCAAGGGGAATCAAGGGGAGTTAGTCCAGAGCCTCGCAAGGGGAATTCGGCTACACTTGTTGTATTGTATTAGTTTGTGCATAATTTGCATTTGCTTCCGCATTTAGCGCACTTAGTTTGCATTTGTATTCTAGATTAGCACTTACACCTATTCACCCCCCCTTCTAGGTGTATTTCAGGCTTAACATCCCTCTTTCATGTAATGCATATGTGTAGGGAAGCTAACTTAGCGTCTTCCTCTTCATGAATGTATATAGCATATAACATTTATTGATCTTTGTTTACTTTCAATTGGTATCAAGATGCTTCATTGACATATTTTCAATTGATATCCTAATTGATTGTAACCCCTTATTGACCTTGTTTTTTGTTTTAAAAAAAAGGGGGAGAATATTGTTTTATTGTTTTGATTGACAAAAAGGGGGAGAAAGATTTTTACCCCTCATTTTATTGTTTTGATTGTTTACCCCTTTGTTGATGATTGACAAAAAGGGGAGAATAATTTGTGTTTTATATGCATACTTATGTTTTTGCATATATTAAGTTTATTTGGTATCTAGAGCATCTAGTGTTTGTGTTAATGTTTTATTAATTTAATTGGCATCTAGAGCTTCTAGAACATGTTTATGTGTTTTATGCATGTTGATTACATTCATTGCATATCTTTTGTTTATTTTTTTATGCATGAGTTAAGGGGGAGCTTCTTTGAAGCTTAACTTTAATCTATGCATATATAACTCCATGAGTTTTGTCATCATCAAAAAGGGGGAGATTGTTGGCCCAAAGGCCTTCCACCCTAGTTTTGATGATGATTAACTCATGTAGTTATGTTACTAATATTCTTGTGATTTTAAGTTTCAGATCATTAGCAAGATATTAGTTGGTGATTAGCTTCAACAAAGATGTTTAGAAGCTTTTCATGGTGATTCCAGGGCTCAAGCTTCAAGATCACACATTGCCTAGCCCATGGATGGAGTTTTGGATCGGGTCTACTTGAAGATGAAGATCGTCAAGAAGACTTAGGTATCCTAGTTTAGTTTAGTGTGTTTTAGATCCATTTGTAAAGATAAGAATAGTTGATATGCTCAAGTGCACAATACACACACGTTTTCATGTTTTGGAATTGGTTTTCATGAATGATTGATCAAAACAAGTTTACATGGTTTTTATGTATATTAGATGTGTTCAATATACATACATGGTTCATATCTTAAACAAACTTATTTTGACTATCCTATACATGTTTTGGAAAAATCAAGTTTGATAAAAATACAAGTTTTGGTTTTTGGTAAAAATGATAAAACACAAAAATAGTTCATATTGATTGATATTTAAGCTAAACTTTTTATCACATGTTTATATATCAATGCAAAATGATAAAACTATTTTTGGGTATTTTATAAGACTTAAAAGATTTTTAGAAAAATATTTTACACTGTTTTTCTGACCCAGATTTCTGTTCCAGGCTTCAACAATCGACTAGTCAAACTGACTTAGTCGACTTGGGGTGAAGTCGGTCGACAGATCTGTGCACGTTTGGCAGCTCTAGGACGGTCGACCCGGGCGGTCGACCGGGTCTGAGAGCAGTGCTCTCTGTTTGTTTGGGTCGACCGTGCCGGTCGACCGTGTTTGCTCAACGGTCACATTTCTGACCGTTGGCGGTCGACCATGCCGGTCGACCGTTAGCCTGTCAGGCTGCCACATCAGCCTAACGACTAGTTTTCTTTTGGGCTATAAATACCTCAACTCTTGGGGGGTTTAGCTAAGATTTTCAAGAGCAAAAATTCACAGTTTTCTGAAGTGTTTTAAAAGATTTCAAAAGTGTTTTTGGGCCAAAAAGAATTCATCTTATTTGTTTTAGGTTTTTGGAAAAATCAAAGAAAAGAGTATTTTGGGAGACTTGTCTTAGTTTTCATTCTATATCTTTTGCAAGAATTTTCCCAAGTGTTTTTCTTTGATTTCTTGATTTCCAAACACCTAGTTTTTCCACTTGAGCTATATCTTCTATCCTAATCTATTTAGGATCTTTGTTTTGTGGAAAAGAGAGAAAAAGAGAAGTGTTTGAGGTTAAGCCTCTAAGTTGTAAACCCTCCTTTTATTTGTGTATCCCTCTTTGGTAGAGGTTGATCGGAGTGGTGTTTGGATCCCTCTTCGGTAGAGGTGATTGTGTTTGAGTTGTATTGGCTACGGGCCTTATCCCTCTTTGGTAGAGGTGGATTGTGGTTGTATTGCCTCGGTGGCATTGAGAGAAGAGTTCGGTACTCCTATAGTGGATTGAAAATCCTACACGGTGGTGTAGGCGGGGATGTAGAGCTAAAGGCTCGAACCTCGAAACATATTCGTGTGTTTGCGTTTGATCCAATATCTCTCAACTCTCTCTCTCATTTATTTGTGCAAAGCATCATACTTCATTCATATCATATATTGCTTGTGTTGCCTTGCATCTTATATATTGTTCATCCTTATATGCTTGGCTTGCTTGTGTGTGTGCCTCACTTATACTTAACCACAAGAGCTTCACATAGCACCTCAACCCATTCAAGGGGAATCAAGAGGAGTTAGTCCAGAGCTCTTCACGGGGAATTCGGCTACACTTGTGTGTTGTATTAAGTGTGTTGCAAGAATTTGCATTAGCTTCCGCATTTAGCGCATTTAGTTCACTAGATTAGCACTTACACCTATTCACCCCCCTCTAGGTGTTTTTCATAACATTATTAAAAATATTTTATGCCTACCGCATCCAATTCCAATGGTTCCGCAAAGACTTGAAGAGCTGTGAACACCGGTACGTACATGGGGCATGTTCAATGATGTCACAGCCTTGATGATGGAGGAATGCAACTAGAATGGAACTGTTAAAAGAAAGGATCATAGATCAGTAAGCAGCGGCTATGTCAATACATCAGAAAAGACTTATAACTTGTATTTTCATATACAATAAACATGTCAAATGCTTAAATATTTAGAATAGACACTTACTTTTTTTCCACATTGGTTAAGACCAAAAGTCTAAGCACGAAAACTAAACTATGTCAAGCACTTAACAAGCAAATTGGACAAATGAGGCACGAACTACATGTTTTCATAATAGCAGTATCAGTATCAGAAGCATGTAACGTTCCTGACATCTTCACTTTTTAGTCCAAAGTCCATCATGGCTACACACAGCAGAAAATGGCCTCCAGAATTGATCTTTGAAATGGTACAGGTCCATTGCTAATGCAACCATTCTTCAGGTGCAAACTTGCCATATATACGGCAGCTACCAGTATATCGGACTATACTGGCTTAATCTTTTAACTGTGCCGCCCATAAGACAAAACTCAATGCACAGAAATCCTACAGGTGCCAAATTTGACAGGAAATGATCCCTTGGTGGAAGGGAGTGCATATTGAATATGAATTTTTTCTTCATACATAGAACCATCTATGAGGTCCATGGAGTTGTCAGATCATGGATAAGTTCTGGAAGGTAGTGAGCTAACGAAGGGCCACGTTTAGAACAAAACTCTACATTGATCATCTTAGGATGTTGCAGAGCCACCACACAACATCCTAAAAAGCTTTCAGGCATATGGGAGTAGAAAGGCATGCCTGCAACTTGCATATAAGCCTCATATATCTGGGCCTGGCAAAAATCAAATGTGGTTAGGTTAGAATGGTAAAGTACAGCTTCATTGTTTACACCAAACAGAACAGTAATGCAGAAGTAAACATACAGAGATACAAACAATCCTAGTAAAGATTCCGAAAGGACCCATGCATTCAAACGCATTAGAACAGTGTGATTGAATTACCACAATTTGGCAGGCGTAATCTGCTTCTAGTTGCATCTCCTTGAATTGGCGAACATACTGCAGGCCATATAGCCATTACAAGCAGTGAACTTAGTGAACCACAGCTACCTACCTATCACTGGGCATTGGAGGAAGAAAGAATCCTCTGCTATACATTCTTTTTGTGATCTATTTTATATAAAATATAATAAAAAAATCCTTCTGTCTGACTGTTTATCCAAATCCAAATTACAGACAGCAGCCAACTCCAATGGGTTATCAGATAGATCAGGCAAACCTTTGAGCAAAAGAAGCTCCCACAGCTCCTGCTAGAACATATAGCAAGGACTTAGGCTCAAGCAATTAGATTATATTATGACGAAAAGAATTACAATGTACAGAGAAATAATCTAGTCTTCAATGCATAGATTAAGCTATATGAAAATTGTTTGCAAGCACATATTTTTGATTTTTTTTATATATAATTAAAAGAGAGTAATACGACATGGATGGAGGTAATACGACAAGATATAGAGGCTAAAGGTCGTAGTGAAGGCATATTGCTCAATAGGAATGAGTGGAGAAAGCTGATCAATGTGTCCGATCCGGCATAATTCTCTTTTGGTTCATGTAGCCTACGCCAAATACTTGGGACAAATGGCTTAGTTGTTGTTGTTGTTGTTGTATATAATTAAAGGAGAGTGAATGAAGATCATGAGATCGTACTTTCAAAGTATTTGATATTTTAATGTACTTGAAGCTAGTGAATTAAATTTTCATGTAACTAGGAATAAACAAAAAAGCATGCTTCTAACCTTATCTTGAGAAGCAGCAGACCGAGACTGCATTGTTTGATTGGGATCATGGTGAGAGAATCAAGGGAATCCAGTGTCATCCGCCAATCAAAAGTAGTTAACGAACTGCTTGTACTAGAATGATGTTTAATGTTACAATAAGAAACATTTCTATTTACACAAAGAATATAGGTTTTGTGATACTCAATTGGATCAAATTCTCTGACTGATGCTTTATAGCCATATTATCCATTTTCTAGCCCTGCAAAAAAAAGGACATCAGAAACTTAATTTTAAAAAATATATGCTACAACCCGAAGGAAGAATGAAGTTCATGCATTGGAATAAAGCACTGAAATTTCTATGTTTCAACATGCATTTGCTGAGGATTTGAATCATTTGATATTGATTTGAATCACAATGACGTTCCTATGGTGATTATCAAAATCAAAACACTGTAACCAAATTTTTGAGAGAATGGGCAAGGATCAAGACTCTAGATTTAATATATATGTGTTTGTGAGAGAGAGAGAAATGTATCTTAGATGCTATCTAACGGAACTCTATCAGATGGCACATCAAAACTCCAACTTTCTTATCATTTTTTAATGATCCGATCACAGTTTATGATCTTCATGTCCTAAAACGTATACATATAAAAAATCACGTGGTCTGGAGTTCGTTTACTCATGTATCAAATGATTGAAAATTTAATAATTTTTCAACAATTGAACAAATAAAACCATTAGATCAATAATTAAATGAACTTCAATTCACGTGATATTTTATATATATACATCTTAGAACATGAGGATTATGATGTGCGACTGGATCATGAAAATATGATAAGGAGATTGGAGTTTTGATGTGTCATCTTACGGAGTTCTATTAGATGACATCTGATGTACATATTCCTCTCTCTATACACACACATGTACAAAAAAAAAAAACTAATAAAAAATATATTAGTTAGCAATTTAGATATTCTGAATAAAGAAAAGAAAAGAAAAGAAAACTATCCAATACCTTGTCTCACCCTTAAAATCCAGAAGGCCTTATTTTTTAGTCTTCATCTTTCACCTTGGGCATTACTTAAATGAGTTCAAATTAAATTTGAAAATGAAGATAGCAAAAGGTTTAGGTTTTTTATGGTTTCATAGTTCCTTTCCCTTCGTTCCTACATACACAGCTTCTAAACTCCAAGATCTCCCAGCATAAACCTTTTACCATATTTCAGTCTCGATCTTCAATAATGTCAACCACCAACATCAGTCCTGCAGTCTCTGCCCAAAGACGCCACCTTCAAAGGTCTAAAAAACCCTAATTGTAGAGAATAGTCACAAGGATAGGCAATCAAATTTGAGAATAGAAATGAAACTCACCTGTGCTGATTTGAACTTTGATATACATATGAACCCAGGGCAGCAAAGAATCTAATTCTGAAAGAAAAGGGATGCTAGGAGGCAATGAAATCAAAAACCTTATTTTGGGAGAGCAACAAAAACTCTAATTGAGAGAAGAAAGAAAAGAAACATATGTATTGAGAATTGGGCATTATCTCATAAGGGCACCTAGGCTCTCCCTGTCCGTGGGATTTGAAATACCGAACGCGGGTCATCTATTATTTATGGACTTACACGAGTGATCCACACGCGAACAAAACCACACACGTGTCGACCACACATGTAGCTTCAGCCACACACGTTTAAGTTCGCATGTGTAAAAGTTACCCCCGCACCAACTTTACGCGCTCATATGGCATGCCGACCGACCATATCTCCCTCCGGTCCCGTGTAAGCCTATTGCAGCTGAGCTTTAGGCCAAATGGGGATCGGTTTTATTATTAGTAGTAGTATTGTTGTTGTTGTTATTAATTTTTGGTAGGGGTGGTGATAGATAGTAGTATTACTACTATTTTTATAAATAAAACACTAACTCTTAAAGTAGAGACAACAAATAGAATTATTATTTATTAATTATTAAATAAAAATAGATTCCATTGTATTTCTTAATATTTAAATTAGATTTAGATGAATTTCAATGTGTACTTAAAACAAATAGATCATAACATGAATTAAAAATTAAAACATTTTAATGTCTAAGTTTCTAATTACAATCTATTATGTTTGCTTCACTCATCTATAATATTCTTTTATTTCCTTAAGCTAATATTCTAATATGATATACTTCTTTTATAGAATCTTAATTAAATTGATATTCTAATCTAGTAGATTTTCTTTTAATTAAATATAAATTATGATTTAATATTCTAGTATGAGTTTTCTTCATAGAACCATATCAATATCTGTATTGAGCCTTTTCTATATCATTGTACATTATGTCATTAAAAAAGAATGCATAATTAACTACTATAAATTATAATGTGTACAGTATGTATGTGTTCAGTTTGTAACTTTTTTGTTAGGTAACTTGTGTTAGGCAACCTTTTTTTGGACACGAGGGCAAGTGAAATTGAAAGTAACTTGCCTTGATTTTAGTTTAGGTGGATGGTATAATGATATTGTTTTAGCCAATTAGCAATTGTATCCGTTTTTCTCATATTTATATCCATGCATATAGCTGTACCTTTTTAAAGTGTCAAGTCCTCGTGTCTCAATTTTTTCATGTGGGAAGTATGGAAATTTTGCTGATCTCTATTAATTAGCATATTTTACTGGTTTGGCAGGAGACAGCAGATAATCACTATTATCAATACTCATTCATAAAGTAAATGTGATCCATACTCGATTCACTTCTTCTACTCTTCTAATTGAGATTTGGTCAGAAAAATTCATTGCAAGAATTATGAGCATGTGATAAAGCCAATTGAGTATGGTATTCATAATATAATTAATATTATCGTCGAAATATGCTTAATGAGGATTTTAAGGTTTCTTATCTATATGATAAAGAGAATTCTTGACATGAAAACTAGTCGGTTGATTGTGGCATGACTAAAAGATAATTTGACATAGAGAGAGAAACAAATTCTATTAACACAAAAAAAAAAAAAAAAAAAAAAATATATATATATATATATATATATATATATATATATATATATATATAGCAGTGAATTTTACATCATACCTGTATATCCTTCAGTCCTCCAAGATTAGATAGTTCAGCGTCAGATAGCTCACCCTCAGGATCAGAAACTTTCATACAATCAATTTGATGCTGAAAGCTAGACTGACATCTCAGCAAGTATTTCTTCTACTCTTATCAGTTCCTTCGCGGATAATCTTCTTTTCTTGCTCATGCGAGGACTCGAGTTCTGCAAGATCCCCTTAACTTTCGCTTTTAATTCTTTGTCTCTTTCTTCTAACTTTCGCAGCAGTTCGGCATTCTCCTTCTCGAGCAGTCATGCTTTCAAGCAACCTATTTGCTATTATACCCTCTACAAAAACAGGAAATAAGAGAAATATTTCATCGCAAGCAGACAACTTCCAACACAAAAACAAGTAGAAGCTTACCTGAATTAATAAACAATCAATCGTCTCCTCTTTCTTCTTTATGGACATATCTTGAAGCAGTTCTCTAGTATCGGCTCGATTAACTGGGATGGACTTCCCCACCTGAGCGAATTTGTTAGGATCATCTAATATTTCAACATACAATAAATTTATGGAGTCCTTAACATTTTCACTAACTATTAGCCAGTGTTTTAAATTTCGGCCAAAATTTCGAAATTTCGGCCAAAATTTCGGTTTCAGACGCAGATCGACACGAAATCCCACCCCAGTTTCGAATGTCAAAACTGATGAAAATCGGCCGACATTTCGGCCGATTTTGAAATATCGGCCGACACTTTGTTGGCCGATATTAAGAGGGGGTTTTCTTCCCCTTCTATTGGGTCGGGTCAAAACAACCCAATCCCACGCGAAGCCCACTAAGCCCAATTAAACAGCCCTAGGTTCTCTTCTCCCCTCATTTCTCTCGATCGCGCTCTCTCTCTCTTTCCCTCTGCCTGATTCCGTCGCCACTACTGGAAGCCTAGAAGAAGAAGAGAATCGCAGTCGCCGCAGCTCTCGTCGCCGGCGACAGGAAGCCTCTAAGCCTAAGGTACCTCTCTCTCAATTTCTCACTCGATCTCTCTGTGATTTTTTTTTTTCATTATATGTTTTTTCCCCCTCTCTGCACAGCTGTTTTCACTCTCACCCTCTCTGCTCTTACTCTTACTCCCCCCTCCTCTGTTCTCTCTATCTCTCAATCGCTGCTCTCTCTCTCTCTCACTCGTTGCTCTCTCTCTCTCTCTCAATTTCTCTCTCTTGCTCTCTGATCTCCCACTTTCCTCTCTGTTCTCTCTCATTCCTCTCTCGCTCTCTGCTCTCTCTCTCTCTCACTGGCTGCTCTCTCTCTCAATTTCTCTCTCTCGCTCTCTGATCAAGATCAGAGAGCGAGAGAGAGAATTTGAGAGAGAGAGCAGCGAGTGAGAGAGAGCAGAGAGCGATAAAGAGAAATAGAGAGAGCAGAGAGGGTGAGAGAGAACAGAGAGGAGATGAGCGAGAGAGAGATCAGAGAGCGAGAGAGAGCATAGAGAGAGAGCGAGAGAGAGAATGGAGAGTGAGAGAACAGAGAGGGAGAGGGAGAGTAGGAGGGTGAGAGAGATCCTGATTCCTCTGAGAGAGAAGAGAGTGCCGCGACTTTGCAGTGACCATAAAAGCAATAGTTAATTATTTATTTTTGATTAAAACTTGATTAAGAATCTAGCATTACATTATTGTTAATATTTATGCGATAGACTGCTATCATTGTTACATAAATAAAAAATAACACATATTTACATAAATAAAAAATAAAAATTTACAAGATGCAATAACACATATTTACATAAATAAAAAATAAAAAATACAATCAGTAATCATTGTTATTTGCTTGGCTTGACTTCATCAAAAACTTTGTATTTGTTTGGCTTCATCAATATGATAACGTCACGTGCACCTATCCAGTACGACAATACCTAAATAAAAAGATTAGAAAAGTTAGTTTTAGAAGTGTAAAGTAACAGAAATATCATAGAGCGATAAATAAATAAGTGCAACTGTCCAATACGACAATACCTAAATAAAAAGATTAGATAAGTTAATTTTAGAAGTGTAAAGTAACAGAAATATTAGAGAGCGATAAATAAATAAGATAAGCATAAAAAAAATTATATACGCCACCATCTATATAATGTATATCTGAAACAAGATGGTTTAAATATATTATATATTTATATATATTGCTTTCATGCCTTTATATATTATAAATGTAATGTTTTAGGATATTTATGACATTTAGGACCATACTATATAATGTTTTTGACCTCTAAAATTGGGCAAATATCCCCGAAATTTCCCCGAAATCCGCAATCCGATTTTACAATTTGCCTTCCGACATTAGGCCGACATCCGACATTTAGAACATTGCTATTAGCTGCTGCTTAAACCATATACTAATGGCGGCACTGATCCTTGCACTATGAAATCTAAACGAAACAAGGATTGTACTGTGAGATGGGATCGTGTCCATTCAAGAAATATTCTTAGACAAGGATTTAGGATTTCATTTAAGAATTTTACTCTCTTTGAAAATGTTTTTGTAGCGTTATCTATAAAAGGCAAGTCTTTTTTTAGAAGTGATTAGAATTTTCTTTCATTAGGATGTAGACTTACCCATAAAATCAAGTCGCTTTAAGAATTCTGGCTCATGTAGAATTAGTTCCTTAGGCAACAAGTGAGTTTTCATAAAAAAAAGGGAAGATGATGAATATTTGCTGAAGAAGAAGAAGCTCTTATAATTGGTGTTTTTTTCATTTTCTTTTGCTCGTGTTGGTAACTTAAGGTGTGAAATCCAATAATTGAAGGTGTGAAGCATTTGATTTAAGAGATAATGACAGTATAATACCTCATCAAAATGCCTATAAAAATTCTCTCTTTCAGCTTAAAAGTTCTTCTGTCACTTACTCATAAAAACAAAGCCAAAATTGTCACTCTTTTAGTTAAAAGTGGAATAACGCATTACAATATGAAAGGGACATAATGATGTGAAACGGGGAACTATTTGTTGTGATTAACCAGTGATAAATTTAAACAAACGTCGTTTCACCAAATTGATGATCTTCGGCAAGAAATTAACTCAAAACGAGTAACCCCACAAGATGAATTTAAACAATCATTGCATGCATAATTTAGATATTCTAATCTTGAGAAAGCAAATACAATATTCAGTTAACATAAAACGGCCATATTCGTAATATCAAGATCAATAGATAACAAGCATAATCTCACAATATTTAGTGGACAACAGATTAATATAATAACAATTTAGAGAATAATTCTGTTGTGTAACCAATTGATGATCCGATCAATGAAACAGAAAATTACCTACTGAGAAGTTCAGGTATCCAACATTGTCTGAACTTGTGTTGTTAAGTCTGCTTTGATCTAGATGGGTATTGTTGTGCTGATGTTGACTATTGGCGTCTGCAGGGGGTGCGGGAGCATTCTGGAACTGGACTCGGCAATGAAGGGAGGATGCACAAGAAAGAGAAAGATCTAGCTGTGTAGTTGCTCCAGTATTCTGCGCGATCAAGACAAGAGAGAGGGCGTGAGGGTAGGGAAACAAGACTCGCAGCCAAGTCTTTCTGGACCGTCATAGCTCGATGATGGTGAGGTGGAATCGGGGCAGGACTTCATCTGTGCTGGTGATTAAAGGAAGGAAGCGACGGCCCATGTGACAGAGTCGGAGTGCTTTGTGGTGGTTGTCAAGAGAAGGTTGAGGAGGGTGTGACCTTGGCAGTTGATGGGTCTCGGGCTGCTGGACATGTGGTGAGAGAGGAAAGAGTGGAGGGAGATGATGGAGGGGATGGCGGTTGTGCTGCTCCTGTAGGGGGGAGTTTGGTGAGGCTGTTGGGTGGCTAGCTGGATTTCGTGAGACAGAGGGAGAGAGATGAAGGAGAAGGTAAGGGTGGGCACATGGGTAGGAGATGAGGACTCTGTTGGGATTTTGATTTGTGTATTTTTTTTTTAATTTTGTAAATAAGAATCTGATTGATGTTGTGATAGGAGTCGATTGGGATTTGAGAAAGTGGAATAGATTTGAGGGGAAAATAAGATATAATGAGGATAACTAAGATTTGAATTCACACACAAATCTTACTTGAATTGGTCACACCCGAATTCATAGAAAGAGATTTTCACTTTGAAAACTCAAATTTTTTATTAATCAGACTTTCTTTTTTCAATACACTACTGAAGCCTTTACATAGGGATTGATAACTTTCTCCACACATCCGATGTGAGACTAAAAGAAAGAAAAACAAAACTACTAAATAAAAAAATGACTCGACTCAATGAAATAAAAATGTACAGAGTCCAATCAACAAGAACGAATAAATTCGTGGCGCTTCTAGTGTCGTCGAATGTCCGCATCACTCCTCGGGTGGGAGAAAACTCGACTCCGTCTAGTTAGGTGTGAAAGGCTCCCCTCATGCTCTAACACATCTGTGTCTGCCAGCTGTAACTCACCACTTAATAGATAATATTTTTTCAACAATCAGATATCATTAGAACACAATAGATAATTTAATCATCTAAATTTTTATCAAATTTCACTGCTGCACTGGGATGAATATCTGAGAGTGGACTCAACGTCGGGACTCTCCGAAAAACTAATCAGGAAAGGCTTACAACCAGTGAGTTGTTAAGGCTATGATCAAATACTTGTAATCCACTAAATATCCAATATTAAAAATAGAACTACTTTCAAAATCTTTAAAAGATATATAACATTAGTACTGTAATTTGATTTCTATAAAATTTTGAAAAATCTAACACTATAGCATGCAAATTATTAACAGTTATCGGGGAAACCGTTTCGGACGAATCCGAGCCATTATAAGTTGTCAACACTAAAAGTTTTAAATAACTCCCTGATGAAGCTCTTAAATTATATTTAACGTTATTTTGTTTAAAATAAATCACTGATTTCTCATGTGTAAATCGTGCACGTATGTGAAAAGATTATGATGCAGACTCAGATATGCAGACTCAGAAAATACTAGTATTTGAGATATTAGTTTAGTGTCTAACATGTGCTAAAAGGGTCACTTGACTCTTTACTGAATAAAAAATCTTTAGACACTTGGTTCAGTGGGTCAACAATACTCACGATCTCTATCAAAAGGGATGATTAGGAGAATCATCCTAATGTGTGTGGCAACTTACCTATTATTTTAACAATGAGGACAGGAGATTCCTAACAGGTAAAGTCTGAGTGACAACATCCTTTTGTGTAACCACAATGGTGAATAAGCTGATAAGTTCTCTCATAATGGCATCTTTCAAATTCTTGGGTATGGATCGTCCATAGATGATAACATCCTTGACCTGATTCACGTTCCTACTCACAACTTCGCATAGGAACTTGTCCTCGTAAATATGAGTGACTATTGGTGTCTATTGGAAAAGGCAGCTTGATTTCTGATGATGACTCATCAGTTTGTTGTTCAATATGGTTGATAGAATCTATCTCGTGGCATGGCAAGTTAGGAAGATTGGTTCTTGACACTAAATCAGTAGTGTGTTGGATGACAACAGAAAATTTTGATTTTAGACCTAACACACAATGTTCTAAATGTCGGATGTCGGCCTAATGTCGGAAGGCAAAATGTAAAGACGGATTGCGGATATCGGAAAAATTTCGGGGACATTTGCTCAATTTCAAAAGTCATATATATATATATATCATATCGTATGTCTTAAATGTACTAAAAAACAAATATATATCTCTATATATATAATTAATAAGTTATACTAGCAATAATTTTATCTAATCATATCCAATAAACATAATTAGCTTCCAATAAAAATTCAAAAATGTCTCAAAAGGTTTCATGATGACTAACTATTAGCATCAACAAAATGTTAAAGCCTCATAAATTGCAGTTGAGCATTCATTCACGAGCGAGAATCAGTTAATGGTGCCCTTATTCGAATTAATTACTCTAAAATTTAACGATGAGAATCAAATTAGGAATGAACGAGTAGTTTTAAGTAAAAGAAATAAGGAAGAGAACTCGCCTTTGAGATTCGTGAGTCGTCGGATCCGAGAGCTCGCCGGAGCGAAATCTACGGTGAAGTAGGAGAGAGACGGCGGGGATCGTCAGAGATTGACAGGACTTCCTGGGTCCTCGTCTCGGCTCGGCAGAGCTCAGCGGGACCTCGTCAGGGCTCGGCGGAGCTCAGCGGGACTTCGTTAGGACTGTCGGCACTCATCGGGGCTTGGCAGGGCTTTCTGGGTCCTCGTCAGTGATCGTGGAGACTCGCTGAAGGTCGTTGGAGGTCAGCGAAGCTCATTGAAGGTCGTAGAAGCCTTGTGGAGGTCAGTCGAGCTTGTATCTCTCTCTAGCCTCCATGTTTCACTTTCTCTCTCTTGCGCACGATTAAATTAGGGTTGCAAATGAGCTCTAATCCTTCTCTTCTCTTATAAAATAGGGTCTTGGGATGGATTAATGGGTTCAGACTCAAAAGAAAAAATAAAACAAAATGAAATGTCAATTTCGGGCAATATTTGAAACCCCAAAATCAGCCGAAATTTCGGCGAAGAAAATTTCGGAAATTCGTCGAAATTTCAGCGACATTAACCCGATTTCAAATTTTGAAATGGGGTAGCCGATTTCGTGTCGGCCGCATGAATTTCCTGACATTTCGGCCAAAATTTCGAAATGTCAGCCGACATTTAGAACATTGCTAACACATGCCACAAGGGGAAAGGGGATAGTGTCGACAATAAAGGAGGAAGAAAACAAGTAATGACAGTAGGGTTCGGTAATAAAGGAGTCGAGAATGTGGTGTCGACAGTAGAGTCGAGGAAGGAAAAGGACGGACGTCAGTTGTGATAGCAACAAAAGGGACAATAGCTGTGGCAACCGAGAAAACATTAAACTCCTTAATCACAGGAGTGACTTTCGAGAAGATAGTACTATAAGGCTTAGGCGCTTCAATGGAAATTCTGTCGATGATGCCAATCTTAAATGGGGTTAGACAGTTAGCAAGAACATGCCCATAACCTTGACAGTTATAACACTTGATTATAGGACTAAGTGTGAAAAAGTCCTTTCAATATTTTTGCCTGGTGTTACTTTCAGTGCTTTTATCTTTGGTGTCCTTAATATCATATCAAGATGGAAGGATAACGATACTAGACCTACGAGGTTGAACAAATGAGTAAGGTCTAGTTGTTGGTGCTTTTTGATGATTGTAGAAATATGGTAGTTCATATTTATCTCTGCGTAGTTCCTCCATTCTATCCCATGTTTCAATTGGTCATTGGCCACGGAGTACTCGCCTTTTTATCACATCAGTCCAATATTGGTTAGCTTGTCCTGTCAGTTTTATAGTAGCGAACCTGACTTTCTCAGCTTCAGAAAGTGGGTACCAGAAGAAGTACACGTTGATGTCGTGGAGCCAATTTAGAAAAACTTGGTGATTACGAAAACTATCAGAATAGTCTAGAAAATCATCAAAAGTTGGTATATCCAAAGTGGCGGTGGGACTCACCAAATAAGCTAACTGAATGCTGAGAACTTCTAGATGCAACTGTGTTCTTACATAAACTATGCTCTGATACCAAATTGATGTGAAATGAAGAACTATGTATTGTGATTAATCAGTGATAGATTCAAAGAAGCATCATTTCACCAAATTTATGATCTTCGATAGGAAATTAACTCAAAACGAGTAATGCCACAAGATGAATTTTAACAATCATTACATGCGTAATTTAGATATTCTAATCTTGAGAAAGCAAATACAATATCCAGTTAACATAAAATAATCTTATTCGCAATATTGAGATCAATAGATAATAGGCATAAAAAGGATCATACACAATCTCACAATATTTAGTGGACAGCAGATTAATATGAAAACAATTTGGAGAATAATTTTGCTATGTAATCCAATTGATGATCCGATTTTAAGACAGAACATTACCTACTGAGAGGCACCAATATTGTCTGAACTTTTGTTGTTGAGTCTGCTTTGATCTAGATGTGTATTGTTATACTGATAGTGATTGTTGGCATCTGCAGGTGGTGCGGGAGCACCCTGGAACTCGAATCAGCAATGAGAGGAAGACGCACAAGAAAGAGAAAGATCCGGTTGTTTAGGTGCTCCTGTGTTCTGCGCGATCACGACAAGAAAGAGGGCGAGAGGGCAGGGAAACAAGACTAGCAGTCGAGTCTTTCTAGACTGTCATAGCTCGATGATGGTAAGGTGGAATCGGGGTAGGACTTCATCCGTGCTGGTGATGAAAGGAAGGAAGCGATGGCCTGCGCGGAGTCCGGGTGCTTTGTGGTAGTGGTTGAGAGGAGGTTAAGAAGGGCATGACCTTGGCAGTTGATGGGTCTCGGGCTGCTAGATGTGAGATGGAAGGAAGAGAGAAGGAAGATGATGGAGGGGATAGCGGTTGTGCTGCTCTTGTGTATGGGGAGTTTGATGAGGCTATTGGGGTAGGTGGCTGGGTTTCATGAGACAAAGGGAGAGAGATGAAGGAGAAGGTAAGGGTGGGCACGTGGGTAGGAGATGAGAACTTTGTTGGGATTTTGATTTGTTTAATTTTTTTTCAATTTTGTAAATAAGAATCTGATTGATGATTGAGATAGGATTAGATTGGGATTTGTGAAAGTGGAATAGATATGAGAGAGGAAATAAGAGATAACAAGGATAACTAAGAGTTAGATTCACACACAAATCTTCCTTGAATTCGATTTCACACCCGAATTCATAGAAAGAGATTTTAATTTCAAAAACTCAAATTTTTTTATTAATCAAACTTCATTTTTCCAATACAATATTCAAGGCTTTATATAGGCCAACAAGCGACTTTATCCACACATCTGATGTAGGACTAAAAGAAAAAAAAACTACTAAATAAAAGGAAAAATGACTAGACTCAATAAAATAAAAAAAGTAAAGACTCCAATCAATAAGAACGAATAAATTCGTGGCGCTTCTGGTGTCGTCGGATGTTCGCATCACATAATGGTATGACCAATATGCATCTAGGGAAATAATACTTCAACCATCATGCTTAAAGGCCCTAAAATATGCCGAATATATGGAGCAAATATTTCGACACCAATAAAAAAAGTAATTGTTCTCTGATGACTTAGACCATTGCCAAAAAAAATTCCTATTATATTATTCAAAAACATCGGATCAATATTGGTCTTATATACAAGTTACACAAAGACTAGAAACTCCTATCTGACTTTCCACTATAGGACATGAATAAAATGTGAAGAGAAAATTCTCCTATCCAGGAATGTTCAGATTTAACCACAAACACTAGGAATTATGTCTCAGATCATGAATTCCATATGGGAATGATTCACGATCACTGAAGGAGAGATATGTTGAGAGAAAAATTACTGAAAGCTGTAATGACTCAGACACAGGTCCTTTATCAACTTGTAGACTCAGAATCAACATCAACCTGAATAAGACAGTTTATGATGGAGTTGCGGCAATAACTGAATTGGAGACAAGAGAGTGGTTGGCCTAGCAATGGCTTCAAGAGTCACAATTGTAGTTGTAGTTGGTGATAACAATGATGATGGTGTGGATAAATAAGTATCCAATGGCATCAGAGAAGTTTGATCCTTGTTAGCTACAATTTGTTTCTACTCATAATAGAATAAATTGTAAGAAGCCTTGCATAACTCTCAGCTCTCTCTAAAGGGTGGAGATTCTCTTCTCACATGTGGTCGATTTTTTCTCATATCTACATCATCAATCATTTCTCATTTGCAAGAGTATGAAACAAAAATGAAATGAAGATTTAATGGCCCTGATACCACTTAATGCAATTTAGGGAGAATGGGGGAAGGAAAAGAAGTAGGGAAACAAGACCTCAACCTTACTACAGAATTGAAATCAATTCTATTAACGTTCCCCTTTTCTTGTCATTTGTGAAGGCTTTACAAGATGAAGAAATAAAAATAAACATGAAGGGGGAACAAACAGTTTAGATTTAGTATATTTGAGATTTTTATTTAAATTAGATTTGGATAGATTTGGTTGAGATTTAGGAGTTATTTGAATTTAGATGTGATTAGATTTGGTTATATTTAGTGAGATTTGATGTTATCAATAATTGCACGTATAGTAGTTATATATAGTCATCTAGTAATCTTTGAAAATTATTGAATGATTTTGACAAAAAAAATGAAGCTATTTATTTAGGTATTGATTTTAATCCTATAGATTGAATCATAGGCGACGAAACCAAAATCCGGATTGTGATCCGCAATCATATCTTTCCTTTCTTCTCTTATTCTTTCCCAATTTCACAAAATCTCCACCACAAACCCTAAAATCCCCTCCGTTCACATCAATTTTGGTATCAGAGCCGAAACTGCTGATTTCTCCACAAAATTCTCAAACTCTAGCTCCACAAATTTCCTAAATCTACTTCAAAAAAATTTTGTTCCATGAACAATAAATTTACTATTCTATGAATAGTAACTTTACTATTCACTACAGAGCGCAGCTACAGACCGGGGTCTGTTTCAGGCCTGTTTGGAGTCCGATTCGAATTTCGTCTGAATTGTTGTATGCGTAACTGAGTTCCGGAGCAACTGGAAATATTTCACAGCAGTTGGACACCAGATCTGACCTCCACAAGTTTTTTTTATTTGGTGCCAGTACTATTCCTGCAGTACAAGATCAGTGTTTCACGCCATGTTTCCAGCCCGATTGGAGTCTAGTTCGAGCCGTTCAGACTTGGGATAAATTCTCAGCGTATGCACTATATTATCTCCATGGGGCTTTTATTTTTGTGGTAGTTACATAAATACTGATGTTGATAATAAGAAAGTTGAACGGGATATGTATGCGGCTATCCCGTATTTTCAGGGTTCTGATGATCATCATGGATATAAGAAGTAGGAAAACAATCTTGAAGTTTTCTTTAGTTATTTTGCTCTGAATTCTGAACAGAAGTGTCATTATACCCAAATGAAACTGGTTGGAAAAGTTTATTATTAGGGGAAAGGCAGTCATATCGACTATCAATGTTGGTTTGTCTTAAATAATCTTCTCTGTATTTTGCATACTCCACACCTTCTTTATTCATCTGAGGCAGATTACAAAGAGTTATAAGTTATTGATGAATCAGAGCTAGAGGTTGTTGATGAGCCAGAGCCAGAGGTGGTTGATGAGCCAGATCCAGATCCTCCAGTCCTTGTCGAGCCAAACATTATTGATGAGCCAGATTCAGAAGTTATTAATGAGGCAGAATTAGAAGCAGAAGTGAAAAGCCTCTTATTGAGACTCTTATAGATCTTCCAGTGGAGCCTACCATGGAGCCATCTTTGACAGCTATTCATTAAGACCGTCTGACATCTACGATCCGTTGCATATCTTTTTACAAGAGACGGATTCACTGAAAATTGGTGTCTTGATATGTGAGTTAATTTTCAGTGGAGCTGAGTTGCCTTCTTATGCTGCATGTATCTTGTTCAAGCTACCATCAACTTCAGCGATTTGTCACGAAAATCAATTTCGCCTCCACCACCTTAGTTCAGCTATGATGCATCAGTGTTGATCCCTGACCACCACCTTGGCCTGATTGAGGACTCGTGATGCGGTTCAATCCCATCCAGTCGTGCTTATCTTATACGTACCACTGCATTCGTCTGAGATGAAAATTTCCAAGCCGAGGAGAATGATGGGAGAAACAAACAGTTTACATTTAGTATATTTGAGATTTTTTATTTAAATTAAATATGGATAGATTTGATTGAGATTTAGGAGTTATTTGAATTTAGATATGGTTATATTTTGTTAGATTTGGTGAGATTTGATGTTATCAATAATTTCATGTATAGTACACGTTGTAGGCTATATATAGCCATGTAGTGATCTTTAAAATTATTGAATGATTTTAAAAAAAATTGAAGCTATTTGCTTTGAGTATTAATTTTAATCCCATTGATTGAATCATAGGCGGTAAAGCCAAGATTCGGATTGCGATTCACGATCATATCTTTCCTTTTTTTTCTTGTTCTTCCCCAATTCCACAAAATTCCCACCACAAACCCTAAAATCCCCTCCGTCCCACATCATTTTGGTATCAAAGCCAAATTTTCTGCTTTTTTTCCACAAAAATCCACTTCAAAAAAATTTATTGTTCCGTGAACAGTAACCTTACTGTTCTGTCTGTTCACTGCAAAATGCAGCCACAGTTCGAGGTCTGTTTCAGACCCGTTCGGAGTCTGATTCGAATTTCGTCTGCACCGTTAGATGCGTGACTGAGTCCCAGAGCTACTGAAAATATTTCACAGCAATTGGATAGCAGATCTAACCTCTACAATCCCGTGTTTGGTGTCGGTACTGTTCCTGTAAAGAAGATCAATGTTTCATGCCACATTTCTAACCGATTTGAGTCCAGTTTGAATTGTTGAGATTCTTGAGTAACTTTTAATCTTTATCACTGAATTTTCTCCATGAGTTTTTACTTTTGTGGTAATTATATATTGATGCTGATGACAAGGAGTTTGAACGGGATACGTATGCGGCTATCCTGTATTTTTGGGGTTCGATGATCATTATGGTATGAGAAGTGAAAAAACAATCTTGAAGGTTTCTTCAGTTATTTTGTTCTGACTTCTGAACAAAAGTGTTATTATATCCAAATGAAGCTGGTTCGAAAAGCATATTGTTAGGGAAAGGCAGTCATATCGACTATCGATGTTGATTTGTCTTAAAAGACCTTCTCCATACTTTGTATGCTCCACACCTTCTTTATTCATCTGAGGCAGATTATAAAGAGCCAGAAGTTATTGATGAACAAGAGCCAGAAGCTATTGATGAGCCAAATCCAAAGCCTTCAGTCCTCGTCAAGCCAGATATTGTTGATGGTCCAAATTCAAAAGTTGATGAGGCAAAACTAGAGGCAGAAGTGAAAGCCTCTTATTGAGACTCTTTTAGATTTTTCAGTGGAACCTACTATGGAGCCGTCTTTGACTGCTATATCCTTAAGATCGCCTGATGTCTACGACCCGTTGCAGATCTTTCTACATGAGACAGGTTCACTGAAGATTGGTGCCTTGGTATGTGAGTTAATTTTCAGTGGAGCTGATTTGCCTTCTTATGCTGCACGTATCTTGTTTGAACTACTGTCAATTTCAACCGATTTGCTTCGAAAGCCAGTTCCACCTCCACCACCTTGGTTCAGCCAGGAAGCATCAGTGATTATTCTCTGACCACTACCTTGGCCTGATTGAGAATTCGTGATGCGGTTCAATTTCACTCAGTCAAGCTTATCTTGTACCTACCACTACATTCATCGGGGATGAATGTTTTCAAGTCGGGGAGAGTGATGGGGGAACAAACGATTTAGATTTAGTCGATTTGAGATTTTTATTTAAATTAGATTTGATTGAGATTTAGGAGTTATTTGAATTTAGATGAGGTTAGATTTGGTTAGATTTGATGAGATTTGACATTATCAATAATTGTATGTATAGTGCACGTATTGCAGCCTATATATAGCCATGTAGTGATTTTTGAAAATTATTAAATGATTTTGATAAAAAAAATGAAGCTATTTACTTTGGGTATTGATTTTGATCCCATGAATTGAATCATAAGTAGTGAAGACAATATCCGGATAGCGATCCGTGATTATATCCAACCCTCAAATCCTTTTTTTTCCAATTCCACAAAACTCCTCACCACAAGCCCTAAAATCTCCTCCGTCCCGCATCAAGTTCCAACATTAGCCCTAACTAAACTAATTAGAGAAAATTTTAAAACTGAGAATAAAACCGCTTTACTGTTCATGCGATTACCGTTCACATGAACAGATAGTGCTACAGTAACAACTTAATCTCATTTGTGTATATATTAATCACAACCAAATATTTCTACAAAATCTAAGATTTAGTTTCACAAACAAAATATGAAACTAAAAATAAATCGTAATTGTTAGGATATAATCCTAACCCTGGTTTAAAATCTCGATATTGATATCAGTATCGGCCAATAAATTATATCATCAATGCAATCAGTATCGTCAATATCAGGCATATCGGCAACATTGGTCTTCACAATGGCCGATATTATAGGGTTGATATCATATCGGGTCCTGATCATCTATATATGGGAGTCAAATTTGGCCGGCCCATTGCAATTGCCACCATTGATGAGATATATGCTAGGGTTTCCCCAAAATTTGTAATCCCCTGCCGCTGCGCTTTGTTTTTGACACATGTGAGCGCGTGTAGCATACCTTTTTAAGAAACTATGCATGATTTAGGGCTAAATATAGGGTATTTGCCTAACAAAGCATTGAAAAGGTATGAGTTGGGGAAATATGTCTTTCCAGAAAGATCAACTCAGATGCGTACAAGGGACTACCTCCCTTCCAACTATAGCAGAAGTAGATACGTCTGCAACTATCCATTAATGCCAAAGAAAATGCACAATCTAATGAACTGTTCTCAGATTGAATACTCTTCTCTGAAATAAATGGCGTGAAGCGCCCTAAAAGAAAAAAGTGACCTCCAAATTGTAAATTTTCATTACCATAACAATAATAGGAACAACCTGATTTGTGTCCGCGATTGAGCTATGTGTTGATCAACAGGGAGAGCACTATTGCCTTCCTCTTTCATTGTTGGCACACCTGGTGTTATACCATCATCCTCAACACATCGTAATCTGCAATGAACAAGTGGAAAATGAAAAAGAAATTTAAAAAAAGATCCAATTTCTGCAGATATAACCAAGGAAAGAAAATGAGAAGTCAACACACACTCAGCCAATTTATCCACTCTACTATAAATAGAAAATAACACAAATAAGTGGAAAGATAATAATTCAAATACTAATTTGCAACATTCATCACAACACATGATAAGCCTTGGAACTAATTAAACGCTTTTAACACAACCACATACCCCGTTCATCAAATTCACGATTGAGAAGAGCAAGCTGTGTCCTAATATCCGGTAGATGTGCTCTCATTAGAAAGGAAGAGGCCTGCAACTGCTGCTCAGTATGCCCCATCTGTTCATTTCTTGTTGCAGCATGACCTTTCTGACAACAAGTATGCATCCAAAGGATACCAGCAACCAAAACGACACCCACTACCACAAAGAGCTACAAGCATAAGCATAGCAATCAAATATGTCCTCTACGTCGGTAACACTTATCAAGTATATGAAAAGTTCAAATAACAAGTACATATACCAGCATATTGGGTGCAAATTGCTCCGTCGTCAGTATCATGAGCAGGAAAAAGACTAGGGGGAGAAAAAATTGTACACAAGACAATAATATAACAATCATTATCTTTGGGCGGAAAAAAGTATCCACACGATGCACAGAAAATCTTGAAATACATACCCATAAAACTAAAATAGCACAAGGCCGAGCGCCTACCAGGGAGAAGCTCAAATAACCGGTTCTCAATGTCGATCCCACTTCCACAAAAGAAAGAGCCCATGCTGGCTATGGTCGCAAATCTACAGTGTGTGCAAATAGAATATAATTCACAAAAGACATTAACCCAGCAAGCAGAAAATTCAGAAGCTAAACTGAAGTTCTTAGTGACATTCTAACAAACAGTTAGCATGCAGCTATTAAAACAAGAAAAACAGATAAAACTTGAAAAAGTTACATCGTTGGAAGGCGAGAACCGAGAATAGATAGAGCAATGCACAGAGATGAAATGGGATGTCGAGAGATGAATTGTTCTTGAAGAAGGAGAAGCACAAATTGTTTTTTTTTTTTTTTTGGCAGATCCTGAGGCTGATGGGTTTGGCTACGGAGAGAAGCACATTGCAGCAATAAATAGAGAGAAGAAGAGAAAAAAAAATTGTCGGCTGCAGCTGTGAGGAGATGCCAGCGATCGGTGCTTCCATTACTACGCGTTGCACACAGGGCAGAAGATGTTGGCCGCAGGCGCAAGACATCAAAAATTTTCAGTTTCGAATAGTGACACACAGAGGGGGGAGAGAGAGAGAGAGAGGAACTAACTGACGACAGTGAAAACTTGGACTTGGCCCATTAAGAGGGTCATAGGCCCATGTAGGGGCTAAAAACTTCAAAGCTTATTCACAACATTTGTCTCATATTTTTAAGGATTATTTAGATCATTCATTTCTTATTTCCTTTGTTTTCATCTTCATTCTGATAATTTTTTCTCGAGATATTTATTATATGATTTTCAGGGGCAAGGTCCTAAACAGAGAGTTCAGGGGAGCGGGTTAGCTCCTAATTTGGTCTTTCGCACGATGTCTGTTGTTTATCACAGATGATGAACGGCTCGAAGGGGAGAGAAAAAAATAAAAACACGTTTTGTGACTCCCACCATAAAACATTTTTTTTTCTCTTTTCCTATCGGGCCATCCATCAGCTGTGATGGACGGTCCACAGTCCGCGAAGGACCATCCCGGTCCTTCACGATAAGGAGCTAACCTGCTCCCGTTCGTCTCTGAAGTCACACAGATATTATAAGAGGACAAATTCCGTGTTGACACATGAGATTGATTCTCTTATAATATTATTAAAGATCTAAAGATTTTAAAGCTTATATACCCTTGAAACCGATATTTTATTCACATGTTAACGCGTGATTGATTCTCTTATAATATGTGTGGCTCAAACGTAGAGCCCGAATCTCAAAACAGGATGGTATTGACTCTTGAGGCAAATTAATCAAATATTTCCAATATCATTCTATAGGAAACAACAACAATATACCAACATATTTATTGTTTATGGCCAAGAGTCTGAACGGGAACAACAATTTGGACATTGACAAGTGAAAATAATTTCGATGTTAATTGTTGTTACGAGCAGAAATTTTTCCGTGGGTCAAATTGGTACTACTTGCCCCGCGCACGGGTAGCACTTGAACGTTCAGCTTGTAGTTTAGCTCCACATGGATTTCAGTGCTGCATTTCTATGTTTGCCTACTATGGTTTCAATTAGGGCACGGTTATTGCCACCCTAAAAAATTGATAAGGGCTTCCCATGGATTAAGCTACCCCCAAGTTGATAAATGCACCTCTAAAATTTTTGAAAATAGTCAAAATGTCATTTTCTTCTTCTTTTTTCTTCTTCTCATCTCTCAACCGGCGAACCCCCCGGACGTCTCCCGGCGAAGTCCCCCCGCACAATATGAATCTTTAATGGTAGCAAGATAAATATGAATACCTAAAACTTTTAGGTACATGAACATCTTAACTTTCCAAGTTTGGGAGTCAAGAATATCAAACATGGGAGGTGTCATGAAATACATGTGTGTGTATGCAAATATTGTGATTAGCAAAAAACTGAGGATCTTTAACTCAAGGTTGTTAGATTCAAATCAAGAGCATCAAGCTCAGATACCAATTGTAAGTCACCTAGACGGGAGTGAATAGGGGACAAGCTAATCAAATGCAAAACAATGCAGAATTAAAACTAATTATGCAATTTAAAAACTATCAATCTAATACATAACGTATAACTAAAGAGTGTAGCGAATTCCTGCTGAAGGGCTCTGAACTATCTCCTCAAGATTCCTCTAGATTAAGAGTTGAGGTACTACTATGGCTCTCTTGGTTTAAATACAAGTGTGAGCACAAGTAATCCCAAGCATGTATATATATGAAGCACAAGGGAATATCAAGCATATAAAAGATATAAACAATAGCATGCAAGATATAAAATACAAGTGAGAGAGAGAGAGATAAGCAATCGCAAACACGGGAGATTTGTTTCGAGGTTCGAGCACACTTGCTCTACGTCCCCCGCCTTCAACATTATAAAGGATTTTCACTAAAATTGATCCTACGAGATCACTCGGTGCCGCAACACCTACAGCGATCTCCCTTAAGAACTCTTGGACCCGCAAGTCCCTCACTTGTTCCCGCAAGAACAACACACACAAGCACACTAGCTTGCCGAGGCCACACCTCTATAACTTCTCAATACAAGCGGATGGAACACTTGGTGATCTTCTTCTTTTGATCACCAAAAACACTCTCACAATAAATGATCCTTAGAGGATAGATATAGCAATGGAAAGCTCAAGTTTGTGTGAGAAAAACAAGATAGAATTTGAGGTGAAAAATCAAGAGAACTTCTTTGAAAGCTCAAGATAAACACTCTTTAAAACTTTCCTTTTGATATGAAAGTTTAAGCCCCAAAACTTGTGGAGAAAAACTCTAAAAGAGATGAAAAAAACTGGCTCAAAAATTTCTCCAAAATCTTGTCCAAAACTGGCTAAGAGAATCCCAATTTATAGGGTTCATAAAACTAGTCGTTGGGCTCAGTTTCTGGCCAAAATGACCGGCCGGTTACCGGCCAACGGTCATTTTTAAGACTGTTGGGGTTGCCGGTCGACCACACCCAGGTCTTGACCTGTCAGTCAACAGCTCGGTCGATCGAGATAAGAATCAGAAAGCACTACTCTCTGGCTCGGTCGACCGCTCGGTCGACCAAGGCCAGATCCAGAGAGCAAGCTCTCTAGATCGATCAACCATCAAGTCGACGGCCCTCAAGCCAGGGTTCTGTGCACATCGGTCGACCGTTAGAAGCCTAAGGTCAGGGTTTTAGGGATTTAAAATCTAACTTATAAAAATACTAAAATTTTATTTAATTTCCATAAAATCTACAAAAATGAGTTCTTATCAATAACTTGATATCCAAATATGTGTGATCAAAAATCAACACATATTACAAACAATGTGAACTATTTTTGTGATATAGAAATTTAGCCTAAAATCGAAAACTGTATTTTTCCAAAAAAACAAACTTTGAAATGAAAATTTTATTTTTTCAAAACTTGTTCAAATACAAAAATAAGATATTAAAACACTTTTGAAGCATAGTGTATATGGATATGATCCAATATACATATAAGATGAAATATCCTTGTTTTTGACAATAAGCTCTAAACAAAGTTTTGATTTTAACAAAACTTAAAGCACATGATATAAAATTCATCAAAATAAGTTTTTCTAAACATTTGAACTATCAATGTGTATGGATGAAATCCAATACACATATAAACCATGCTTGTTTTGATAAAATCTATTCATGAAACATAAGTTGTATACTTTGAAGCTGAAAACTAAAACCATATTTTTTTAAATCAAAACTATTTAACATGAAACGTTTTGAAATATTTTGTGTTTTTGTATATGAGTTTGAGCAATCCACAACTAATCTATCATTTATATTTTATCTAAAAAAAATCTTAACACTTACAAACTCGACTCAAGTCTTGAAAACTTTCTCTTGAAAATATTCTCTTTATCTTGACTTAGTCCAAACTTTGATCCATGAGCTAGACTCCTCTTGAGTACTTGATGCGATCTTTGAAGCGCGAGCTCTTGAATCAACACGTGCTAGTTTCAAAACTCGACTTCGAATCTTTCGTTGAAGTTAAACGTCGATTAAGATCTTGATAGAAAATCTAAAACTAAATGAACATAAGATCATTAGTACTATAACTATATGAGTTAATCATCATCAAAACTAGAGTGATGGGCCTTTGGGCCAACAATTTTCTCCCAGTTTGGGCCCTATTTATCCCTTATAAGGCCTAGTTCAGGCTAATCGGGGCAGAAGATTTGATTTTTGGTCAAATTTCTCAATTTAGAGTAGAAATAAGTTAATTAGTAGTTATTGTATATTGAAACTATGTAATACTACTTTCGGCTCTTGGAAAGCATGTTTTTCTATTTTGCCACCATTCGGCGCTTGCAAGGTCTAGTTCAGGTCAAATCGGGGCTGAAAGTTTAACTTTTGGTCAATCTTTCTAATTAAGATTAGAAACAAGCTTAAATTAGAAACTACGTAATACTACTCCTAGATCTTGAAAATTACATTTTCTTTCCTTTTGAACCCTATTTGGCTCTGAATAAGGCCTAGTTCAGACTAATTAGGGCTGAAAGTTTGGCTTTTAGTCAAACTTCCCAATTAAGACTAGAAATAAGGTTAATTAATAGTAATTATATATAGAAACTATGTATTACTATTCTTGGCTCTTGAAAACCTCATTTTCTCTCATTTTAGGCCTTATTCGGCTCTAATAAGGCCAAGTGTTCGCGCAAATCGGGGCTGAAAGTTTGACTTTGAACAAACTACCTAATTAAGACTAGAAATAAGGTTTATTGTAATAATTGTACATAAAAACTATGTAATGTTACTCCCGACTCTTGAAAATCACATTTTCTCCTATTGAGCCCTATTCGACTCTTATAAGACCTAGTTCAGTCAATCGGGACTGAAAGTTTGACTTTTAGGCAAACTTCATAATTAAGACTAGAAACAAAGTTTAATTAGTATAAATTTTGCAAAGAAACTATATATTATTACTCCTAACTCTAGAAAATCACATACCCTGTTTGGGCCCTATTCGGCTATTATAAGGCCTAGTTCAAGCCAATCGGAGCGAAAAGTTTGACTATTAGTCAAACATCTCTATTAGTAATCCTTTGCCGTCAAAGGCCTGTAGAGTTGGAACTTTGAACTTAGGATGATATGGGACAAGATCCCATTCTGTCGGGTATAGCCGGACCACTTCTGCTTCTTGGAGGCCTTTTCAATTGGTAAGGGCTTCCAAACGCTGCTCCATTTGATTCAATCTTTTAGAATGAGTACCCCTATTCTCTGGATTGTCTCCCTCTTTAGATAAGGATTTAGACGACTCGGAATTGGACTGTTTCTCCTCTTCTATGTGTACAGAAGATGAGCTTTCCCCTTCCTTCCGCTTGCCTTTAGACTTCTTAAAAGAAGTTTTGTCATTCAACTTTTTCTTGTCTTTAAGCAACTGTGCAAGCATCTGCTTGAGGGTATCGATAGATTCTTATTGGGCACGAATCATATCGAATTGTTCCCTCTAGATCTGGGCTTGCTATTCCAGGCCTGGTCATCTCCTCAGGAGTGTTTACCATATATACAAAGGCTTTCTTTTTTATAGAAGAGTTCGAGGCCAGTGATTCTGAGATGGCAGAGTATGATTCACTTACTTCAATGCCCCAGGCTAGGGCACTGTAGTCAACCGGGGGAACCACACCAGTCCGAGTGCGAGTATGCCGATACACTCCTTATAGTTCCATATCAGACTCGTCAGAGCTGAATGTCAGTTGTTTTCTCCTACTTTTGCTTGGCGTAGTGCTTGAACCTGCCATGTTTGCAGTGACTTCAGGGTAATCCGTGTCAGAGAAGGTTCCCCTTCTGTGGGAATGACGCCTTTTGGCTGATCGGGAGGTTGAGGTTAGTCATTTGAATACCGATTGGTTGATCACATGTGAGCTGTATCGACATTCAAAGAGCATTGTTGTGATGAGCCGTTCACAATAACAGGATGGAGCAACCTGATTAGCACTCCTTTTCTTTGTCAAGTAATCTCTTAAATCTGTCGGAGGGGGATCAAAGAGATTAGCCTCAGGTTTCGAGGGCTTTTCAACTTCTGACAGCCATCCTTGCGTCGCAAATCTGAGAAGCAAGGTTCTGAGACGCGGAGCTCACGTTCTGTAAAACAGACGCGGCTCTTGCGTTTGGCTTTAAAACACAGGTCTCGCGCCTCTGCTGAGAAGAGACGCGGACCTCGTGCTGCTGATTGTCGCATTTGTCTAGCGATATTTGAGACACGCGGACTTTCTGAATCTCGCATTTAGTTATAGAGACGCGGGTCTCGTGTCTCTGAGGAGAGGTGCGGACCTCGCGCCGCTGAACGTCGTGTTTGGGAAGTAAAGCTTCAGAAATGTAAGTCTTGTGGGCTTTGCGTTTAGGTCTTCAAACGCGAACTTCACGCGTCTGATGTTGTTCAGAAGAGACGCGAGCTTGAGCCTCGCGTTCTGTATCTGTTGGACAGATTGCTGGACAGATAGTTGTTTCAGCTTCTTGCACTGTAATTGACGCATGCATCATCTCTGTCAACATTTAGCGTTCCGGTTACGCCGTACGGGTTGTTAGGAACCCCTGGTAACCTGGGGTTGAGGAAGAGGACGGGCGTGAACGGGCTGAACGTCAACGACGTTGACCTCGCGGGTCTCGTGGGAGACGTTGATGCGGGCCTTAGTGTGATACATCCGACCACGATGTTCTCTGCGCAGACCGCATTCAGGGAAGCCTTTGAAGGGACTTGAGAGCAAATCTCTGAGGAGACTTTGCGGTATTATCGCGCCCTAGGGCTCTTAGAGCCGGAAGAGAGGAACTCTTCATACTTTCCTTGGTCGAATTCTATGACAAGCGATTCGACCACCTTTCCCATGCAGGTGACGTCACCTTGCGCCATGACTTTCTCATCAATAGAGAAAGTTGTCCCTAGCAGAGTCGCCATCTCTTATTTGGTGGAAAAAGTTTTGAGGGCGTGTAAATTCTTTATTTGACTGTAAAGAAAGTTACAACAACAATTAAAAAAAACTTCCGATTACAAGAGAGAAGATGTTCAAGCTCAAATCTTCTCTTTGTTTAATGATGGGTTCTTGATCTGGCGGTAGAAAGTGAGTCTTATTTTTCGTTGACCGGGTGAGTGTCACAGTTTTATGGGAATCTTCTCCTCGGATTATGGACGGAGTAGCACAACTCCTATCCAATAAAATCTCAAAGAGGCGTAAGGTAAGAACAAACTTGTACTCAACAAGTTGTTAGAAGAGTTGAACTCTTAGGTATTTCTCAGCTGGAAACTCTGATCAGGATTCTCCAAAATCGACCAAAAAAAACTTTCTGACCCCTCTTCAATAGCGAACTGAGTTATTTATAGGGTTTTTAGGGGGTAAAACTGTCCCGTAAAAACCCTCCATAATGGGAATTAACACTCTCATTACGTGGGCAGTAATTGACCTGGTAATGAGGGCAGTTATAACCGAGACGCGGGCTTTGAGCCTCGTATTTTGCCATTGAGGTAACGCTTGAGAAACACGAACTTCAAGTTCTACGTTAGGCTTCATGTGAGACGCGGGCTTCGGGCTCTGCGTCTAGATATTGCATGGATGACTGAGACGCAAGTCCAAAGCTTTGCGTCTTAGCCATTGCAGTGAAGCAAAGACGCGATTTTTGACTCTTGCGTCTTGGTACTATAGTGATGCTGAGACGCAATTTTCAAGTTCTGCGTCTTGGTTATTGTAGAAACATTGAGACGCGGGTTTCAACCTTCGCGTCTTGGTACTGTGCTAGTGGCTATGCTGCCTTCCGTCTGGAGTTTAGACTCTGTTTTCTGATGACTTGACCTCAGTGATTTTTGGACAGTCTACAGTAGCATGTAACATTTTGCCTCGGCCTGACTTGCTTCTTGACTTGGAATAATTGCCTCTTTCTTTAGATTTTGACCTCCCTCTACTTTGAGTGACTAAGGCCTCCGAATGCGAAGAACCAAGATCTTTCCTTCTCAACTCTTTATTCAACAAACCACTGTCACTACGTTCATTGTGACAAAACCATCCGGAGTTGAGTTGCTAAGAGAAACTATCAAAGTTTCCCAACTATCCGGTGAGGAACTAAGTAACAACAATGCTTACAGTACATCTTCAAGGCTCATTTTCCATAGAGGAGACTTGATTCACAATACTTTGAAACTCATTCAAATGCTCGGCTGTAGAGGATCCTTCCTTATATTTCACATTTACAAGCTTCCGGATCAAGAATGCTTTATTGCCTATGATCTTTCTTTCATAAACACTCTCCAACTTCTTCTATAAAGAATGTGCCAAAATTTTCGTGAAAACATGCTGAAAAACACTATCATTTGCCGTATGAACCCAACGCCCTTGCTGTCAAGCTTCTTCCACTCTCCATCGGACATGTCTTTAGGCTTGACTTCATCTTCCAAAGGTGCATAAAAATCCTTACAACAAAGGAGATCTTCCATTCTTGGTTTCTATATGGTCCAATTACCACCACTAAAGCTTATCATCCAACTTGTGCTACCATTTTTCTCTTACACAATTCAAAAGAGACCAAGAACCCCTTTGGAGCAATTCCACAAACACTTTGTGGGCACCTTGCTTTGACACGCCACCGAAGAGTTCAAAACCTGTTGACTAACTTTTGAGCATGTTATTTATGCCCTGTAATTGAGAGCAATGGTACAGGTCTTGGGCTTCGATTTTACTCGAGTCTGATTTCGGTGAATTTAGGGTTTCAGTTCTCAATCTTAAGCGATTTCAGGAAGGAGCCCCTTTAGTAGTGGTGGTATCTAACTTATCTTTATTCCATAAAAATGTTGAACATGATTAGTTGTTAGGAAAAAAAATGAGTGCAGTATTTCTTTCTTATTTGCAACAAAGAACCAGCTAATATCATATTAGCTGTGTTTCTGCATTATTATTTAATACTAAATTAGAATTTAATCTGCATGCCTTTGACATGTTATATGAGGATGTATATTTGGTATTTCAATTGTGGATGTCCTTGTTCTTCAAAATGGAATACAGAATTGGATTTGTTTTGCGTTGCTTGGATATGTTCTCGTATTTTGATTGTGAATATCCTTATTTCTGAAAATGGGATGTGGGATTGGATTTGGTCCTTTGGACTCTGAACAATCTGTATTTGTTTGCATCTCTAGTGTCATATATAGTTTTCCATAGATCATGTCAAAGTTGTGTGATTGGTTCTTTCCTCTTGGAATGAAGAATACAAGCAGGTTAGGTAAAAATTCTTCTGGAACTCTTTTTTTCATTTTGCACTCTATTTTCTTTTTCCACATTTCTTAATGCTGATGTTGGTCAAATAATGCTTATGATATTTAATTTGTGGTGCATAAATGTCTACTAGACTTACATGATCAATATGAAGTTGTTTTTCATGTATGTGTAGCTGTTCATTCATCACAAATGTTTAAAATTTACAGCCAAGGCAGTGTTAATTAGTGTGCACTTTGATGCATTATATCACTGGTGGTAGTGCTGATGCTCTTATTTTTAGTAGCCATTGTGTAGTTATTGCTCCTGTCTAGAATTGTTTTGAGACAGTGATCACTCCCTTTATTTTCTTTTATTTGCAGGTGTGGTCTTAATATTTTCAGCATCTATATTCCATGAATTTGGAGTTGTAGTAGTATAATATACTAAAGCAACTTTGTCGATGGTTTTCCGAGTTTCTTTTTCTTCTTTGTAAGGGATTCTAGTTTATTTTTGGTTGGTTATTTGCTCTTGTAATTATGATGTATGTACTCAACAGCAAGAACTGTTACTTCTAAAAAATGGAACTACTGTCGTAGCCAAATTACCCGAGTTGCGGTTCATGAATTGTTTTCCATTGTAAAACAGTTAAATATCCACGTAAGTTAATGAAGAGAAGTCATGGTGTCATTCATAATCTTCAGATAGAATTCAGAGCAAGTCCCCGTCATGCTTATTTGGTTCAGATGGAGTCATGATTTTCGCGTAACTTTCTTTGCTCTATATCAGCTTGTCTGCATATTTGAAGTAACAAACCAGAAGCTCTAAACCGATAACAAATGCTACGATGCTTACCATGTATTTGACAAAATGCATGACTGGAAGTAACAGACCAGTAGATATAACATAAAATAAGAGATTTTGGGTAATATATTTTAAGTTGTTTACAAAGTGTTTGTTGATTTTAACAGAGAAGGAGCTAAAGTTGGCATGGGTTTTGTGATTGAATTGATACCCATATATCAAAAAATGTGCTTCTCCTTTCTAAATTTTGCACCCTTGCGTTCTATTTCCTTATATATACTGCAATAATGGCTCGAGTTTAACTTGTTCTGTTGGATCTTTCTTTAATTACTTCAATTTTTTCTTTCCTTTTACAGGTGGGAAGAGGAAAGTTAATTTGATTCAAGGTTTGAATCAATGCTTCGCAGATGATTCAAGGCTTCAAATCAGGTTGTATTGCTCTGAGTCTTTTGACTTCTTTCAATTTGATTGTAATATTATTATTTTATTATAAAAATGTCTCCTAGAAAGTACTCTTTTGGATATGAATGAGCAATTTGTCCAATTTCAGAGTGGGGCGCTTGATAAATTCATTGTTAAAGAAACACAAGATTTAGTTGAAAATTCAATTGAAAATGAAATCATTGATGATTTAGATCAGAATGAGAATGAGAGTGAAAATGTTAATGATCTAAACCAGAATGAGAATGAAAATGAAAATGAAAATATTTTAGGCAATGAACAACCAAATCAGTCCATTCTCATGGATTTGAATATCTATGATCCATGAACTTGGTACAATCTTGACAGAAAATCTAGAGATCTATTAGTGAAAAATTGTCTTATAAGAGACCTATTAGTTGAAAAAAGATCTTAAAGATAAATTAGAAACATGTTTCTCTTTAATATTTTACACTCGGTATTTATCGAATGGAGAGAAACATGATAGAGAATTGTTAGTTTATTCAAAGTATATCGATAAAGTATTTTATTTTGTTCTAAACTATTTAAAAATAGTTTCTAAAAAAGTTAGTGAACGCAAAGATTCAATTGTAGGCTTAAAGAACATGAAAAAAAATAATGAGCACGTCAAATCTGTAAAAAGACATTTTTCTAAAAGACTACAAACAAGTCACTTTTCTTCTGACAAACGGGCCCTAAAATAGACCGGCCAATTCAAAGAAAGAGAATTGTCGCAGCCGGGCCCTGTCTGGGCTTGGCAATATTTTACTTAAGCGGCCTGTGGGCCGGGCTTAGTCTCGGGAGGATCTTCTGGTGGCTGCAGACTTTCGGCCCAGCCCAAATGTTGGGGAGATGTCACATTGTTGATGCATAGCATGGATAATTATTAAATGAAAAATGATTTGGTAACTCAAAAACACTCTCGCCATCATAAATTCAATTTCAAGAACAATTGAGTAATAAAAAGTATGGAACAACCAAAACCTAAACCAAACTTGTACAATAAATGTAGAAATTTTCTAAAATAAGATAGAAGTAGGTTTTCATAATATAGGAGTATGTTTTTCTAGCTTTAGCGTACATGGTGAAAAATATAAGAGGAGGTTTTTCTTTAACCAAAATTTTTGGAACAGGCCCTATATTTTGGACAAAATATTAGGAGCGGGCCATGTCGTGCAACATCTCAATATTTGAGCCGTACTTAAGGCTGGTAATAAGCCGCGCCGTGTCGTGCCCGCGTAAAAGCCCTAGGCATGACCCAGAGTATTATTTGGGCCTATACCAATGAGCTTATGTACCGATCTCTTAGATATTGGGCCAATCCACGTGATGTATTAGTCCAGCCCATTCATGTCTCCAATCCTAGTTAAATTGTACTGACTCATACATACTTCACACAAACTGTGCTTAATAGTTTCTAAAAAACTAAAACAATCAATTTTATAACTTATTAATTCATCCGTGAAAACTAATAAGGTTAAATCCAACTACTTGAAGATGCTAGTAAGTAATTGTAAAAAAAAATCACAAATTAAACTAACTTCTAACGCTATAACTTATTCTTAACGGCAAATCATTCAGCATTGGTGTTTTAGCGAGAAGAGTCAACGGGACTAGAGGAGTGAGAAAGTTGATGTCGATCGATAACTGAGATATATGGTTTTAACAGTGAACCCGATACACATTTTGTTAAATTATTAGAATTAGTATCAATAGTTGATATGAGATACGATATCATTAACGATTCAGACCGTGTTGATGTAACTTAAATTGATAAGAGAATTTAATTAAGAGCTAAAAATAATACTGTTAATTGAGCCAGTTAATCGGGGCGGCCCAATGGAGCGCCATTCGTGCCTTCATTAGGTTGAGCTATGCAGGGCCAACCGTGCAGGACCAAGGCGAACTGAGGCACAACCCAAAACTATATGAGCCGTAAAATTTAGGGGCCACACACAGCCCAAAGCCTATCGTGCTGGCTCATCATGCTTTGTTCCAGCCCGGCCCATTACCAATCCTTCCTACCCTTAAAATAGTAAATATTTAACAAATCTATGATACTCTTAAAAGTATCTTTGATCCTTGTGCATAATTATATCTTTTTCTTGCAATATCCAATAAAATACTTATTTTGAGTCGAATCTAACCTAAACCCGATGAACATTGGGTAGAATACAATTTTATATTTGTAGACCCTGAAACCCAATAGGCGTTAAGAATCCGACCAAAAACCCGAGTCTGACCCCAACCCGATGCCTCGTGGATTGAGTTTGATCAAAATTTTGGACCCGATACATATACGGATCCAATTATGGATATAGAAAATCCGAAACCAACCCAACCCGTTGCCACCCCTACTACCACTGGCAATTCTGTTCTCAGGCAAAGTCATCAATTTCGCAATTAACATTTCCTCTTTCTTTCTGCTTAAACTTGTCAAAGAATCTTAAGTTAGAGTGAGTACTAGATTTTGACCAAATTTGTCTAAATTATTGTCAAAAAGAAAAGGATAAGCTTCGACTGGTTATGATGGGGGGAGGAGAGAGAGGGGCATCCAATAAGAGACAAATTAATTATTATTTTGGCAGGGGTCCATCTGCAATAATGCCATTTCAAAAGTATAGATAGCAGCCCACATTCTCCCTTAATAATTCACTCCAATAACTTAACTTTAATACAAACCTTAAGCAAGAATCTACAATATAAAAAGGAAAAATCACTATCATTAGTAATATCACACTTTATGAAGGAAAAGAAAAAGGAAAAAAAAAAATAAAAAGAAAAATTAACAATAATTGAAGCTATAGTATATAGATAACTGCAGTCTGTACACACAACCAGGCATATGTTATTTATGCACATGTTTGCTTGTCTCGAACACAAGTGCACCTGCATCATTAAACACAAGAAAAAAAAAAAAAAAAATTAAAAATTCAGATATAAATTGTTGCCAAAATCTTGCAAAATTATAATTGATCTATTCGTCTAAGCAGTTGACGATTTGATTTGAGTGAAAAGTTAACTCACCTAGTGTTGGCATCAGGACCGATAACACGACAATGCCTGCAATCTTCAGCGGCAGCCCGGTCCTGATCATGTCCCCGATCTCAATGTGGCCGGTCGTGAACCCGACGATGTTCGACGGCGTCCCCGTCGGCAGCAGGAAGGAGAACTGGGCGCCGATGGCGCCGGGGACCATCAACAGCAGGGGGTGCAGCTTCATGTTCTTGGCCATCTCTATCAGAAGGGGGACTACAAGGGTGGTGGTGGTGTTGTTGGAAGTGAATTCAGTGACCGTGCTGCTCACCAGGCAAACCAGCGGCGCGATCGTGATGTAGGGCGCCGTCTCGAGGAAGGCCAGGCACTGGGAGAGGATGTCGGCCAGGCCGCTCTTCCTGACGCCGTTGGCGATCGCGTAGCCGGCCCCGAGGAGGAGGATGATGTTCCAGTGGAGCTTCTTGCATTTGTTCCAGTCCATCAGTTTTTCGCCAGGGTTCTTCCCGTTTGGGATTACAAACAGCAAGGTGGCCATCATCACCTGTATTCGAATATAGAATAAGTACACCTGTACAAATTATCGATGTTCATAGATTTTTGTCTATGGCCAAATTTTCAAAAACTATCATGAATTTTTTGGTCTTTTGTGAAATCAGAAGGTAGCTTTGCAAAGAAACAAAAGAAGATTTGTTACAGTTATGAATATAAAAAAGTGAGATATATTTTGAGCAAACAACTGATACTTTATAGTTTATGATTGTTTCTGAAAATGTAACTTTTGTTCACTTACACTAACAGATCCATCCCCCACGCGCCCATGAAACAGAGCTCCCCATCCGGGGACCTCATTTGTTAAGCTTCTTGTCATCCAGAGAACCACAAGCATCTGGGAAAATTCTCAAATTCCACACAAGAAAAATGGGGGAAACAATTATAGCTCTATAAACTTTAAAGAACTGTCCCATTAATAATATTATAAAAAACAGAGCAAAGATCACTGAAAACATACCCCAAACACAGTCAAGACCATCTTCTCAGCAAAAGCCATTGGCCCTGCAACAATTAGCAATCAATTTCATATGCAGGGAAAACTCAAATGAGCAATAATGTCAGAAAAATATGCAGGGAAAACTCAAATGAGCAATGAAATTAACTGACCCAACAACTCAAGCTCCCTCTCCAAATGGGTTCTGTCCAAATAAGCAGAGAGTGCTTTCTCTGATCCTTTTGGGCAGTAGAGAAAGCAGAGGATCCCACAGAGAGAAAAGAAAATGATGAGAGCCAGAGGGAATCCAAACAAGAACCATGAGCTGAAAGTGATGGACTTCTCCTCAGGGTAGTAGCTCTCCCAAATCCCCACAAGGATGAGGTTGACTCCGGTCCCGGTCAACGTGCTCATCCCGCCGATCGCCACCGAGTAGATCACCCCGAGGATGACCGCTTTGGCGAACCGGGTGACGTCAGGGTGCGCCGCCTCCTTGTCCGGCAGCCGCTGCAGTATCCCGGTGGCCACCGGGATCATCAAGACCGCGGCTGGCGTGTTGTGCATCCACATGCTGACAAACGCCGAGGTGGCGCAGATCCCGAGGAGGAGCAATCGGGGGTTCACAGGGTCCCCGCAAAAAATTATGGTTACCTGAGAGGAAGAGAAACAGGCTCCCATGTATAAGCATTGCTCGCATTATTTTTAAATATTTCTCAAAACACGATGCTGTGAATCAAGCCCATATTTGAATTGAGAGCTAGATACTGTCTAAAAGAAGCAGACAAAAGATGTCAAGTTCTTTCAGAATTGACCATTTGTTCCTCAGTAAGCCTACTCACATTGAAGGCCAGGCGGCGGTGGATGTTGTAGTGCTCGACGGCCAACGCCAGAATGAAGCTGCCGAGAACGAGGGAGATGATGTCGTCCATGTAGAACCGGGCGACGTCATCAGCGCTGGCGATGCCGAAGATGGGGAAGAGGAAGAGCGGGGCCATGGAGGTGACGGCCATCGGCACGGCCTCGGTGATCCACCAGAGAAAGATCCAGGCGAGGACAGCCAGCATGTTCCGACTCAAGGGACGGCCATCGATCTCGACGAAGAAGTAGACTAGGAAGCATGCCAGAGGCCCGGAGACGATCGCGAGGCTGTTGGCGGTGAGAAGTGAAGTCAGAGAGATGGTGGCCGAAGGGTGAGTAGGGCTTTGGAGAGGGAGGAGCGGGGCTTTTGCATCATCATCTGCGAGAGACTGAGAAGCCATTGCCCAACGAGAGAAGCCTCGCTCTGGTTTTTCTGGTGCTCTGTTTTTATTTCACCAACTTAGCTTCGCATAGGTTGCAAGTGTGTGTAGTTGGATACACTTTTTTTTCCTTGTGATGAGGAATTTGAATAATTGAATGGTGAAGAAATTATTAATGCATGGCCCATAAATAAGCATGGGATATGCACAAGAAAGCATGAGATCAGGGATGACATTTGTTGGGCCAGACATTTGGGAGGATTTCTAGTTGGTTTTAGTTAGTTTTATTTAGTTATTTATTTATTTTTGACCTCATCTAGAGACATGTTTAAGTCATTGAAGGTGAAGCTTACCTCTGTTTTGGGTTGGTGTTTTTTGGGCTCTGCTTCCTCCTTGTATTAAAAGGTTAATTTGGTTCAGTCCCTTGTGAATGTTTACTAATTTTTTTATGGTCAAAAAAATTCTTTACATAAGAGTAACACTGATTACTCTCTTGCATAATAGTCATTTTTCCAACCAATGAATAGTAGCATATATTACTTTTGTGTGAGAATTGTGCAAGTTGTAGGTGCATGAAAGGAAAAAATATCTGTTCTCTCATGACATTACTTTTCTTGTAGCATTTTCTTTACTTAGTCTCCACTCCAACAAAACTCATCTACAAGTAAGTAATCCAAATGAGAGCTTGAAGGAAGTTTACTAGAAAATCAAGAATCAAAATGGGGAATACGAAATAAATTTCTACTCTTGAACTTGAGACCTTCCTGTATCCAAACCTGCTCATTTATCTAAACTAAGCTAAATAGTCAAATTCACCATGTCCGAACTCACTTTTTATATTTCCTTCTACTCTGATGTTGCTTTCGGATAGATTTCACAAAAGAAATGAGTGCAGACTTCATATATATCACATGTTCGACACACTGTAAAGGTGAGTCACAAGTTTGTAATACAACAGGCATGAGATCAGGATGCAAGACCTTTTTAAGGCCACACGTTACATGACAGGAATTACCTCCATAAATAGTTATTTGATTTGAAACTTAGAAGAAGAAAAGAAAGCCCTTGTTAACTGCAGTTTTATCCTTGACAACCCCATGATCACATCAACAGATGCAACCTGTCCAGGTCTAACTTGGACAGGAGAGAGGGGAAAAAGAAAAAAGAAAAAAGAAAAAAGAAAAAAGAAACATCAAACATATATCATTATTATTATTGTTCACAAAGAATTTGGACAGAATGTGCCCCATGCCCAATTTTCAGCCAAGTGTCAGTTTCTTTGTTTGTTTGTTCAAAGAAAAACTCATGCAAATGTATGGCTGTGTGATGCTGGAATGTTGTTTCCAGGTTATCCTCTGCATGAGGTTTGAGGACATCCTTCTCTCCACTGGAGTCTGGCTTTAATTTCACTTCACATTGAAATTGTCATACTAGAATTAATATTATCCATATACGATCGAAGTAATTCCAAAATCATACGTCTGTTTTAATACACTGAACTCAGATCTGAACTATCAAAGAAGCTTCCCATTCAACCAAGTTCATGCCCATGAGAATCACATGAAGCCACAGAAAACAAATGTATTTTCCTAGCAAATTCATCCTGCTAAAACTCAGTACCAGAATCAGGCTTTTTGGTAAGGCCAGTACATGTAAGCTGAAACAGAAACCTAATTTTTGGCCCTACCCATTTGACATTCAACCTAATTAGTAGGTGGTACGTTACATTTATTGCTCTATGAATTTTTCTCTCCTGTTCAACAACAAAAAATTGCAAGAAAAACCTGATACAGCTAGGGCCAATCGAGGTCTAACTCAGTCGTAAAAAGATAAAATGTTAGATTCACAGAGATTGGCTCCATTAGATTATAATACATCTTAGGTTTAAAACCGAGCTACAGCCTCTCTTCTGAGAAAAAAGATTCTAATATAATTCTTAGTGATACCTATCAGTTTCATTGTCGATGACTAATCCTCTCTCTCTCTCGCTCCCCTCTCAATAATGAAAACACTGGTGTTTCAATTATTTCTTGCAATAATGAAGATGACTGTTGCTCGAGTGTCATCGTCAACCTCCACAGCTGCCACAGTGCCACAAGTAGAGATTTGCCGATGGACATGGTGGGGTCCTGCCGCCTGTGGTCCAATCTTTGCATCGGGATCCACGTCACTGGACCCCGGGGGCCAATAATCGTGGTTCTCTTCCTAGTTATAAAATTCCAAAGTCGGCATGATTAGCTCAAAGAATAATCCGGCTCTAAACCTAGATAATTATCTATCTAATGATCATTCATTAGTTTAGCTATAACATGAGAGTTCCTTCGTCTTAGAGATGATAGAAAATTTGTGGTTGTCTTTGTATGTTGGTTCGAAGAGTTTGTGATAAAATTTGTAGAATAGAGAGAATATGACCAACATTTGTGATGGAAGATATATATTGATGACAATGAGTTAAAACTTACAAGCTACTACTTCTAATTCTATATTTATCACATACACCAGTCTCTTCGGAATTCCTCCCTCAATAATTATCTATTGACAGCTCTCCTTTATATTTCCACGTGCCATGAAAGCAGGAAACACATGGGGAAGGTTTGGAAAGAGATAATAGAGAAAGAATTAGATTTTGAAGATCTCATTTATATTCTGTTCCCAAAAGATTGGTGTAGTAGTCGATTTTCGACACATGTCGAGATCACGACGCGTGCCTTGCTGCCTCAGAGACACTTCAAGCGGTGTATGACCATTCTTCCAGCGGGACCAACATGGGCCCAGAAAGGGTCTTGGGTCCCTTGCCGGGAACACATTGATCCGGAGCCACAGAAACCCCATCGATCTGGAGCCACCCATCCGGATACTCAACCTAGTCAGAATTGCTCAGCTATTCGGAGGCTTCACTATCTGAAACAAAGATCTATTCCGAGGATACTTTAGTCTCCACGACGAAGATCTACCCCAAGGACTTCCGCTTCCACTCCAGCAACATATCAACAACGCGATGTCCGCGAATCTCGAAATCAGCTGCGTACAATGATCTTTTCCCACGCTCTACGCGTTGTACAGCTTAGACTATAATACCCATATTTTGTAATACATGAATTAAAAATAATACTAGTGTTTTTAATATATATATAAATATATATATATATATATATATATATATATATATATATATATATATATATATATATATATATATATATATATATATATATATATATATATATATATATATATAGAGAAAAATGTATATCAGCCCGCGGGCTGAGAGAACTCTCTCAGCCTGCGCTGACGTGGCTCAATTTTGCACCCCACTAACTTACGGCCCGCTTATCGAAAGAAGTTAATTACCAAATACCCCTTATGAAAAGCTACTTTTTCGGTAAAAGACAGTGAATGCTGCTTCTTTAATTTTTTTTATCTGATTTGATATTTAATGATTTTAATATAGTCGCAGTACTTATGAGAACTGCTACCACGGTCACAGTCTTTTCTAAGGACTGCTACCAAGGTCGCAGTCTTTTTCTGAGGACTGCTACCAAGGTCGCAGTGTTTTTATGAGAACTGCTACCACGGTCGCAGTCTTTTCTAAGGACTGCTACCAAGGTCGCAGTCTTTTTCTGAGGACTGCTACCAAGGTCGCAGTCTTTTTCTGAGGACTGCTATCATGGTCGCAGTGTTTTTATGAGAACTGTTACCACGGTCGCAGTCTTTTCTAAGGACTGCTACCATGGTCGCAGTCTTTTTCTGAGGACTGCTACCAAGGTCGCAGTCTTTTTCTGAGGACTGCTACCAAGGTCTGCTACCAAGGTCGCAGTTTTTTTTCTGAGGACTGCTACCAAGGTCGGTAAAAAGTTGTGAGGGAGGGTATTTTTGGAAATTACAATGTTGAGGTGACTGGCATTAAATTGGGCGGGATTTTACAGGATTTTGCCCGCCAAAATTATTACAGATGTGGGGCGGTGATGTTGCCACGCCCGCAGGCTGAGAAAACTCTCTCAGCCCGCGGGCTGAGGTACAGTAAGCCCATATATATATATATATATATATATATATATATATATATATATATATATATATATATATATATATATTGTATTATGAAATTAATTATTATCTAGTGAGATTATTTTAATTGTTATTAATTACTAATATCATTATTGTTGACACTTAAAAAAGACAAGATTCTTACTGGCCCGAACAATGTCTAAACTTGTTGACATTTACAAAAGACAAGTGACAGACAAGCTAACGACCAGTTTTCACCCATCTCCAAGAGACAAGGAAGTAACCTGGACTCCACTTATCCAGCAAGTAGACAGTGAACCCGGATTGTTTCTAAACAGACCTCAGTAGGTATAAAGATGCTAGCACTTAGCATCACATGAGCCCAAAGGGATAGCCTCGCTTGAGAGGCTAGGATCACCCGACTTCGCCTTGAAGCCATTTAAAGCCTCGCCAGGAAGCTAACTCATAGCTTCGCCAGAGGAAGTCAGCTTCGCCCTGAAGCCATACACAACTGCGCAGAAAGGGTATATGATAGCCTCGCTACAGAGAACTTCTAGCTCCGCCGAAGAGTTTCTTTTGGACTTCACCAGAAACTGCCTCCAGCTCCGCTGTGAAGTTCAGGGCGGGAAGCGCCACTATTGGTCTGCTATGGTCAATCTTTGACCAATCAAATCTTCAGATGAGATCAAATCTAATCGGGATCAAGATCAAATCCAATCAAGATCAAATCTGAGATCAAATTCGGTAGTTGATTGCCACAATCTCTTAACTCTCTTAAAACAAGTAAGGAGATCAGGGGAAATCCTCCAACAATACGGAAAGGATCAAAACAGATCAAGAAGATCAACCGACCTGCCATTTCTAACTTCGCAAAAGCTGATCCTAGCCTCGCAGTAAGGCTACTTTCCAGATTTAAACAGATTTGATTCAATCTGTTTTCATATCTTCAAGGGACGATTATACCCTTGCTCTCCCTATAAATAGCCCATCAGGGGTACAAGGAGAGAAGGCTTTTGGAAGAGGCGATACGCTCGAGAGAGGACTCCATAAGCAGAGACTTCTTCACGACGCACCGTGCGCTCTTGAATTCAGAGACTTTTAGAGAATTGCTTCTCTAATCAGGGTGCCGATACCCTAATACCTTCCTCTCAAGGAATCTCCGGAACCAGGCGAGAAGAAATTCCTAATTGAAGTCAATTTTGAGAAGTAACAAGAAGGTTCTACCAACCTTCCGTTCTCTGATTCCCTGAACCAGGCGAGAAGGGAATCTCATCGCTCGCATCGTCAAAGGGATAAAGTGGTCGCGCGCTGATCAGACTCCTATCGGCACACTTCTCCAGAATCTCTGAGGAGATCTACTTGTAATCTTTTTAAGAATACTTGTAATTTAGCTCCTCAAACCCTTTTTATTGTAAGTTTTCCCCTTTGCAAATCAATGGAAAACAAGATGGCGACTCCGCTGGGGATAGTATTCTCCACTGCCGAGAATCAAGTGTCGCAATGCGACGAACAGACCTTCGGGTCTAACTCTGAATTCAAAAAAGCCAGTGCAGCCAGAGCCCATCTGGCTAAATATTTAAGGAAAGTCTCTACGGAGACAGAAGAGGTTCTCTGCGAACCTGCTGCGGTTCTCTGACGCAACAAGGAAGCACGCCCGCAACCCAAGTCCTGCACTTTCGAGAACTTGGTCATTCAATTCGACCAAGGAAGATTTGAAGAAGTCCTCTCTGGGGGTGGCCTAATGCTTCGAGCACGGAAGCATAGGAAGGTCTCCATGACCAAGGTTTCAGAACAGAAACCAGAAGCAGAATTCTGCCAACACCCTTCAACCTCACGTGTGGCTAATCAGGTTCCTTGCGAACCTAAGTATCCTCTGTCAAAGCGGATGTGGAGGCCTAAACAGAAGTCTCTGGGCAAAGCCTCAGGCGTAGTTACGCCAAAACCGTGCCTCTCTCGCGAAGAAAACGGCAAGATGCCTATCTGCTCCAACAATGCTGCCAACCATGAAGTCACAACGACAATCATACCGTCGCCCAATTCAAGAGTAGCAACGCCTTGCGCCGGCCTCATTCTCATAAGCGAAGCTACTGTACCACAGTGTACGCGCAAGGTTCATGACCGCGAAGCTAGAGCCAAAGTACTATCCAAGGCTAATCGCCTTCGCAGCAGCATAGCGGGTAATGCACCACAGCGTGCTCCGCTCTCCAGTTCGTTAGGCACTAAGCTCACACCTGTTGGCGAAACTAGAGCTGAAGTACTATTCAGTGCTAATCCCTTCTGCAGGGATAAGAGGAACGAGACATCATCCTATGAACGCACCAAAAGGGCTTCTACGCGGGATTTTTCAGGCTCTAATGGGCCTGACTTGCGGGAACTCTTGGTGAACAAACGGAAGTCGGGGTCTTTCCGGACCACTCCCCCCTATTGTCAACAAAAGGGATGTCAGCTGGTGACAGTCCACTCAGTTCATTGCCGGCTAGGACCCATCCTTGCCGCTCCTCTAGGCCAACGATCAGTTTTCGATCGGTTGACGGCGCAAGCTCCGATGAAGCATCATAAAAGGAGCATCTCGTGAGATCTACCCTCTGCATCCGTCAACATGACCGGAAGAGGACGAGAGCTGCGCGGGGGAAGACAAGCATCTGACGACACCCCCTACAGCTCCCCAGATCCAGATTACATCCCAGGCTTAGGCGAAGTCTTGGTGCATGAAGAGGGTGTTTTCTGAAACACCCGATCTAGGGTGTGTAGGCTGTCTAAAAATCATTAAAGACAAGTCATCAAAGACAGAGTCCCAAACCCCAGACGCAGGGCGCGTCTCAGCCGCACCAAGGCGCGTGGGTCGAAAACCCGCGTCTCAGCCGCACCAAGGCGCGAGGGTCGAAACCCGCGTCTCAGCCAGCACTGCAGCACCAAAGCGCGAGGGTCGAAACTCGCGTCTCAGCCGCACCAAGGCGTGTGGGTCGAAACCCGCGTCTCAGCCAGCACTGCAGCATCAAGGCGCGAGGGTCGAAACCCGCGTCTCAGCCGCACCAAGGCGCGTGGGTCGAAACCCGCGTCTCAGCCGGCACTGCAGCACCAAGGCGCGAGGGTCGAAACCCGTGTCTCAGCCGCACCAAAGCGCGTGGGTCGAAACCCGCGTCTCAGCCGTACCAAGGCGCGTGGGTCGAAACCCGCATCTCAGTTGTAACCGTCCCGGTTATAGGGTCAATCACGGCCCACATAACGGGAAAAGTAACCCCCATTGTGGAGTGTTTTTAGGAGGCATGTACGCCCTTGAAACCTCTATAAATAGCCCTGTTGCTATGGAGAATGGGTCGGATTTTCTGAGAGAAGAACTCTGAGAGAAAAGAGCTTGACTTTGGAGCTCCTAGAGAGGAAGAAAGAGAGTCCAACCCTTCAGACAACTCGCTGCGTACAAGTTAGTCTTTACCTACAATCTCTTTGAGATTTCTGGCCGACAGAGCTGCATTACTCCGTCCGCCATCCGAAGAGAAGATCCCCAAAAGTTTTTGACGTTCACCCAATCAACGGAAAACAAGATTCACTTTCCATCGCCACCTGAAGAACCCAGCACTAAACAAAGGGGGATTCAAGACTCAACATCTCCCCTCCCTTGTAGTCGGAGCATTAGTTTGTTGTAATCTTTCAACTGATCCAAGGAAATTTTACGCGAACCATTTCTCCGTACCAAACAAGAGATGGCGACTCCGCTGGGGACTTTCGTTACTGACGAACAAGTTGTGGCGCAAGGTGACGTCCTCTACAAGGGGAGAATGGTCGAATCGCTCGTTGTAGAATTCGACCAGGCAAAATATGAAGAGTTCATCTATTCCGGCTCCAAGAGCCCAAAGGCCCGCGTCTACCGTAGGGTCTCTACGGGGCCTTACCCCGAAACCCGCTCTGAACCTCTCTCGGAGACAGCTCCGGTAAAGAAGGATGTGGCCAATCACGCCAGGCGTAGCTCCCGCGCTAACGTCTCTTAGGAGACCCGCGTGGTCAGCCTTCCTGGTGTCCAATCAGTCCACCCTCTTCCTCAGTACCAGGTCGTCGTTGGTTTCTCTCAACCCCCACGACGCAACCGGAACGCTGAACGCCGACAGAGGAGGCGTGCGCGTCAACTGCAAGTTGGAACAACTGAGGCAGGACGGAAGGTTCAAACTGGTGTCTCTGCTGCACCATATCCAACACGCGAAGTCCGCGTTTGGCAGCCCAAATGTGTGGCTCACCCAGTTGGCTCCTCTGAGGCCCCACTCCCCATACGCCAAGGCGAAGCTTGCACGCCTCGCCGAGTACAAGAGGCACGCTCCTCTAGACGTGGGGCCCAGCAGCCCTGTATCTCTCAAGCGTCTCTGCCCCGGCGCAATAATCAGCCACGCGATAGTCGCGTCTCTTCTCAGCAGAGATGCCAGACGCGCGTCCTGAAGACGCGACGCAAGAGCTGCATTCATGCGCCCCGCGTTGCTGAACCCTGCGTCCTAACAGTACAAGACAAGGAAGCTTTTCGCCCTCGACATTGCGAGGCTAATCTCTTTGATCCTCCTTCCACGGATCTGAGAGATTATTTGACAAAGAAAAGAAGTGCTAATCAAATCACTTCGTCATGTTGCTGCCAACGGCTTATCACAATGCTCTCCGAATGTCGTTGCAATTCAGGTGCAAACCAGCAGTCTTTAGTTAGACAGCTGACCCTGATTCCCGATTAGCTAAGAGGAGTCGTTCCCACAGGAGGAGGGTCTTCTCTGACACTGAATATTCCGAGCTCACTGCTAACATGGCGAGCAGGAGCAGGGGAAAACAACCTGCAGTCAGTTCCGATAATGAATCTGACACAGAATCGAAGGAGTGTACCGACACACTCGCACCCGAACCGGGGCAATTCCCCTAATTGACTATAATGCTCTAGTTCGGGGGCATTGAGGTGAATGACTCGCATTCTGCTATTGCAGAGTCGCAGGCTTCAAATTCCTCCATGGAGAAAGAGGCCTACATATACATGACTAGCACTCCTGAGGAGACCGTCAGGCGCTTGGAGCAGCAAGCCCAGGTCCAGAAGGAACAATTCGAGATGATTTATGCTCAGCAAGAATCTATCGACTCCCTCAAGCAGATGCTCGCACAGTTGCTTGAAGACAAGAGGAAGTCAACCAACAAAGCCTCCTCTAAGAAGTCTAAAGGCAAGCGAAAAAGAGGGGGAAAGCTCATCTTCTGCGCACATAGGGGAGGAAGAGCAACCTACTTCTGGTTCGTCTAAATCCTCATCGCAGGAAAAGGACGACCGAGACCAGGGAAAGGTTCATTCTAAAAGAATGAATCAGTTGGAGCAACGTCTTGAGGCCCTTACCAACCAGAAAGGCCTCCAATAAGCAGGATTGATTCGGCCATATCCAGCCGAGTGGGACTTAGTTCCGTACCCACCCAAGTTCAAGGCTCCGACCCTCCAAGCGTTTGATGGGAAAGGTTCACCAAACCAACATATCTAGTACTTCAAATCTCAAACAGGGAACGTGGTAGTTAACGATGCCATCCTGGCGCGTTTATTCATCGGCACCTTAAGAGGGCTCGCCTTTGAATGGTTCATGAAGCTCCCAGAAGGCTCCATCAAAAATTGGGGCGATTTGGAGAAGCTCTTCCTAACGCGCTTCTTTGAAGATGACTCGGAGGTCACCATGCCAACCCTTTTGGCCACCAAGCAACGAAAAGGAGAGTCCGTCAAGTCTTTCGTAGAAAGATTTCGAAATGTGGCACTCCGATGTCCAAGCGGTATGACCCAGGTCACCCTGGTGGAAACATGCCGCCACAATCTCCAAACTTCGCTCCTTGCCCAAATAGGAGTTGCTGAAAGCCGCACCTGGAAGCAGTTGATCCAACAAGGTGAACAGGCTGAAGAAATCGTCGCTCGGGTCAGGGCAGAAGAAAACAAACCTAGACCTGAAAGGTCATCGAGGCGTGCGCCAGACACATCCCTCCAAGCCAAACGAAAGGACAACTTAGTGACAGAAACCAAATCTTCTGCCAAACCTCAACGGTTAAAGGGAGTGGCTCTTCAAGCCAACCACGCGCCAACAAGCAGTATTCCTTCAAGGATGAACATGTCGACTCGCTCTTTAAATTACTCAACAAGATCAATCGACTGAAGCTTCCTGAAGCTAGGCGCCCTGAAGAAGTCGGTAAAACTGATAATCCCAGCTACTGCATGTATCACAGGATGTTGGGATACCCCACCAAGAGCTGTTATGTCTTCAAGGACATCCTTCAGGCTCTGATTGACGCGGAAGTATTAAAACTCATCCAGAGCAGAAAAAGGTGGCGGCCAATATGACGTCATTCTTCCAGTTTGGGAGGCAACCTCCAACACCCTCTGGAGTAGTCCCTATCCCAAGAGGAGAGTTGAGAATGGTCAACACAGACCCTTACCAACAGCAAGAGAAGGGCCTGGTACCCGTTTCCACACCCCAAGGAGAAGTCATGTGGGTTCATCCCGACCTTGTGGATGGCCAGCAATGGACCACTGTGACCAGCAGGAAATCCAAAGGCACAGCTAAACCTTCATCCTGTAATGTGGTATGTGCCTCTTCTCGGGATGTGGAGACTAATGTTCCCTTACTGATCGATTCAGAAGAGGAGACGATAGCTCTAGCCACAGAACCCAGTCAACTGGTGGCGGAAACCCGTTCAGGGCAGCCATATTTGAAAAAGTATGACGAAATGGCGGTGACTCCTCCAAGACCCACTGCAGAGTCAGCAAGCCCTCCACAAAACAACCTGTGGAGAAACAGAAAGAACTTCAGTTTTCTCGAGTTCTTTCGAAAGACATAGCGGAAGGATCCACAGTACCTTACCGCTTTGATGTCCTGGCTCAACTAGCCAACATCCCGGCGCGGATTACGCTTTATGAGCTTCTTAGGCTATCAAAGTCGACCAGAGAAGCTCTACAAGAAGCTCTGGCTAATGCTGAGGTCTTCATGACCCAGGTGCCGATCAGGCCAAAGGAGGAAGATGTAGAGGATTGCCTCCACGCCTCCCAAAATATTCCTTGCATCACCTTCACGGCAGATGATATGCAAGTCAAAGGGAAACATGATCGACCCCTTTACTTCACAGGGTATATTGGATCATCTGAGGTGAACCGCATTCAGGTAGATCCCGGGTCCGCATTGAGCATTATGCCTCACCGAGTCATGCAACATCTTGGGATTCCTACTCACCGTTTGAGCGCCACCCAGACTACTATTTATGGGTTAAATGCCAATAATACCCGTCCAATGGGGAAGGTCAAGCTCAGATGCCAGATTGGAGATCTAAGATCAGAGGTGACATGCTACGTCATAGATGCTGACACCTCCTACAACTTGCTGCTGGGACGACCGTGGATTCATCGCAATTCTATCGTTCCCTCTACTCTCCACCAAGTCATGAAATACATTGACGGGAGTGGAAAGGTGTGAACGTTGATTGCCGAAAGGCATCCGCTCAAGGGAGTTGAGAATTATTTCACCGATTCTCTCCTATATCAGGAATCTGTGAAAACAGATGAAATCCCGCAACCAGAGGAGCCCGACTCTGGTAATGAAGCCGACACCGAGCTGGAAAAAGAAGAATGCATTTGGGAACTAGACTCACCTGTAACGGGCATTAATAAGCCCGATGTTGATAATACCTCCGATGATGTAGGCGGATGGTATATTAATGAAGATTTAGATCTGGCGTATTTTTCTATGTTTGCTTCTGATTCAGTGCCGTCAGACACTAGTACCGACGTGGATGACGATCTCTGGTCGGCAATGGATGCTTTGACATCATTGCATGTACTAGTGAAATCGTCCTTTGAAACATGTCGAAATGTCGGCGATGCGCAAGAATCAATATTCATGGTTCCAGCGAGAAGGAAAGGCCAAAGACCCATTCTCTTCGGACGAATTGAATCCGAACTAATGACCCATGAAGAATCAGAAGGCGAGCAGGAATCCCTCAGTTCGGTCATTATGAGCCAAAAGCACTCAGAATGATGAAAAACATGGGATATGATCTGACAAGCGGACCAGGGTTGAACTTCGACAAAGGAAGGAGAATGCTACTTCGATCTTTTGTGCCGAAAGGGAAAACCCCTGATTATTATCATCGGACTCGCAGGGGGTTGGGCTATATATCAACTCCAGCTCCATCAAACTCTGACTCTGAAGAGTTATTATATCATGATTACTCATCAGGCATGTCATCATGGGAGTCCGATGTTAGTGTCGGCAACATCTTCAGAGAACTTTCGGTGAACATGGTTTCAACAGGCCATCTGGAAGACGGAGATGAAGAAATGATCCAATCCGATACAGATCCTTGGATCAAATACTTAAACAATCTTTGAGACACTCGCTTTGAACAACGCGAGCCACCCACAGAAGATAAGGTTGTCCAGATCAATCTAGGAGATGAGGCTAATCCTAAGCCCATCTTTATCAGCGACGACCTGTCACCTTCGGAGAAAAAGAGTCTAATATCTCTTGTGCAAGAATATATAGACGTCTTCGCCTGGAATTATGAAGACATGCCTGGACTTGATCCTCGAGTGGCTATGCAACACCTCAACATTAATACGGACGTAAAGCCCGTCAACAACAACAGCGATGGTTTCGTCCAGAAATAATGGAGGCAATTCAATCAGAAGTCAGAAAGCTTATAGACTCTGGCTTCATTAGGGAAGAACAACATCCTGATTGGGTAGCCAACATCGTCCCCGTTGCCAAAAAGAATGGAAAGATCCGAATCTGCATTGATTTTCGTGATCTAAACGAGGCCTGTCCTAAGGATGAATTCCCACTGCCAATCACAGATGTCATGATTGACAATACATGTGGATTCGAGCGAATGTCCTTCATGGATGAATTTTCAGGATATAATCAAATCAAAATGTATCCTGATGACGAAAAACATACCTCTTTCAGGACACCACTGGGGGTATACTGCTACACCGTCATGCCCTTCGGACTAAAGAATGCGGGGGCGACATATCAAAGGGCCATGAATGCCATTTTTCACGAGCACATGCGCAAAACGGTGGAATGCTATGTGGACGACATCACGGTGAAAAGCCACGCTAAAGGGGATCATATAACTGATCTAAAGGTCGTCTTTGACATCATGCGGGCCCATCAATTGAAGATGAACCCCACCAAGTCCTTCCTGGGGGTGGCCAGTGGAAAATTCCTAGGATTTAGTAGTAACCTCTACGGGGATTCATGTGGACCCAGAAAAGGTTCGCGCTATCCAGGAGATGCAACCTCCGAGAAACCTCAAGGAGCTTAGGGGATTGCAAGGACGATTGGCGTACATCCGAAGGTTTATCTCAAATCTCTTCGGAAGATGCCAACCCTTTTCCAAATTAATGAAGAAAGGTGTTTCGTTCATTTGGGACAGCGCTTGCTAGCAAGCATTTGAGGAAATTAAACAGTACCTCACACAACCGCCAGTCCTTACAGCTCCGGTGTCTGAAAAACCTTTCCTGATATACGTCCGAGCGATGGATCATTCTTTAGGAGCTCTACTAGCTCAAAATGATGATCAAGGACGAGAGCAAGCAATCTACTATTTGAGTAGAACAATGATCGGAGCCGAACACCGGTATAATCCGATCGAGAAAGAGTGTTTGGCATTGGTGTTTGCTATTCAAAAAATGCGACACTATTTGGTAGGCCAAACAATAAACGTCATCTCAAAAGTCAACCCCTTGAGGTTACATATGACAAAGCCTTCATCATTGAACGGCCGGCTGGGAAAATGGGCCATATTGCTATCCCAATATGAAATGCACTTTTTACCACAAAAAACCGTGAAGGGTCAAGCGGTGGCGGATTTCCTGGCTGAGCATCCAGATCCGAGGGCAGCCAAATTTTACGAGGATCTCCCAGATGAGGTCGCTGAAGCCTACCAGACCCAGACATCCTTCGAAAGGTAGGTGTGGCAACTTTTTTTTGATGGTGCATCGAGAACAAGCCCAAAAGGACACATAGTGGCAGGAGTAGGAGTAGTACTCGTCTCCCCACAGAACTATGTGATTCCTCGAGCTGTCTCATTAACCGAGCCGTGTTCCAACAATGTGGCGGAGTACAATGCTCTTTTGATTGGGATGCAACTCGCCGATGAGATTGGCGTTAAAAATCTCGAGGCATATGGTGACTCCAAACTCATCGTTAGCCAGGTTCGCGGGGAGTACGAAGTCAGACATGAAGACCTAGTACCCTATTACAACGCAACTGTCCACATGGCTGGGAAGTTTGAAAATTCTACATCGACCATGTACCACGCAAGCAAAATGTGCATGCAGATGCACTGGCATCCCTCGCTGCCTCTTTAGCTCTACCGGCTGGAACAGTAGAGAAGATATTTGTCCACAATCACGACCTGTATTGCCCGAGAATTGCTCCTGAGGACTACCAGGAGCCAACAGGAGATTCTCAAAGCAAAGAAGCGCTGGAATTGTCAATCGGTCCAGAGCCTAGGGACTAGCGATTCCCCTACATTGATTATGTCCTGTATGGCATCTTGCCTGAGGTATCAAAGAAGCGGCTGCCATTCGAAGGAAAGCCCCTAAATTCTACTATAATGCGATTACGCGAACACTGTATCGTAGATCGCATGACGGGATCTTGCTTCGCTGCCTTTCACAAAAGGAGGCACAGGAGGTATTGAAAGAAGCCTATGACGGCATGTGTGGAGCCCATCAACCTGGCCCAAAACTTGCATATCGACCCCAAAGGTTGGGATACTATTGGCCCAAGATGATTACCGACGCCATCACTTATGCCCAGAAATGTCACGCCTGCTAAGTGCATGGCGATTTCATCCATCAAGCACCAGGATACCTTCACTCTACGACCTCTACCTGGCCATTTGAAATGTGGGGGATGGATGTAGTTGGCCCCATCAGCCCTCCATCATCAAAAGGACATCAGTTTATTTTGGCCATAACCGATTACTTCTCCAAATGGGCTGAGGCCATTCCCTTGAAGGAGGTAAAGTCATCAGACGCGATCAAATTCATCAAACATCATGTCATTTACCGTTTTGGTGTACCTCGGCGAATCATCCACGACAATGGGCCCCAGTTTATCAGTCAGGCTTTCCAAAGGTTCTGCGCCAAGTTCAGAATCCAGAGTGTGTCCTCAACGGCATACTACCCCGCCGCTAATGGTCTCGCAGAAGCTTTCAACAAGACCATTGGCAAGCTTCTCAAGAAATTCGTCTCGAAAAATCAACGTGACTGGGACGACAAGCTGGGTGAATGCTTATGGCTTATCGCACAACTGTTCGAACCCTAACTAAAGTTACACCATTTTCTTTGGTATACGGGTGTGAAGCAGTGCTTCCATTAGAGATCCAAATTCCATCTCTACGCGTCGCCCTGACAGCAGAGATGACAAATGAGGAGAAGCATAGGCAGCGACTCTAAGAATTGGAAGCCTTAGATGACAAACGTCTGCAGGCCCAACAACAAATCGAACTTTACCAAGCCCGGTTACCAGAGCCTTCCACAAGAAAGTCAAAGTGTGAACTTTCAAGAAAGGCTATCTTGTCTTAGCCGTCAGAAGACCTATGGTAATGACACATAAGACAAAAGGGAAATTCCAGTCTAAATGGGAAGGACCATTTGTAGTAGAGTCAGTCTACTCAAATGGATCATATCGCCTCATAACTTCAAATGGCGATACATCATGATGCCGATCAATGGCAGATTCTTGAAGAAGTACTATCCTTAATAGTACTCTTCCACCGATCAAGTTGAAAGTACACCTCTGATCAAAACAAGAAGATCTTCCTCATTAACATCCGACGCCTCCAATGGCTAAGGATAGAGGAAAATATTGGCTTTTAAGCCCAACATAAGTCTTCGACAACTCATCATGCTGAGGGGAATAGCATGGCTAGCCCAACTAAAATGGTAGTTGGTAAAGGCACCTCAAATCCGTTGACAGCTGAGGGTTTGCTAAAAACTCTGGGTTCTAATGTTCCCATCCTCATTAACATCCGACGCCTCCAATGGCTAAGGATAGAGGAAAATATTGGCTTTTAAGCCCAACATAAGTCTTCGACAACTCATCATGCTGAGGGGAATAGCATGGCTAGCCCAACTCAAACGGTAGTTGGTAAAGGCACCTCGAATCCGTTGATAGCTGAGGATTTGCTAAAAATCCTAAGTGGATGTAATTCCACCCTCTCCTCCAAAATCCCTTACCAATTCTCATACACGGAATGGTAGGTCTACAAAATACAGTCATTGCTACGTTAACACTATACCTCTGGTAATGAAAATTTTCAATACTCCTTGTCGAGTACAAACTTTACTTGTCAACTCTACATGGAGCAGCAAAACTTCAAATTTGCCAAGTTAATACTATACCTCTGGCACTCCAAACTTCACTTGTCAATTCTCATCAATAGAATGGCAGGCCCTCAATCGCTCATATCGCAAGACCACTACTGTCAAGTTAATCCCACACCTCTGACAAATTACTATTTAAGTTAACATCACACTTCTAACAGTAATCAAGTTGCTGCCAAGTTCAATATTAAACCTCTGACAGTCGTCTTCCTTCAGACTTCCAATCGAAGCTGAAATGAACGATGCTAAGTTTAATACTACACCTCTAGCATCCAAGTCATTGCTAAGTTCAACAATACACTTAAGGCCATGACTTTCCCTCGGACTTCCTTGTTAAAGTCGAGATGACCAATGCCAAGTTCAAAATTACACCTCTAGTATTACCCTCACTGTCAAGTTAAACATCACACCTATGACAGTGACACTTTCAGTTTTCCCAAATGAAAACTGAAATGCTTCTGAGTTAAGTTAATATCACACCTCTGACTCACACCCTTGTCAAGTTAATACTACACTTCTGACAAGACTACGTTCAACCCGTTAAGTTAATATCACACTTTTAACGGTAAAGATTTTCCTAGATCCCCCGTGAATCTAGTCGCACTTGTTATTCTCCTCAACGGAACAACAAGTCTACTAAAAACATTGTTAGGTTAACATTACACCGTTAACAGTGTTTTCATCAACTCCCCAGCTATCTTAATCAAGTTAAGCCTAAACCTCTGATAAAGGTTCATCTTCCCTGGGGGTACAAGTTCCACCTGTCGCTTTCTTTTATAGAGTGGCAGGTCCACAAAAATTATCCTATCCCTTGTCAAGTTAATATCACACCTCTGACAACATTGCTGAGTTCCTGAAATAGGATCTCTCTCTACAAAATTTGACTCGTTAAGATTATCATCATAATTTTGACAAGTCAAAAGTTCTTTACTTCTATTCGTCTGACTTTCAATACAAAAAGGAAGTTCAAGACAACAGAAGAAGACAAAAAGAAATGTGTCGCTTTTATTTATATCCAACATATGAAAGTGATACAAAACGCTCTCTCATACATCAAGATTGAGTGTTACAGATAAAGGAGTACAAAGAAGTCCCTATCTCTCTCTCTCTCTCAAGGGTTGCACTCACTCCTTGAAGCTGCTCACAATTCCAAGTACAAGATATTGGGAAGGCGCCAAAGTAGAATTGAACACTGCGGCGACGATCGGAAGCTGGTTGCACCACGATGCATGATGTAAACATCGAAGAAGTCTCTGGTTGACCGAGAACAATGGTGTTTCTTGATGTAAAAAGGCAGCAGAATCTTCTGATTCCACCTGACCATCCGAAGTGGAGTATAATCCTTCGTTGATGAACATCTCTACCACCAGAAAGTCATCTAATGAGCATAGAGCTTTCTTCGATGTCACTTCTGGGGTAAAAGGAGGTTTTGAGACCTCACAGAGGATGCCCTCTTTTCGGTGACCTGCAGGAGGACCATACCCACCACTATATCCACCACACCCCGCCGCCTTGCTCCCTCTGACCATGCCATGCCAAGAAGCATGACCGGTGCATTGAATCCAAAGAGATCTTGGCGAGGGTCCGGTCCCCGTCTCCTGAAGGCAGGAGTCATGACTTCTTCTCCAGTGGTCGACCATCGACCAAGTTCGCTGGCCGAAATATTCTCCCAGAGGCCCAGCGAATATGAAAAAGGATGATTAAGCCTACCTGTATGAAACAAACAAAAATTAGAAGATCTGAAGCTTAGTATACTTCAACAGAAAAAACTAAGTGACAGACGCAGTTATTGCTGAGATCTTCAAACGCAGGAATGACCCGCGCAACGAACCAAATTTCTGCGGCGGGCAGAAACAGACGCGATCAAAACTGTGACAACACACAGAGTTCGAGCGCAGTCTAGTTTTGCACCCGTGTCTAAAGTTCGAGACACGAAAATTGCCATCTCCCTGTTTGATAAACAGGGGTTGCAAAATTCAGTCCTGAAACCTTTGATCTAAGTCAACAGCCTCAGACGCGAGCTCTGTATGTAAAGCCCATGGTCCAGGTGCAAAAGTCCATCATACTCGCGTCCAGAAAATTTTAAGTCAGAATTTTCTAAACGGTGCAACTTCCAAAAGATGGGCGCACCAGTTAGACTTCAGGAGAAGGTCAAGAAGATGAGTCTCTTTAAGAGATATCAAAACTGAAACTCAGTTGGGCTGAAAATTTCATGGCAAAACCAAGAAGTCATACCCGCAGAAGCCTCTATTAAAAGTTGAACTTTCTGCATCAAAGTGCAGACATAAAAGATGTTCAAGGAGACGCTTTTCGTTATTGAAATCACTTGACAGCGGTAATCTTCCAGAAAGGCTAAGCATGAAAGCTCTGGGTCGTCTTCGTCCATGGAGGCAAGTCCCTGGTGAAGTCCTTGAAGGGAGAAGACAAGATCTCTTAGAGCATTTGCTCTCAAAGAAAGCAGTTTAAGTAATGAACTACTAAAAGGTGAAGCTGAGCCCTATTTATAGGCAAACCACGAAGCCTGTGATTAATGGCTTGCTAATCAGAACCGTCAGCTTTAATTCCCGCATGCATGCCAAAGCCCAATAAAGGGGCGACACGTGGACTGTCGCTTCGGGAAGCATCGAAGACGCAAGTCTCCAACCGCCAGTGCCAGTCTGGCATTTAAAGGAATTAATGCTTAAATCCAATGAAGGGCTGACGCGTGGACTGCCGCGTCGGGAAACGTCGGATGATACGAGTCCCCAATCGTCAACATTGACTGGACATTTAAAGATCCAACGAAATCTTTATGACAAGCTGCATGTAACGCCTAAGAAGTTGCACCAAACGCAGGCCCGAGAGCCGCGTCCAGGAACTGGCGTCCCCTTTGCGAATCCGAAAATGGTGTCCCTTTTCATTCCAGCCAAGAGAACCGCAGCCGCATCTCTCAGAGTGATTCAAAGTTGCATCCCTTCACAGTAAAAGGGACCCCTTCTGGGGGTCGCGCTTGGAAATCACATAAAAGTGGAAAGCTACGTCCTAAGACTTGTGTCCTCAACGGAGAAGGCCCATGGCATTCACAAATATCTTGAAGCTGCGTCTACATGGCGAAATGATAATGGTGTTCTTATCATAAACTTAATATAATTTGAGTTTGCACCAGGTCAAGGACTCACTGCCGCGTCCTCATATCTATGCGTCGGTTTTGAGGAGCATAAGACCGCGTCCTCACGACATCCTGAATTCTGCACTTGGGCAGAGTTAAGGGCTGCGGCTAGGGAGCCGCACCCGAAGCTGCGTCCTTCGCGCCAACTGGAACCGCGTCTCAATGGACAGATCAGAGTCGCGTTTCTCAGGACCGCGTTTCCCTATAAATCAGAGCCGCGTTCCTCCCATGAACTTAGTTCTACCTAAGTTCATTATTCACAGCCAATCAAGGATCACAGCCAAAGACTGCTGCTAAGAAATTGGATTCATCTACAATGGGACAATGAAGATGGAGCAAAATTTCAAGAGACTTTTATTATTTGAGCCAAAAATGATAAAAGTTATACAAACACTCTTGATGAATTGAGTGTGCTGTCCCTAAAAAAAGGGGGAGGCTAATAATCTTGATTAGTCAAAGAACGGATTTGTTCTCGGAGGCGATGTATCTCGTGCTGACGTGCTTTCTCAGCCTCCATGAGAGCCTGGACCCGCAACTCCTCCTCGGACAAAAATCTCCTCGCAGCCAGCTGTGCTCGTAGGGATTCCAACCTGGAGGAGTGAGTGGAGAGGTTTTCTTCAACCTGCATCTTGGCAACCTCCAGCCCTTCCAGCTTCTTCCTGGCAGTGGCAAGCTTCTGCTCGTTGATTGCAATCAAGGCTTCTGCTTTGGCTATGGTGGCCCGAGCACTGATGATAACCTGCTCTGCGCTCTGCATGACGAGTTCAGATTCCCTTGAATCGCCAATCAGCTTTAGACGGTCCGCCTGGAAATGTTGGAGATGGTGAGTCTCTTCAGCTATTTGTTCCTCCATCTCCTTCCGCTCTTGTTCTTGAGCAGCCAGAAGCCTGTACAGGGTGGCCCGGGCCTCGTGAACTGAGCTAGCATCTTCTAAAGACTTAAGCTCTTTCAGATCACTCCCAAACTACTCCACCAGCAGCAGACACGCCCTAGCTTGTGAAGGACCTCCAGTATGACCAATGTTCTCAATCAAATTCTCAAGAAGCATTCGGGCAAATTCGAAAGAACTGCCCCCAGAGAGGATGAGATCAATACACGATCGCATGGAAGCAAAGAACTGCTGCACCATTTGACGTGTCAGTTCTTCATGATATCGCCAGCTGAGGAGAATTCCGCTGATGTACTCCCAGATCCCCTTTCTATCATAGGGCGAGGGATGGGAATCAACTCATCCCGTGCAGGAGTAGGATCAACAACAGATGCGACAGAAGCTGAGAGGGTCGCCGGTACTTCCGGGGCGGTTGCCGTCATAACAGCCTCCATGGCGACTGAGTAGTAGCGAGCCTAACTTCTTCAGAACCCTCGGTCGAGGGTTGAATTGTACTACCTGCCGGGTCGACGCTGGCTGCCCCTGCTGGGTCGACGCTGTCTGCCAAGTCCTCTGCCTGAGCTTCCTCAGCACTCTCTGCAAATCACCAAAACGTCAGTCATGACAATAAAGGAAGATATTCAAAGCGTCAATATTTCCTTACCAAGCCGAGAGTCCAAAGACGGCAGATCCCTGGGCAAATCTTGCAAGGTTGAGGTCTCCCCGACCTCAATAATTGCCTCTCTTGAGGCATCTCAATAGCAGGAGCCTCAACACCCTCCTGCTGGGCCAGCTCCTGTATCATCTCCTCGATATGGGAGGAAGTCGCAGCCTCGCTGTCCGCGGCCAACCCTGCAGCATAAAGGGAAAACGTCAGAACCTGTCCCTAATTAAAAAGGAAACTGGGTCAACAAGACGATAAGAGTACCTTCTATAGGAGCAGCTGCCGCTTGTGATAACGCCATCACAGGGTCGCACCTGTGTATTTCTTCCTCCGAGATATGTGAGAATTTGCTCGGATCTGGAAGAGCGGGTTCACCGCCAAAATCGACTTCATCGCCTGAATCATATTCGTCCTCTCCGAACGATGAAGACGATAGTTCAACGCGAGAAGCCTCGGTAATTGAGGCCTTGCCACCAAATACCCCAGTAGTAGGACTAGGGTCAACTACTCGCGAGCTGGAGATTAATACACCAGGAGACCCAGGCTGTTGTGCCTCATCTCTCCTTTCATGAGCCGAAGAAGACCCTGGTTGAGTTGAGACCCCTGGAATCTCAACATCATCCCTGCCCATCAGGACAACCTCGAGCTGTTCGGCCTCATCAGTTGCGATGGGTTCATCAGCAAGCTCCCCTTCTTCTAAAATTACGGGGCCCTTGCTGCGCAATCCATGAGTACGAACAAGGGGGCATCATCTTCCTCCTCCTCTTCTGCCCTCTGCTCTTCGATGCCGGAGGGGATGGTCTCTTCAGCCACCAAGTCTTTCCTGGCCTTCTTCGGGGCAGGCTCAGCCGTGGAAGTAGAAGAAGGCTCAGCTTGGAGAGTAACGCCATGAGGACGTTTATGCACCGTCTGTCGACGCCTTCTGGCAGACTGCTCCCTGGGTACTGCTGCTCTCGGCTCCCCTCTGGCCTCCCTCTGAGCCGCCTGATATTCATCAAGGCCTCGCGAGCGCTTGTTGGACGCCACCTTCTCTTCATAAGACGCATTAATGCTTTTAATGCATGAACGCTCCATTGAGTAGCCAGGCATCTTGCTAGCCTGGAAATACCAAGTGCAGAAGCTAAGGCTTGCATAGCAGTTCGGCGTCTTATGAGGTAAACGGAAAAGAGCCTGTGTCCCCCAGCTATGCTGTAATACCAAGCCCAAGCACCTTCGAACAGATTTTCACTGAAGGCAAGCTGAGCGTTAGGGTTACCGACATATAGTTGGTCATAGCCGAACTGTCGGCCGAAACGATTCGGCATATAAGGTTCGATCGTGCACGAATTCCCTTGCCGGAAGAGCAGATACCCGGGCCAGATATTGATAAGCCACCAGAAGACTCCTGATGGCAGCCTCGTGAAGTCGTCCGGACCCACAATGTCGGCGAACTTATCCCCATAAGCAGCATCTGTAATCTCGGAAAAGCAACGGTTGAGATGATAATTTGAAGCGTTCAGAATACACTTCCGGACGTAGAACATATAGTTGTTGCACCAGCTCGAACTCTCCAGCCGCTGCACAAAAGGGACAAACCCCTCGCATCGGGACACTGGCGTCATCAGTGAGGGGCAGTGCATCACGTACCAAGCCATTAAGTACGTGTAGGGAAGCTCGATCCGAGGGTTAGGGGTCTTCACTCTCGGCCTTCCCTCTGAATCGACCTCCAGTTTACCTTGAGAGTCGACGATGGCCTCCACCCTGCACAGGCTCTGAGTCAGGCCCGCAACGCACTTTGGATACCGGCCACCATTGCCGGAAGGAGAGCTATAGACCTACCATAGGTGAGCAGCACCGCCAGATACACCACATCGGCAACAATCACCTCATGCGGCAGTGTCGGCACTACACAGCGCTTCAACCACAGCATGAGGAAAACCCGCCAGTAGTGCCTGGAGAAATGGGAATCTGGGCCTGGTGATGGTAACTTTTAAAAACCGTGTCAGGTTTGAAAGTATCTTCGTTCGACTCTGTGGTATAAGAACTCACAAAGGCGTCGATCCTCTCGGCGATTCTTCGTCAGAGCTGGGAGCCAGACTGGTCACTGAGTGATCTTTCTCAGTGATGCCATTAAACAAGTAGCTCGCCCAAGACAGCTGCTTAACTCCCTAGCCCTCCAGGAAGTTATTTGGCCGCAGATGTGGAAATGACATAGCACCTCCCAGTAGGTCTCATATACACGAGGGCACTCTTTCTTCAAGAGATGAAGCTCCTCAGAGGTGGGGACGTATTCTTCATAAGAAGCATCTCCCATTACCAACCCCGAGACTTCATATAATTCATGCAGGGCAAGCCCCATTTCTCCAACCGGGTGAAGAACGTCCCCGTCGAGGGGTCGTAGTGCTCAAGGATCCCAAAGAAATTTTGAGAATTCTGTGGGATGCCATATTGCACAGCCCTGACCGCTTGGTACAGTCCCACCTGGTCCAACAGACCTCTAAGTTCAGCGAGGACAAAGCTCACCATCTTGCCCCACCAGTACTTGTCAGTGGAATGAACCCACCCGAGCGGGCGGAAGTCAGTGGGAAAATCACCCCCTACCTTATGAATTGATTAATAAAGATAGTGCTGAGCTGAGGGGTTTCTCCTACTGGGTAATCGGACCTGAATAATCCAGGAAATAAACCAAAGATCTCCCTCCCGTGTCCACCCGAGTGCACCTTCCTGGCGCCCAGTATGCCAAGAGAGACACTGGGACAACATCGGGCAAGATCCCATTCCATTGCCCGAGGGACAGACATGTGCTGAAGGTAGGATAGGGGATACATCACTCCATATTTGAAGAAAGAATTTCCTATCCCCTATCTGGCGAACCCACTTGTAGTCGCCATCATGCAAGATGTAACCACCCTCGCCAATATTGTCGCCAAAGAAAAAGACGGGTTTCTTCAATGGAATGCGCGAGTCCGTCTTAAATTCTGCGTCAGTCATAAGTTCCCGGAGTGTCGCCATGTCGACTTTGGAGAGCCTTTCCCTTCGCCCCTCGGCTTGTCAGCAGTCACAGGAGCAGTCCTTTGCAACACGAAGGTTGAGTTGCGGTCAGCACCACCTACGTGCCCGAAATGACACTTCTTGGAGAGAGGATCAGCGAAATATCGCACTGCAAAAAGGAAACGACATTTGATCAGAAATCTGAAAGGAAATGATTAAGTGTCCACAACTCAAACACAGAAGTAAACTCAGACGTGGCAATCATCAAAATCTGCGTCCAAACTCGAAGATCGCGAGGCTAGCCTGGAGCCCACGTTTTAAAATCCAAGACTTATGAAAAATCTCTAAGTACTTGGACTCAGACGCAAGATTCATGAAGACCAGCGTCTGATTTCACAAAACGCAAGAGTCATAAGAAATCTGCGTCTGAATCTTTCATACTAGAAACATTCTAAGTGTTGAATCCGAAACGCAAGGCTTACTGGGGCCCTATGTTCAACAAGCAGACACAGATTCGAGCAGATAAAAAATAGCGAGGGACATCAAACCTACGCCTTGTTTATCAACTCAAGGGCCGCGTCTGAAGATCAAACATGGGCTCGATCCCGCGCTGGCGGGTCGATTTTAAAAGAGGAGTCCAAGAGTTCAAAGAACTCTATAAACCCTTTTAATGGTGAAAATCAAGTCCGATGGCTTTATACCTGAAATAGGGGCTTCCTGCATGGAGGAACCGCCCCTTTGAGTCTCAGCGATGACCGCCCGTGAAGATGAAGCAGTTTGCTTGGCCTTTGGTGCCATTGCGAATCAAAGATCCGTGTTAGATGAAGTAAAGAGAACAAAGGAAGTTCCTTTCTCAAAACCCTAACAGATGCACACGAAGACGAAGGAGAGTCTAATGATGACTCTTGAAAGACGGTTGCTTTTATAGGCACAGTGATTCGCAAAGATACGCGGCTCTTGGCTCGACGCCTAATCACTGCCTGACGCGTGGACAACGCTTTAATGCAGCGCGAAGTTCGCACGCCAAAAAGTAGATGTCCCCTCAATTCTAAGGGACAGGCAGCGTACTCCTGGCACGGATTCGCATCTAATAGTCACGTCTTCACCCAAGGAGACACGTCCCTTCGATGGACGCACCTGTTCGACCCAGCCAAAGTCGCGTCTGCCTCATGGAGTAACAGTCGCGTTGTCATCCCTAAAGCAGTACTACCCCTGCGTCCACAGAACTGGCGTTCAGTCCTCGCTTTTGCAATTCAGTTCAAACAATACACTGGAACCAGCAGACGACTGCCTACCTCTGGTTTAAAGTACACCAACGACAAACTCAAAGCACTGGGAGAGTTTAGACTGTGTATCTAGACACTCACCACGATCATTTCTGGCGGCTTCAAAAGGTTCCACAGTACACTCACGAAGACCATAGTCCAGGCAAGATCAAGCTCAGAGCGTCGTCAGTCCAAACCACGAGAAGGGCGAATTCAGCTAAAGTCCAAAGTATTTCGAAATCCGTCCCAGCCAACTGCGGAATATCGAAAACTTTGGAGGGGGTTCTGTAGGCTGTCTAAAAATCATTAAAGACAGGTCATCAAAGGCAGAGTCCCAAACCCCAGACGCAGGGCGCGTCTCAGCCGCACCAAGGCGCGTGGGTCGAAACCCGCGTCTCAGTCGCACCAAGGCGCCGAGGGTCGAAAATCACGTCTCAGCTAGCACTGCAGCACCAAGGCGCGAGGGTCGAAAAACCGCGTCTCGGCCGCACCAAGGCGCGTGGGTCGAAACCTGCGTCTCAGCCAGCACTGCAGCACCAAGGCGCGAGGTCGAAACCCGCGTCTCAGCTACACCAAGGCGCGTGGGTCGAAACCGCGTCTCAGCCGGCACTGCAGCACCAAGGCGCGAGGGTCGAAACCCGCGTCTCAGCCGTACCAGGTGCGTGGGTCGAAACTCGCGTCTCAGCTGTAACCGTCCCGGTTTATAGGGTCAATCACGGCCCACATAACGGGAAAAGTAACCCCCATTGTGGAGTGTTTTTAGGAGGCACGTTACGCCCTTGAAACCTCTATAAATAGCCCCGTGCTATGGAGAAGGGGTCGGATTTTCTGAGAGAAGAACTCTGAGAGAAAAGAGCTGACTTTGGAGCTCCCAGAGAGGAAGAAAGAGAGTCCAACCCTTTAGACAACTCGCTGCGTATAATTAGTCTTTGCCTACAATCTCTTTGAGATTTCTGGCCGACAGAGCTGCTTACTCCGTCCGCCATCGAAGAGAAGATCCCCAAAAGTTTTCGACGTTCACCCGGTCAACGGAAAACAAGATTC